>CABFOV010000042.1:172830-196794 GCA_902141375.1 Timema poppense | reverse complement strand
GTTTCATTAATATATGCAATCCTGTACAATTATATATATAATTGTCAATTGGCCGCAAAATTGCCAACTACCGAGTCGCTGATGGCTGCGTTGTCTGATGGCTGTGATCTTAGATAATCACATGTTTATAAGCTGACGACCTCCGCACGTCCATCTTAGACTCTGCCTTAAACTATGAGTGAAGAATGACTATGGGCACGGGACGAATCCTGGATAGCTCAGTGGAAAGAGCAGTGGCGTACTAAGCCGAAGGTCCCGGGTTCGATTCCCGTGTCCAGGTGTCATTTTTCAATTTTCAGAATATGTAGTTAATGAAGTTAAGCCCTAGGTTCAATAATTATTGTAAATAATTTTGGGAATTGAAATATTAGTATCCCAACTAACTTTTTGATATCACACTTATCTTGAAAGTTTGATAGAAGAATGTACATATAAATGCATTCATAATATTTTCTTTATTCTTTTGCTGCCTCAAACTTCATCATTTGTTTTTAACACTTTACATATTTAAAAATATCATTTTAGCTGTTTGCTCTTATAATCATATTATTATTAAATATAGAATTATTGCTCTCGTAAATAATTTTTCTAACATATTCAAGAAAATAATATATATGCCCTTACTTTTTGTCATTTAAAAAATATATCTAATGTCATGAACTTAGTATAGTTTCTGGTCCATGTTGCCCATCAAGTAAATAAATGGGTCAAGGTCAGGTTGATGCAATTTATATTGATCACAGTAAAACTTTTGATATACACCAGCATGGTATTTTTCTTTCAAAACCTTGTAATTTTGACCTATCTCACATAACATGGGGTATGTGTTAATTGGTTTTGCAGCTCTTTGTAGAATAGATAATTTGTTATTGCAAATAGATTCACACACCTCAAACACATTTTAAACCCCTTTGAGCAATATCACTGAGTTCCAATTTAAGACCACTATGCGTTTATTATTGATATTTATAAATACTTAAACTCAGTTACTTACTCTTTGCAGCTAAACCTATTTAAAACTGTCAAATCAATATCAGATTGTAAAGATTTGCAAAATTACCTTAATGGTTAGTATTTTACAATGGTCTACTGGAAAGTGAATGTCTATTAACAAAGTAAAGACTAAATCCATATCTTTTATCAGTAAAACTAATCCAATATTTTGCCCTTATAAAATGGCCTCTGATAACAGTTTGCTCACCCTATATTACTGATCTAGGTATTCACCTTGGCATCAAAATCTACTTTAACTTTCATGTTGATTATATAATATCTCACTTCTTGAAATTACTTGGACTTGTTAAATTTATTAACTCCTCATTCATTAAAGTTGATTGTAGTTTAACATTATACCGTGCCTTGGTTGGATCTAAACTTGAATATGCTAGTGTGTCATGAAATTTCATTACCTTAACTGACTTTCTTAGATTGAAAAATGTTAAACATAAATTTGTTACTGCTTGCTATGAGAAATTCTTTCTTAACCTGATTCATTATGATTATGACAGAATTCAAAACTATTAGGAATACAAACTTTATTCTCACATATACTTTATTGGGATATTCTTTTGGTTTTTAATATATTCAATAACAATATTTCTTGTAAATTTGCCTCTGATCATGTAAGTATTCATGTCCCTTCTCGGGCCTCTCATAATCCAATTATTTTTATCTTAATAACTCTTCAAAGGTCAGTTCTATAGACTTGTATCCATAGAACACATTCTAGATTGTCGAATTCAACTTTTATCACAAAAGAAAAACCAAACTAAGAGAGTTATTTAAGGAGGAACTTCTGTATCAATAATTGACTCACTACATGTTAGACCTCTAATGCTCAAACCTAATTCTGCTTATTGTTTTTTTAATTATGTCAATGCTTATTGATTTTTGTTATTACTCGTTAATATTGTATTTTTTTCTCTTATTTCTAGTAGAGTTGTCACAATATCTTTTTCTTGATTTTTTGATTCTCGAATGTGATACTTGAACATTTATTGTTTCATTATTTTTGCATCCAACATCATATAAAACATAAACTATTTATTCAACTTCATAGCATAGCACAGCACAAAAACTAAAAAATGTAAATTGTAATAAAAACCATTCATTTTTAGTTTTTAACAAAGAAAAGATCCATTTTACCAGTATTGCCCTTTGAGTGCCAATGTCGCTCAAAGCGATGCGCAAAATATTTGCTAAAATTGCCAGCGTCGCTCACAGTGATCCTACGTTTTCGAGTTCTTAGTTCATTATTAAGTCAACAGATAGGGTAGATTTTATTTCCACTGCCTTCTCGTATGTTCAAGCTACTTTTATTAGTTTTATCTTTGGCCGTGTTTGTAAGAGGAAAGCTGTGATTCAAGACATAAAAATACTTGCAATATTTATTGATAGCTCAAGCGAGAGTGATCAATTTGTAAGTGATTATAAAAGCAGTGATTCTGAATTTGTAAATAATGAAACTAAACAGGAAAAATATTCTAGTGAAAATGAAAGATCGGAACAAGTAGGTGTGGCAGCTGACATTGACACGAGTGTGAATATTAGTGATTCCTAAAGGGATGAAATAAATATTCAAGATCAGGGTAATCCACCTCAACCTCTTCATATGTATGCAAAAGTACCAGGTTAGAAGTCTCNCCCATTCTGATTCCAAGCCAATTATTTATTTTATACTTTATTTTACTATAAACATGTTAAAGTTGATGGCCCCTGAAATAAGCTGCTTTGCATCATAACCCAATTTTAGCATAAAATCTAAAGTTAGTTTTTTTGTAAATTTTGTTATATATTCAGTTTTGTATGTTCTTTTCAGTGATTTATTCTATTTCAAGCTATTTAAATTTTCAATGTTTAAAAATTAAAGTTAAATAAAACGGTAATCTTTGTTTTAATATCTTGGCTAGTAATTTTTTTATTACCTTTAAAAATTAAAAAAGTATATGTATAATTATATCATCGGATTGGCAAGCATGTTACCTAGTTTATGTAAAAAGTTGAGTGCAAGAAGTTCAGACTAATAAGTTATTAAAATTTAAACAAAATCTTGTATTTTTCAGCAAAATAGCTTGGCACTTTTAGCACATTTTTTTATCATTCCTCTTGAGACTCAAAGTGTTAAAACATATACATATTTAATAAAATAATTAGGAATAATAATTTTACCTAAAAAAAGCCTCACTGGGTCAAAAATTTATAAATAATTAAAAAAAAAGTATGATAACAAGTCTTTTAAATTCAGTAAATATGACTGTTAACTGAACCAAAATAAGTAAATAACGGCGAATAAACTAATAACAAAGATAATTGATTATTACTCATCCTGAATTTAGCAGTTTTCTTAGTTGCCAGTACTTTAATTGACAGTTAAGAATAAAAGTATTGAGAATCATAATATTAAGATTGAGTCTCGATTCTTTCATTATAAGTAAGAATCGATAGTATCGAAGAATTGAGTTTGACATCCCTAATTTCTAATTAAACTTATATGCGGGATACTTGTGTACTTCTCAACTTCTCTAGTGTTTCTAGGGTTGCACCAGAGTTTACTTATAGTCTCGTTAACAAAACAATACTAGATTAGGTAGTTTTCATCCTTTAACATCTAAGTTGATATCTTATATAATATGCTTAATGCATTTTATTTCATATGTGTAGATTATGCTATTGTGAACATTTACATATTTTTTTTCTCAGCATAGATCTAAAGCCCTCAGCAGTATTGCGACCATACCAGGAAAAGAGTTTGAGGAAAATGTTTGGCAATGGGCGAGCTCGCTCAGGAGTAATTGTACTACCATGTGGTAAATATGCCTTGAACATTACATTGCATAAATTGTGTATGGGGAGAGGAATACAACTTTATCAAATTATAATGCATTTTATCTTTATTTGACCTATTATTCTGCTTAAGGGACTAAGAAAACCACTATCACAAACTTATATGGGGAAAATGAAGTGAATTTAACCACATTTAATTTTTAAATTCAATTTTAACCAACTTTAATCAATTTGTTTTAAACTTTTATGAGGGGGGCGTATACTTTTTAAACAAAAAAATTGTTTGAGTGAACACATTTCGTTTTTGAATGTCATTACTTACTATGTATTACTTTTGTAATATTCAAAATAAAACAAACCAAATAATTGGGATTGGATTGATCAGCTTAGCTTTAAAATAAGAGTGATCTATGACACCGGGTATGGAACAAACCTTGATAGCTATTTATGTTGTGCCTAAAGCCCTGAGTTCTATTTTTGTGTCCATTTGATATTTTTCAGTCTATATTTAAATAACCTTATTGGCTCGAATATAGTACGGTCTCATAATTAATATGACCCTAATATTTTGAAGATATTTTACATAAAAAATAAAAGGTCTCATATACCATGAGGTAATATCTTGGAAAAAAATTACACTGCATTATTAGGGTCTCTGAATGCTTGATTTGCTGCATAGGCACTCCTAAAACTCTCATTTTTTTCCCCCTCCCAAGTTAAGTATTAACCTCAGAAACACCAAACTTTTTGGCAGCCTGCATATTATTTGTTTGTTGCGCCACTTCGTGTATTGCTGCTAATTTAAAATTATTGTTGAAGCTACTTCTCAATCCCTTTTTTACTTGAAATGCCAAGGAATCCTTATTTTCAACGTGATCATTCACATGCGGCTATTCCATGGGTAGTTTTTTAATATTAATTGTTCAACTATCTATCTAGAACAATTTTTTTCGGCACAGATTCTTCCACCAAATAACACTGATCTACTGAATTATCACAACAGTTAATCTGAAGGTTGTAAATCCTCCCTCTCTCTCTCTCTCGGTTTTGACCATTAATTTATTATTAGATATGAACGAGGTTGATAGTGCATGCACTGGTTTCTCTCTTCATTTTTGACCTTGATTTCTTTATGAGATGTGCACATGCGCTCAAATTTCTGCTGGCCACTCAGTACAGTTACAGTAAGCTAAAATTATTATTATTAGAATTGCGTCTTACTACCCGTTCAGGTTATACACACTTAGGCTAATGTTTAATGGTAGGGTGATTGTGAGATGCAATGAAGGACCTACAGTTTAACATGGAATCCGAACCACGGTGGAGGCCTGGCATTCCCCACATTCACAAGTTGTGGTTAATAAACGTCTTGTCAGAGGTGAAGGAAGGGTTTGGAAATCAGATAAATCTGTGCCGGGACCGAGGATTGAACCCCGGCCGCCAGCACAGAAGTCTGACACATTTACCCCTAGACCACCAGGTCACCACTAAGCTAAAAAATATAAACCTATGTAGGAATCTTACTCTTTTTTTGTTTTTGTATTTTTCATTGAATAATGTTAGGCCTCAGATATAATACAAGTACATTTTTCGGAAGGATATATTTAGGAGAAAAAATTCGCACTTTACTCGGGCCAGTACAGTACTAATGAAGGTAAATATAGTGTGACACTTTTTTTATTACTATTGTAAGGTGCTGGCAAAAGTCTTGTTGGAGTGACTGCTTGCTGCACTGTACGGAAGAGAGCCTTGGTCCTCTGCAACTCAGGGGTGTCTGTAGAACAATGGAAACAACAATTTAAAATGTGGTCAACAGGTACACACAGATTCACATTAATATACTGACAAACCAGCTTCTTTGATTGCATGATCTGAAGTGTCAATCTCACAATATATTAGATTGCTGATGTACTATTTGCATGTCTCTTAATTCCACCAATTCCTGTTGCTGGAAATAAAATGTACCTTATCAGGGTTTGATTTTTATAAACAGTATTAAACAACACAACATCATCTCTCCAGATTTGAATTTTGACTTCCGCTCATATCATTGAAGAATAATACTAAATGTATGAATACGTTATATATTTACATATACTAAATATTTATATGAAGCGTTGTTCATGTTTAAATGTACCATCCCTATTTCCAAAGGAAGTCTTAACAGCTGTTTCTTATTAGTACATACCTACAGCACAACTGTTTACAACCTGTGACCAGGTCAGTTTAGTAAAATTCTTTCGTCATCCTCTGTTCTTACACGATTTTCCCTCCTTTATTTGCTTCCATTCTCCTCTCATTTGCGTACTTACAGTTACTTGTTATATTTTGTGTTCTTAGTAGTTAATAATAAAAATGTAATTTTTTTGGTCTAGCCGATGACAGCATGATCTGCCGGTTCACGTCTGAAGCCAAAGACAAGCCGATGGGGTGTGGTGTTCTAGTCACAACTTACTCTATGATTACGCATACTCAGAAGCGTTCTTGGGAGGCGGAGCAGACCATGAAGTGGCTGCAAGAGCAGGAGTGGGGCATCATGGTCCTGGATGGTGGGTTTAATGAAACTTTGTCACCTGTTCCCTTACTCACAAGAAATGGCACTGCTCCTGTATTCACCAATGTGCTTAGCTGTATTCTGGGCATGTTTTGAGAGATATCTGTGCACTGTTTTGGGACTCCTTTAATACTAAAATCGATCCAGAAATATGTAATACTTTTTTTTTCAAAAACAGGTTTTATTAAATCTTAGTACAGCATAGAATTGCAACCATGATCAATACTTAACTAGCGACATCAAAATATCGCTAGGCAGGTTTTTATGCTGTTTTACTAACACATTAAAATCAATATCAAAATATGTTTAAAGTTCATTCTAGCATTTTTAAAATGCATTTTACACACACACACACAAATAAAACTAGATTGGACATGATTGCAAAATTTACAACATGGCATTTTATATGCAAATAATGTTCAAATAGATTGGTTTAAATTATACTTAATGATACAAAATTCATATATTTGTATTAAGTAGGATAAGTAATCATTCCTCAACTTTTTCCCACCTGAAATTGTCAGGGGAAAAAAGAGTAACAACTGGACTATTAGTTGTTTTTTTCCTTAATATTCCTTTAACCAATCACATTTACCAAAAAAAATTATTTCCCTCAACTAGGGTTATGTGAGATTGAGTTTTATCATTCAAGACGAGAACAAGACTCACCATTATAAACAAGATTGGGAATGATAATTTTAGAATCCCTTAGTTCAGGATGAGAACGAGATGTAAAAATGTATCGTTAGTTGAGACTATGAAATAGACTTAATACTTCTAGAGTCTAGACTATACATGCTTTACTATTGCTTAGTGATCGCAGCTAGCAATCAATGTTTTTGTTGGCTTTAAATTTTATACATAGTCTAGGAGTAGTGACTATAGAGTTTACAACACTTCAACATGGCAGGCTACTTACTAGTTGAAATTTATTGATTTTAATTGAGATATAAAATATATCGATTAACTAAAATATCTTAAATAATTACCTATCACATAATAATAACAAATATAAAAATGTGTTGAACTACCCAATGTATTAGATATTCAGGATAAAAGAACAACACCCAAACTTGTCTCAAAATTTTTGAGATCAGAACATATCTGCCCCGATAATCGGTTATTTAAGTTTGAAAAATTAAGCCATATTTTTTCTTTCCAATTAAGTTTGAGCTAATTTTTTTTACCGTGTTTAGCAAAAAAAAATTATCTAACCATTTTTAGCCAAAAAAGCCTTTGTTTGCTATCGAAATATAAAAAAATAATCCTATAATTTATTAACTATTATCATATTAGATTGTATTATAATTGGAAGAAGGTACAGGAAAGGTGGATAGGAACACATAAAAGGGACGAACACAATATGGCTTTTACAATGAAACACACAGTTCACACTTTACATTCCTGCCATTGGACAAAAAGGTAATGGTTGCCTATTGAAGAAAATTGGCCATTACCACCCAATCCCCCGACCTAAGTTTAATTCTATTTTAAACTCATCAGGGAGGAGTGTGAAACGCACAACATAACTTCCTAAAAGAGGAAACTAAAAAAAAAGGAGAAAATGAAAATTTGTAAAGAAAGATAGGATATTTAATACTATTATCATGGTGTGATTTGTTTAAGGATCTAAACCCCCATTTATTTTAGGTTTTAAAATATAGCATTTCTTTAAAATAGCTTACTCATATTTAATTCAAAAAAATTCTTAATAACCTTAATACATTTTTTTTAAATTTACATATATGGGTGTGTGGAGCTTCGAAAACTTTTGACTTTTTTAATATTCGTTTGCTTTGACTTAAATTAGAAAGTAAAATTCTGGATTCGACAATTACCATCTTCACCAAAAAATATTTTGAGTTTAAACACACTTTCTAAAAATAAATAATCTTTTGTTGTTATTTTCAGCAGAAATTTCTGTTTGCATATAAAAAATCTTAAATAATGAAATTACAATTTGTGATAGTAACTTATCATTTTAAGAAGAATTATATTGTGTTTGCACTTTAGCAATTTGTAATTTATATTTAAATCCTAGATTTATAAGCTTATACAAAGTATAATATTTTCATCCAACATCAAATATATTTTTTAAATATTCGATTCATGATTTAGCTTTGGGAATATCACAAATTATTCAATATAACTTTGCTTCAAATTTAAAAAGTGGTTTTTGCACACCTCTATTACATAATTAAGTTTTAAGATCAAATATCTATTAAACTCAAGCTTTATTCAACTGGGCACTCAAAGCTTCATGAAAAGCTCACACAAGATAGAAAAAACTGGGCCCTAATATTCATAATATTTATTTTTGCAGAGGTGCACACTATTCCTGCTAAAATGTTTCGGCGAGTTTTAACATTGGTGCAGTCGCATTGTAAGCTGGGCCTCACTGCTACGCTCTTGCGTGAGGATGATAAGATAGCAGATCTCAACTTTCTTATTGGCCCTAAACTGTATGAAGCCAATTGGCTGGAGCTGCAGAAGCGGGGATTCATCGCCAAAGTGCAGTGTGCAGAGGTGTGGTGTCCTATGACTCCAGAGTTCTATCGAGAATATCTAGTTTGCAGGACTTGTAAGAAACTGGTACGAATAATTTTATTTGACTTAATTAACCATATTACTTTAATCTCTTAACTTCTTGATGACTTCATTGTTCAAATATCTATTTAGAATAATTTTTTTAGCATTGTGTCTTACTCTCGATTCGAGTCATATGCATGTGTATTAATTATGCCAATGTGTTAGTGATGACAAAGGTTGAGTTTAGAGGAAGTATATCCGCACTTGTACTGCACTTCCTCTCAAATTTTACCTTATCCCTATTTCATTAATGTATGAATTTATGCATGTAATATTTTCAGGTTGTAAACATTTATATTAATAATCAAATGTTTTGATGGTTTTACTATAACAATTTTTTTTTTACAGCTATTGTATGTGATGAATCCCAATAAGTTTCGTGCTACACAATATTTGATTCGCTACCATGAACGAAGAGGGGACAAAACTATTGTTTTCTCCGATAATGTGTTTGCTTTGAAACATTATGCCATTAAGATGAATAAACCTTACATTTATGGACCTACATCACAAGTATGTTTATTCTTAATTTTCTATTAATTAAAAATGTAACTTTCAAGCCTAGTTAATTATTCAAATACAAGCCATTGGTTAAGCGTGCTTATGTTCTACCACCAACTATTAGTATCAATTTATTTTGTAAGAAATTGATTATGTTTGTAATGATATTGACTGCTTTTGTTTTTTCTTCATTTGAAGCCTAAAATAATTTAATTTAGTTTACTCACGCGTTGAGTGCGTTAGATTGGATTACTGGTAATGACGGAAATCAAGGTTCGAATCTCAGTGGGTGTACTGTGGATAGTTTTCCCTAAATAGTTTACTACCATTTACAAACAGCCAAAACAGTAAAATTCGACGCACAGTAAAAATATCCCACTGATTAATTTTTTTCCAATACAATACAGTGAAACCTGACTTAAACGGAATCACAAGGGTCCAAGATATTTTTCCGCTAAAGCCAGATTTCCATTTAATGAAGGTGTACTATAAAACTTAAATCAGGGACACGCACGTAATTGGGAGAAAAATCATAAAATAGAATACCATACTCATTATTATACAGTACTCATTATTCACACTATAAAAAAATAAACATATGGAAACATTACACTGAACAGAAAAACATTGCTCATTTTGTCTTTATTTTTTCCAGTAGTCAAGCAGGGTTTCCTGCATACACTTTAACTCTCTTGGCTGCCTGACTTTCCACAAACACCTTAGCCTGAGAAATCACACTAAGCATATCAAAATCATTCCATTGTAGGGCAAATTGCTGCAGTTCCTTTAAACTTTTGA
Source organism: Timema poppense (assembly GCA_902141375.1). Lineage (NCBI taxonomy): Eukaryota > Metazoa > Arthropoda > Insecta > Phasmatodea > Timematidae > Timema > Timema poppense. Next base: position 186,569 of record CABFOV010000042.1, on the reverse strand, counting down.
CAGCATCTTGATAAATCTTCACACTACACAAGCTCAGAGGCGGATGATGTAGAGTTCATATTGGTGAGCAAAGATTGCATTAATAATTTACGATAGTGCACTTTAACATTCTGAATGGTGCTCTGATCCATTGGTTGAGAAAGATTTGTGGTGTTTGAAGGGAACCAAGCAAGTCGCACGTTGTAAAGTTCACTGTAGGGGTAGCATGTTGTGTTATCCATAAACAACAAAACATGCTGGTTTTTCTTTTTCATTCTGCCATTAAATGCTGTTAACCATGATCTGTGATGTCATCCACATCTTCTTGTTGGATCTCTACTCAATGGGAAGTTTCTGTATGTTCACGGGACCGTAATATATTTCTCTTCAAGACAATTTTCTGCTTAATAAAGGGTTCATTTAAGGCAGGTTTCACTGTATAAATTTTCTTTTTAAAAAAAGCTTAGAGTTTTTAGAAAATGAAGTGCAAATTAAAGTACTAAACCACATATTTACACACTCTTTCATCTTAAGTATTCTGATGCCATGGGGTTAATATTTATTCTTGTAAAAACATATTCTTATCTAAGTATCCTATCATTCTTTTCAAATTTCCTTTTTCTCCCTTTTGTGATTTTTGGTTTCCTCTTTTAGGAAGTTGTGTTGCATGTTTCACACTTCCTCCTGATGATTTCCGATAGAATAAATCTAGGTAAGGGGATTGGGCATTATGGATCAATTTTCTTCTAGAGGCAGCCATTACCTCCTTGTTCAATGACAGCAATGTAAAGTGTGAACTTTGTTATTCTTTTAAAATAATGCTATGTAGGATTGATACCTATTAGCTGTTCTCTAGCTTTGAAACCTTCTTAGATGTTATTTAAGTTTGAAGCTCCTTAAATGTTGTGTAGCTAGCGAAAGAGAAAAAAAAAAGTGTTAAGAATCTAATGCACAAAGGTGACAGCTTCTTACTTTATTTTGTCTTCTATAGTAAAAGTAGTCACACTCACATTTAAACACAACTAGAGTAATATTTGTGGATAAATGTGTCTGTGACTACTTCTAGTAGAAGACAGAAGAAAGGAAGATGTTGTCACATTTATGGATTGGATTCTTGTCACATTTTTCCTCTTTCGTTGGGTTGGCTTTCTTCATTAAATTTGCACTTATTAATCTATTTTTATTTTTATCAATTTCCATTATTATAAAATAATTTAGAAATTGGGCCTTCTAATTCCTAATCCCCTTAAATATTCTCTAGGATTGACACACCTTAAAGGTTCTTTAGCTTACACCTTTTTTGACCTTTGCAAGCTTCTCTCTCATTTGCTGAACCTAAATGGATAACTCTTGATAGCAAGAGCACAATGCGTCATGTTACTTCCACGCAGCATAATATTTTTCACTGAAAATAAACCCATCAAATTTCCTACAGAAGTATGTTTTGTAGCATACAGTAACTGTACTGGCCAGCCGGCAAGAATCGGCTTAAACGCACATGTTTAGTAATAAAATCAAGGTAAAAAATTAAGTAAGAAACCTAAGTGAGAGTGGGTCTCTGGGAGGACTGCACTGGGAAGTGAGTTTCGATGTGCTATTTTCCTTAGAGTTGTATGAAACTAGGTGGGTTGATCGGTGATGCTCAGGGCGTGGACAGTATGAGGAAATAATGGGAGGGCGAACAGAGATTTGGACTTAAATTCGTAGCTCTGAACGGGTGTTTCTGTAGCTGGCTGAGCTCTCTTAACTCCTCTGCGAGTTCCCCTTTTTCGAAAACTTTGTATGGCAAAGGAAAAGAAAATGGTGAATTGGATGACTTCGTTGAAGAGAGGGAAACGGGACGTAAAGGGAAGGGAGGGGTGAAGAGATTGAATGGTGAAATGGGTAAGGTCTAGAGAAGTTGTACCCTAATGTGTGAAGGTGGTTATAGGATATTCAGGGAGCCTTGGGAAACATCCAAAGGATGGCACATACCCAAGGGGAAGGGATCGATAATGAGAAATGATAGGTAGAGATAAGTTGGTTAGACTTGCTTAGAACAAAATTATATATTCGAAATGCCTCGAATTTACATCTAAGTCCCATTTCTGGGAATGCAAATTAATATAGAACATATGGGAGTGTTAATATTTACAAATGTTAATATTTACAAGTGAATGTTATGCTATTCTTTTCTTAATTTGAGGTGACCTGGCGGTCTAGGGGTAAGGTGTCGGACTTCTGTGCTGGCGGCCGGGGTTCAATCCTCGGTCCCGGCACAGATTTATCTGATTACCAAACCCTTCCTTCACCTCTGACAAGACATCTTGTGAATGTGGGGAATGCCAGGCCTCCACCGTGGTTCGGATTCCACGTTAAACTGTAGGTCCTCCATTTCATCTCACAATCACCCTACCATTACACATTAGCGTAAGTGCGTATAACCCGAACGGGTAGTAAGACGCGGTGCTAATAATAATAATAATAATTCTTAATTTGGTCCTAAATGGGATTATTAACTTACTTAACATATTTACATATTTAAACTAAGCCTGTAGATACGAAAAACAGCTATTATAACTATTAACTATCTAAGACTAACTAAACAAAGTGGGGTGGCGGGGCTCAGTCCGCATTAAAGGTTGACATAGAATCGGGTGAGTTAGGCCATCTCGGTGACTCTGTTTAGCTTGTTGTACATCTTGGCTCCACTAGAGGGATCCCCTCTTCTGTTTAGTTTGAATCTGATCAGGAGGCATCTTGGTTGCATCATTTTTACTGTACTGGTTAGTCAGATGGTCACTGTTAGTTGGATAAATCTCTGCTGTTCTTCTGATATTAAGAAAAACCACCCTTGAAAGATCCGCAAGTGAGTGATCATGTTAATAAGGTTTCCTCGGCGTCTCAAGTAGACAAGGAAATGAGAATAAGCAAATATATAAATTTTAAATTAACAGTAATACCCGAGAAGCAACAAACACATAATGTCCAGGCTGCTGACAAGCTTAGTGTTTCCAAGGCTAATTTTTGACTTTGGAGTAAAAAAAAAGTACCTCCACATCAAGACAAGTATTCAGTGGGCTTAGTAAAACTCTTCAAATTTATTAAGTTTTTACTTCATGATATATTCATAACCTTTTTATTTTTTATGTAGAACTTCTTCAAAATATTATGTTTGTATTATGTGCGAGGTTGTACAATTTTCGAGCCAATATGGTATTTGAGTAGCCCAGTAATGTTTTAATGTAAATTTTTTTCTATCCTCTCATTCTTTCATACTTTCACTTTATTATCTCTTGCTTACAATGAGTTGACCTTAAAATCTACTCTCCATCCCTCACAATCAATTGCATGCCACTAAGTATTAGTCACCATATAGTCCTTTCAAATATTGTTTCTCAATACACCAGTAAACAATCCTCGCTCCCCCTCCTCTCATCAACCTAACTAACTGACCCTTCTGCCAAAGGATAGTACAAAGGACCAGGTTGTCAACTGCCCAGCTTAAAACTAAAAAGTCACCACTGCCTGGTTTCACTCAAAAGGTGTAAATAATCAAATGCTGATAATTGGCTCAACTGATTGTACTATAATCGCTGATAATCGTATCGGCAATTGGCACTGGCCTAGCCCTAGTTTAGAACCCACTCTTTAAAGGTTAGTACAAAATTTAGAATTCAATGTTTTAATCAAATTTAAATGTTTGTCTTATAAATATGATCAAGATAAAAAAGAATACATTACTTAAATTTTAACGCTCATGTTTTAAATGTTGGCATTCCTTGCAGGTTCATATTTTTTTGTTGCTCATTTAACTTTTCATTTGTAGGCTGAACGTATTCAGATCTTACAAAACTTCAAGTTCAACCCCAAAGTTAACACAATCTTTGTGAGTAAAGTAGCCGACACATCATTTGATTTGCCAGAGGCTAATGTTCTCGTTCAAATATCATCTCATGGAGGCTCTCGACGCCAGGAAGCACAGAGACTTGGAAGGATTCTTCGAGCCAAAAAAGGTTAGCTAATTTAAAACAATCGAATAAAATTATTTTGGTGTAAATCAATAATTTTGAAAAAGTAAAAATAATTTAAAAATTGTGTGCATATATATTATTTGAAATAAATAACAAGGTTAAAACCTGCTTTGGTGGCTGCATTGTCTAAGGCGCTATTCTTTCACTAAACTAGACTGCCGATGACAAGGAGATTGATATTTGAATCTCAGTTGAGTGTACTGAGGGGTGTTTTCCACTCACCAACCACACAAATGAGAGTACACTTCTCCTAAATATAATCTTCCTAAGTGTTAAAACCATAAGTGAAATTAGTATATAAGCATATCACCCTAGACAAGCAGTAAGGTGCAATGCTGAATATGTATCCTTAAGAAACTGCATTTGGCAGTGAAATCTAAGTTTTAAGAATGTGTTTTTATATTTAGCTCTAAATATGTTGTATCAATGAAGATTTTTAACTGTCAAATCTGGAATTTGAATTTTAAATCATAGTCGATGCTGGTGTATATTCAAAGCAAAGTCAACATTTTCGAAACTTTACACACCCTTAACTTTAAACATAGTTGTTAACTATCCATGTTTACTATGTATAATTTATGCTTGTAATTTATTTATAAAATTTTTCCTTAAATAATAAAATTGGTTGATCACTTGTTTTTAGCACCGCATCTTACTACCAATTCAGGTTTAAGTTATACATACTAATTATGCTAATGTGCTAGGAATGGTTAAGGTTGAATTAGAGGGAGTGTACCTGCATCTGGGCCTAGGGAGAGTGGAAAACCATTTAGTAAAAAAAACCTAAGTACACCCGATTGAAATTTCAACCCCAATCTCCCTGTTATTGACAGTCCACGCTATTGCGAGAATGGCGCCTTAAACCATTTGACCACCGAGGTGGATTGAGTATTCGTTAAATTTACTAAAATAATATACTAATATCAACCTTGATTAATTTTTTCTAGGAGCCATTGCAGAGGAATACAATGCATTCTTCTACACACTGGTATCACAGGACACCATGGAAATGAGCTATTCTCGCAAGAGACAAAGGTTTCTTGTAAATCAAGGATATAGTTACAAAGTTATCACCAAACTGGCAGGCATGGATGATGTAAGTCTTTATCCCCATTGGTTACAAGGGATATAATGTCTACTAATTTATGTTAAAAATCTCTCACATGGGTTGAAGATGAATTAAGTGTATTGTGTGATATCAAACACAAACAAACATGGTTAGCTGTTAAGGCCAGCATACTGTAATTCTTACATTTGCCTACTGCATCCCAATAGTGATGAGTTAAATCATTGCCCTTTTGAATTCTAAAGTGATCTAGATTATCTTTATCCATTGTAGAATCAGCTCCTGTACAAAGTGAACTGTGAGCAGATTGATAGAGACGGGAGCCAAGCAATCATGGCCTGGATAGAGCCAAACATGAGTAACAACGGATATTCAAGGGCTTTCAGAGAATAGTGTCTTGTCATTTGTGATAATGCTCCCAACTTTTATTTGTCTAGTTTTTTCTTTTGCTCTTGTTTTATAGAAAAATATGGTATTGCTTTAAATATCACTAAAACTTCTGAGTATCGACTAGTCATTTCTGAGTTCAATAACTGTGTAAGACTATAAAACTTAACTATGTAAATTGATTCTTATAATTATGGGTATTTTAAATTACAATTGCATTAATATTCTTATAGATAAAAGAACTTTGTTTAAAAATTCAAGTAAACTGTCTTTTTAAACTAAAATAAAACTTAAGCTACTATAAATAGTAAGATTAATTTTTAAATTGACTTATGAACAAAGAAAATAATGGTGCCAAATGTCTTTATCTAATAAACATTGAAATGAGGATAGAAGAGCAAGGCCTAAACACCAGAATATTGTAGGCATCTAAGTTGTTTTGTTGTGTTTTAATTGTGAACTTTGAGGCTGACAATTTTCTACTAATATATAGATGCCTTGTTCTTCTATCCTCCTTTCAATGTTTATTAAATTAACTTGTGGTAATTAGTTTCTGAAAATTAAATATAATATGATTTGATAATATTTAAGCATAGCCCTTTACTTCACTTTCCATATGGAGGGCATATATTTACATTTTGCGGACCTTGACATCATTACAGAGAGAGACATCTACCTTATATCAAATTAAGATTGAAACTTGTCAGGGGGGAGTGCAAAATGTGCAACACAAATTCCTGAAATAAGAAACCAAACATTATAAACTGACGATTTCCAATAGAATGAAATCGAGGGATTGGGCAATAACAATCTATTCTCTTCAAGAAGCAACCACTTAGCTTTTTGTCCAGTGGCAGCAGTGTTGATTGTAAACACCATTTTTTCCTATCCATCTTTCTTGTACCTGTTTCCAATTATAACAGCATGATAAGATAAAAAATATCTGAATGTCTGTTGTAGTGATCTTTTTGTGTGTATTTTGGTAGGAACCAGACATGATGTACAAGACACGTGAGGAACAAGGTCAACTTTTGCAGCAGGTTTTGGCAGCTAGCGATATTGACGCTGATGAGGAAAGAATACCTGGAGAAGGACCTCGAACTGGAGCCATGGTACATAGATAGAGCTTTACCATACTTTACTTTATCCTTTACTGTTTCCAGCCTTTGGCCTAGGTAACTTTTTTTTATCCAAGCCATATATTTTCCACTGCTGGCTTGCTAGACCTATTGTAGCTTCATATGCCTTATGATCTATCTTAAAACTAGAACACGCACAAGATCCAGTCCTCGGCCGTTAGTTAATCACTGTGAAAGAGTAAACCCACATTTCACCAATCTTAAATTGTTTTGCCATGCCGATAATCGAACCAGGGATCCTTAGCTCCTGACTGAGCTAAGGTGTCTGACTGCTTTACAATAGTGTATCCAAATTCATTTACAATAAAGTATTATTTTAAGGTGTACATACATTTATTTAAACATAAATTACTAACCCATCCCCTGGTGCAGCCGTTGAACGGCTTTGTTTTGCCGAATGTTCCCTGGCTTGGGTGTGAATCAACATTTTATTGCAATAAGCTATTATAATGCCATCTATTGATGAACTACTGTACTTTTAGCCAGTCTGAATACTTCATATTGAAGCTAATAGATGTGGCTATGAGTTAAATGCTATACTATGAATCAAGTAATAAATGATAAAATAAGTGAATAATGAAAATATGTTTCGGATAAAAGTATACAAGTAGAAAAAGGGCTGCCTGTCCTGCGTAGATCACTGTGCTAAACACCCGCCAATAAATGGACATACTGACCGAAAAACTATGTTATACTACAGTACAGTACAATACAATTTATGAAAGCCATACAGTATTTGTCCTATTTATTCTTATCATTATTTTTCTTGTATCTATTATATATTTTATGGAACAAATGCATTTGACACAAAATGAGCTTTATTTATAAATCATAAAATTTTATTAATGTCTTAAAATCCCATCTCAATATTCAAAAACTAAAATTTAGTGTAAGATCCTTTAAAGAAAATTGAATCGACCCAATCCTAGAATTAAGGAATCAGATATTCATATTGGTACCAATAATAACTAACTATCCCTGTTACTTGAGAAATTAAAATGTTATTTGGTATTATCTTTTCAAGGTGCAGCGTCGTGTTGGTAACATGAGCTCCATGTCTGGTGCAGATGATGCAGTCTACTGGGAATATAGAAGGGCTTCCAATTCAAATATTAAACATCCACTCTTCAAAAAGTTCAGAAAATAGTTGGTGGTTGTTTTTTATGTTTAGGTTTAGTCAAACTAAATACATTGATTTTTCCATTATTTTGATATAAAGTTTGTCAAAATGTAATCATACTATTTTTGTTATCTTATCAGCATTGTTACGACACATGAATAGTACTAGTTTTAGGCCATATTATTTTATGTAAATAAAATGTAAATAACTTTACTAAATTTTGTAAATGTCGGAGACTTACCTTTCTACTGTGATTACAATATATAATGGTATCTGCTTGATTAAAATCTTGTCTTCACTTGAAACATTTTATTATTAATGCCTGATCACTATTTTAATATTCATATTTCTTAAAACACTATGCCACTTGTAATTGGCAAGTAGAATCAAATTTAAACTATAGCAAAATGAAAAAATGAGTTTTAATAACTATTAATAATGAATATTTTGTCTTTATGTGAGTTTATATTATTTGTTTACATTTATTACCTGACTACCTAAACAAAGATTAACACTTTATTTCTTAAACAAAAGTAATAATCTAGAAATGTTTTGGTAGAAAGTATTTCTGTCTTGCGATTTAATGTGTTGCTAACTTTGACACAGCCATTTTTTGTTTTATAGCATCATTTGTAAAAAGAAAAGGTATAAAAATAGATTTGGATTAAAATAGCAAAGGAATTATATTTGATAATTACGGTTATAGCCGCATCTATTTAAAGAAAATTATATTTAGATCTGTCAATAGCCACTACTATCAATTATAATGGCTTTGCTATTTAATTCATTATGATATTCACATTCGTACATTAGTCATTGTTCATTTGGCAGCATAAAGCCTTACAGAGTCAAAGGTGACTGCATTATTCGATAGCTCATAATCTTAGTTGATCACACACATATATGTAGCTGACGGTTTTTGCACGTCCTCACAAACTCTTCTATAAAGTATGAGTGAAAAATAACCCTGTGCATGGAATTATTCCTGGATAGCTCAGTGATTAAAGCATTGGCATATTAAACCAAAAATTCCAAGTTCAAGTTCCGTGTCAGGGTGTCATTTTTAAAACTAAACTAAAAAAAAAGTTTACTAATTTGTTTTGGCATCGCATAAATAACACTGGTCAAAAGTCATTTTGTGCCACAGATAATAACAACCAATTCTTACTATTATGTGGTCTTTGAGGCCTAAAATGAACAACAAAAATTGTTGGTTACAGTTTTTAATTTGTAGGAGGTAATGCCATTTACTGAAATTTGGTCACTCTTAATAATTGTGAAATTCGTAGGATAATCTGGCACATCTTACTTTGTTGGGTTTGTACTCTTAAGCTAGAACAACTCTAGGCAGGTAGGAGTCATTTAGAAATGCTGGTGATGGTTTCTGATAAGAAAAAACGTGTGCATTTTTCGTTAGTAAATGGTTTATTTCTGTAGAGAAACCAGACAGGACTTGGTTGTGTACTTTTAGTTATGTGATGTATTGTTTTAATGCTGTGATTTGATCAATTTATTCCCGAAACATCAGTATATTACATAAATGTTTGAATAAAAGTGACTATTTTTGCTATATTTGTGGGGAATTTATGTTAGCAAATAAAAACACAAATTAACTGTGTTGGCTTGTAAAGCATATAAGCTGTATTTAGGATGTAAGGTGGAGGACCAGTATTAAAGCTGGGCTCCTCATAATAAATTACAAAACTTGCTCTTCCAACTTCCAATATGAGCCGAGGGGTAAAAAACGAGCCATGCCTTTTCGTGGTTCCAATAGTGTGGAGAGAACCAAGAGATGATAACACCGACTGCTACTTCTGCCATACTCCTCCGATATGGGAGTGACTATAAAGGAAATAAAGCAGCCTAAAATATCAACTTCCATCCACAATTTAAACAGTATTTCATGAAGTGGATCTACATTTATCAAAACATCCAGAGAACTACATTGGTAATTCAAAGAATAGAATTCTAATTGATGAACCTCAACCAGGTCCATTGGAAGAAAGTAAAGATGAATTTCACTGCAGTCCTTCCTCACTTAATTATTATACAACCACTACAACTGGAATATGGCAGGATATTCAGCACACTATTTTGGTTGGATAGAGAAATTAAATTACACTTTTACGGCCTGGTTTTTTATTTCTAGACACAAATACCACCGTCTATAATTATTTTCTGAACTAATTTTCTATTGGTTATATTTGTTTTTCTTGTGGTGGTAATGGATGTGTAGTTTATTGTGGATGTAGAATAGTTCAGCCCAATCAAATATATTAATACAATTTTGTGAGCTTTAGTTGTAAAGAGATACTACTTATGCAATAATTCTCCAATGCCATAGATTTATTAAATATAAGTAAGTTTCTCAAAAAGTGTATGTTGTTTTTCCTTAAACCTCTTAGGAGAAATGTTTGTACAACAATGATTTGTATCCATTTTAGACTCAATAGTCAATATTTACATTTTTTATTGGTCAAAATATATAAATGAGGAATTTAATAGCAATGCAATGGCATGAAGATTTGCAACACTAAAATGTTGAAAATTTTAATACGAATTGCTGACCCTTGTGGACCCAATTTTGATCTTTTTATCAGTACAAACATACAAATGAGGACATTAATTCTTTAAAAATAAAATTATAAAATTTAAAACTGGGACTAAAAAAATGTTTTACATAAGTATAGTGCAATTTATTCTTGGGTTTGCTAGTGTATATTATTTCATTTCACATGTATTACGAATTTTGGGTAAATATCTCCATTTTTAAACAATAGAGCGAGAAAGTCTGTGTGGATTTCCGTACCATTTATTTTATGTAGGTATATTTCTTAAAACCATGTTAATGTTATTTTAAAATTATGTATGCAAACATAAATTATTTTCAGGCTTAACATTTTGAATTGCTTAAGCTGGCCATTTGGTTAACCTAGTTCAGAGATTTTCATCTGGGGCAACACTTTTGCAAGCATCTTTCTCGAAGACCGTTATTTGTATTTCCTCTTTGTTTGCACCTTTCTTTGGAAAACAAAACAAATCCTGAGACTGTAGGTATGAGGAAGGTAGAGGGAGAAGTGTTTACTTGAAATTCATTGGTAAACCATCTATGAAATGTTTGACTAAATTGAAGTTCAGAGCTCAGCCCTTTGCTCTTTAATAATTAATATTATTGATGAAACTGCTGCTGCTTACATCTCTGTAAATAAATTATTGGTTATTGCTATTTAGCATTTTCTTTGCAATAAGATGGTATATTTGTGAAAAATAGAAAATGTGAACACTGTCACTACCTCGCCCCTTAGTCATACTAATAGATTTAATTGGGGGGGAGAGTGAAATTCTGATATTATATTTGTCTGTCAAAATTATGTAGGTCTAAAGGGGCAATCATCTGTTATGAAACTTTTTTGTGTTTATGGAGAAAATAAACACATTCATTACTCATAATCTTTTGCATTTTTTCGAACTAGGATTTTTTTTTCTAGTAGAAGCAAACACGTATAAGGTAATTTGTGTAAGTTTGTGCTATTTGGCAGTTTTACTGATTTATACTGTTCTTTTTTTTTCATGTTTGGGTAGAACATAATTATATATCCTTTTCTCTCATATTGTTGGTCGATATGATTCACGATAGACTAAGTGTGAGTAACCCTTTAGGAAAAAATGCTCTTAGTAAATCCAGCCAGGAATATAACCCAATCTTCTCCTTCACCAACAATCCAGTATACTGTGCGGGTGTGACGCTTAAGACCAGGATCACATGTCCACTTGTGATTATAGTATAATGTGTGTTCATTTGAAAACTTTCCCCCTAATATCTCGAAATCAATGCATGGTTTGAAACAAAAGTTTGAAAAAAATGTGTTAAGTTTTGAGAGATAAGTAAGGTGGTGAGATTGGTACAAAGTGGTGTTGGTTGCTAAGATCACTTTTATTCCTTTTAAATAAGACCACATAATTTTTGACCATACTTGTAGCTCCCATCGTGTCATTTTCAAAATGGTGGTGTCAAGTTTTCAAGTAAAAATTATGAATTGCGAGCTTCTAAAGTCTCAGCATCACCGGCACACTATTAAAATGAGTCAAACATCCCCTTTCACACGGTTCGGGTGTTTGCCCGTCTGGACAACCAGCGCCCGGATGATGTCTTTATACACGATAAACCATATTTATTCAAGTGTCTCCCGGGCTCTGACCTTTTATCTGTATTATAAATTGATCACAACCGATCACCACAGTTTAAAAAATGTTTTTATACAGCTGTCTGCTTATTTGTGGGATCATGTAGCTTATGTGATATATGTGGACCAGTCATTATGCGCACCCCTTTAAGAAATACTTTACCAACTGCTTGTTTTTAAGTGAGTGGTAGAGGAACAGATTTTATAGGTACAATAAAATAATTAAGTAACATAAATAAATTTATTATAAAAAACAAATAATATATAAAATTACATCAAATAACTAGATTTTATGTTAAATGGTTGACAGTTATAAAAGTTGAAAAAGTTCAATCGGACCACCTGGTGACGATACAGAGTAACAGTGAATACATCAAAGTTAAGATAGAACAAGTGGTTGGATTTAATAACTCCAAATATACAGGTACTGACTGTTGCTTGGGAGAACAATTGTCTAGGTCAACACAACCATGGTAAAATGGGCAGTTAAGTTGCGAGAATACATTTAAAACAATATTGCCAGGCTGTCGTTAGATTAAAGTTAGAAAGGCCAGGTCATGAATACTACAAAACCAATTTCTAATAGATAAATACTTATATATCCCCTATGTTTAGAGATAGTAAGGAAAATATCTGTCAAGCTAGCTAGCTTGTATTAAAACTTAAGGGGAGTCACATATATCCACGAAGAAATGTCCTGTAAGAGGATCTTCTATATTTTAATTGTATATACTGAGGATGGCTAACAATCAGGCATCAACAGCAAATTGTACTATGGCCGGTCCTTTCCTAATGAGTACTGCCAGAGCAATCAATAGTGCATATGTCTACCCACACCCTGGGATATACAAAACACAAGGTAAATACTATCTTTTAATACATAGATACATAAAGCACCCAACAGGCCAAAAGAAAGTGCTATCTATGCGAGGCACTACTTTACACTAGTATTCCTCACAAGTTGCGCACCACAAATAGTAACGGAAAAGGTGCCAACTAGACAGCATACAGCATCTGACCTAACTAGGTCCCAAACGAAAGTGCAAGATCACCTGCTTGTAGCCATACGAAAAGAACAAACGTGAACCTGCCGTTTTAGGGCATCATGAAATATTACTATGTCTTAAATTTTTAGTAAAGAAATATGAATTCATAGAATAGAGAAACTTGAACACCTGGTCCTACACATATATAGAGTATAGAGCCCTCAAATTTAAACTACGTTTGATGGACACAGGGAAAAAGGACAGCCAGAGAACCTGACTGGGTCTGAAGGACTTAGAAAACATAGTTAGACACACTGACTATGAACAACATGTCTGAAGGACTTAGAAACTTAGTTTGTCACTCTGACTATAAACAACATGTCTGAAGGACTTAGAAACTTAGTCACTCTGACTATAAACAACATGTCTGAAGGACTTAGAAAACACATAATTATAACTACTGTGCGAAGACATATCAAAACAATCTCTCCATCAATACAAATTATGTCTGAAGAACATATCAATCAAAAGAATAAATACTGACACAATACTTGATGAATTAGATTAGACCTCTTCAGCGACGCGGTCAAGAAACAGACGCCATAGACATCATGGCCATCAGTATTTGGTGGCGCCAAAGCAGAAGTTCTTTCTTTCTTAAGTAAATTTTTATTTGTTATATATAATACATTGATACATTATTTGAAAATAAAAAAAACATAAAGGAAATAATAACTTAACACCAACCACTAGGGGTTCTCGAAAGCAACATTACCATCGATTATAAATAAAAGTTTTTTCCAATTTAGACTATCTCAAATTAGGGTATGAATCACATTAAGCGGGGGATTAAGTCGTCGCCCCC
>CABFOV010000042.1:154774-165758 GCA_902141375.1 Timema poppense | reverse complement strand
TTTAACAATGTTGGCCGCCTTTGAAACTTTTCACGAAGTGATTGAAAAAAAGTTAAATTCTTATCTGCCTTGTCAGGATGTACCTTCTTTAAATGTTCAATGAGTCTGGAAGGCTTCATGGCCTCATTAGAAAATACCTTTTCACATAACAGGCACATTGGCAGCTGCTGGTTTGTCGATGCAGGTATAAATCCATACTTAAGATATTCCAAACTATATTGTCTACATTTCTTTTTTGATTTTTCTGCTTCTGCCATTTCTAATCTAAAACAAAAAAAGATTGTAGCCCTATATTTAAAAAAGTGTTTTTCTGTTGCTTCCTTCAGAAATTTACAGCCATAACATTAAATTTTGTTTCAATAATAGATGTATGAATAATTATTAACGTGAAAAAAAAAAGATTAATTCAGAGTTACATTTATTTTAGTTTTTTATATACCTTTTAAAAATGATTTTGCTACACAATTATCTATGTACACATTTTGTAAGTGAATAATAAATTCAAAATTGAGCTCTAGATTAGGCATCGGCACTGAATTTAATTTTAATTCCTTTATATCCCCATATAACTTTCATTAATACTTTTAATATTGAATAGGTTGCAACAAAAATAATAGCTTCTAATCTCATTTCATAATCAACATGTTGAATAATTGAAAACACAGGAAAATAAGTATCACACTCAATTACTATTTTGTTCAGCACTTACCAGTAAAATCTTGAGGAGACAACAAAGAAACAAGAACACAGCACAACACTTTCTCAAAATGTGATAAACTGGTCTGAATAGCTTTGGTGACGCGCCCTCAAGAAGGGTGGGAGAACGTGTGACGTAGTCTTGGGGAGTGGGTGAGAACGCATGACGTGGCCTAGAGAATGGAGGTTATATGCGCGCAACATGACCTTGGAAAGGGAGGAAGAAACTTGAAGCAAGAAATGTATTTTGCTGGTCAGTCAAATATAAATAAACAACACAATCGGAAAATACCAGCTTAAGTGCCCCTCTACCACCCTTTTGTCTATTATCGCCCCCTTACCGCCTCCTTTCAACTTAGCGCCCCCCTGCACAATCCCACAGCCCCCAAGGAGGCGGTACCGCCCACTTTGGGAACCACTGCTCTATTGTTTACTTTTTAAAAAACTAATTTCGTATGCGGGTTTTTAGCGTGTCCCAACCTTTTTTTTCATTAAGAGATCTTGTAAATCTCAGAACTGCTATAATGGTCTTCAGTGTTCAAAATGTGGTTGCGAAATTGATTTTAATAATCTGTGACCTATGGTGTCCATTAATACACTTTTATTTACTTCTGTTGCATTTTAGGGAGAAATAAGTTGAAATAATGTTAAGGTTGGTGAATTAAAGGTTTACATAATTATTTCAACTCTATACAATCTACTATTTGATTAAACGTTGTTTGTTTACAAATTTAGGGTTCACTTTATCCGCCAGCTTCCTATAATTTAACCTAATTGGGACAAAACTATCATTGTTAAGTTATTTCAATTTTGGTTGTCTTATCCTTTGTTGTAGTTTAATCTCTCAAACTTTTGTGTTTCTTGATTAACATAACATTTTTTAGATTGATAAACATATTTGAAAGAGGTTTACATTCTGTAGTTTTTGAGTGTTTATAATCTAATGAGCCCTAAGATACATTAGGAAAAAAAAAAGTGTATATAGATAAATATTATAATTGAATATGTGCATTAAATGATCTAACACTTGTTTGTGCAATGATGCCTAGCTATGTTGATTAGGACTGCATAGAATGAATAAATTTATTCAAGAACTAGGTACTTGATAAAAAATGTGTGATACCAAATCTTAATAGTTATATCCATTTAGATGTTGATTATTTTAAGCTAACCAACCTTAACGAACCCTAAACATTTCAAACACATTTTGGTTTTGGTATGTTAGAATGGGTTATTATTATCATCAACTTTTTGAAGCATTGACACCTATAGTCTTACTCCTACACTATTGATAGTTTTTCAGTTTTCTATTCATGAATCGATGTGTGTTCCTTAAAGTATAGACCAATACATGTCAAGGTGGTGTCCTGTAGTGTTCACGAAGAATGATAAGCCATAATAATTTATATGATTTGAGTTTGTGTCAAATATTATTTAAAATAAATTATATATGACTAGCCTATGTTTGATAGGTTTTCATCAACAAAATATGGAATTAGCATACATTAGGCCTTTTATAAGGAATTCATAGTTGTAAGGGTGGTAAGCAACAATTAGGAGTAGGTGACCTGGTGGTCTAGGGGTAAGGTGTCAGACTTCTATGCTGGCGGTCGGGGTTCAATCCCAGGTCCCGGCAAATATTTATCTGATTACCAAACCCTTCCTTCACCTCTGACAAGACATCTTGTGAATGTGAGGAATGCCAGGTCTCCACCGTGGTTCGGATTCCACGTTAAACTGTAGGTCCTTCATTTCATCTCACAATCACCCTACCATTACACATTAGCGTAAGTGCGTATAACCCGAACGGGTAGTAAGACGCAGTGCTAATAATAATAATAATAATAACAATTAGGATCCAAGCTACCCTTTATCCATTCGCCAAACCATATAATCTGCAAGACTTTATTTTAAATTATCATTACTTTTGACCGTCAAAACTTTCACACAATCAAACAATTTATTTCAAATTATTAACTCTTTTTACATTAGTGAAAAATGAACTTAATATTAAAATAATCATTTGGATGTGTCTTTTTTTTTTATGGAAATGACATCTGGGGTTCACTTAAAAATGTTTTCCAAATAATTTCTAAAATGTGGCTTGCTATTCAAATCAAGATGATGAACCAGCTGAAATAAGTTTTGTCAATGACATCATATCAACCTCCATGTGGTTGGGTTCTTGGCTGTTTACAAAATAAAAACATTTTATTTTGAAACTAATAATTTGTTTTTCAAAACGGATTTATTTTGGTGGCTGATTATAACAAGTTAAAAGTGTGAATGTAATACTTTTTAATGTTATTTTGTACCTACTTTTGATTGCTACAACTGTAAATCAAAAAACATAGCTTTATTAATATATATTTTGTTCTTTCAATAAGTTATGAAAATGCCAATTTTAGAGTATTCATTAGGGAAGTATTAATAAACCCGTTTAATAACACTTTAGATTGAAAATATAAGTAACCCTTCAATCAGATACCACTTCTCTTAAGGTGGTTGCTTAGCTACCTTCTGCTAAGCCTATAATTGATCCTGCAATTTATCTTTGCCTCCAGGTTTGAAGTGGGAAGGGGGGAGAGGGGTATCACAATCAAAATCATAATTAATAACTACAAATCTACTTTAGGAGCTTCTTAAATTAGGCTATCTGAAATCACAAATAATATAATTGTTAATGTTTTGTTTTTAGGTGAGAGCTATCTACTGCAGCATGTTTGCAGTGATGTTGCAGAACAGAAGCAGCCACTGAGCTGCATACATCCTTGCCTGACACAATAGGTCGCCGACGCCCAATGATGTCCCGACCCCCCAACGACAACCTGCTCACATACAAGCTGGTGGTGGTGGGGGATGGGGGTGTGGGCAAGAGTGCCATCACTATACAGTTCTTTCAGAAACTGTTTGTCACCGACTATGATCCCACCATCGAGGACAGCTATATACAACATACCCAGGTGGATGAACAGTGGTGTATCCTGGATGGTGAGTGCCACCCATATTTATATACTCTACAAAGAAAATTATTTACAATAATAAAAGTTAATTTCAAAATGTTTTTATCCTCGAGATTAGACTCATGGGCATGATCCTTTATTTAATCAAACCAGATAACAATAAAAACTACAAATTAGGCCCTAACACTAGGAAAATCAAGAATTAGGTTTGAATTTTGTGCATTGGAAAAAAATCTGGTACAAGGGCTTGATTTTTTGCCATTTGTCAGGAATCCAAAGGTGAGGAGGACCACTCCAAATATGCCCTAGAATTTAAAGGTATCTTATTTACTAAAATTTGGTAGGTTAGACCACTTAAAAAAGCTTTTATAGAATTCTAATTTAAAAAATATCCAGGCAAATATCACTCTAAATAGCTTCTCTTATCCATATTTCAAACAATTCTGGGGGGAAGACCACACCAAATATCTTAGAAAAGAGTCTAGGAGTAGTAGTTAAGTGTTTTGCTAAAATTCATTCATTTTAATATTAATATATTCAGTAAAGTGTTTAAATTGGGGTCTGGTTCTTATGCTTTTTCAATATTTATGTTTGGGCTGAACCACCAACAAGCAGTAGGTATTAGAACTCTAAAACAAATTCTGATTAACATTTTTTGGAAAAAAAAAACCAACCTTTTTTTTTCGAAATCTAATATCCTTGAATCTCGAATATCTTTAGCTTAAGGATTCAAAGATTTGAGGGCTCCACCCCTACTTTTATTTATTCCTGTTTATTTCTATAGCACTCTTGTGTATGTTGTGGCAAAGAAAGAAAGGATTGAAATATTAGACCTAAATATAAAGAAGTATACAGTAGGCCTACAAATTATTTACACTACTCTTTGAGTCTTGAAGTAGTTTCATGTTACCTAGGTTTACTGTATGGTTGAACTGTAGTCAACTCCAAGCACTTAGTGGTAACTATGTTTTTATAATACTTGTCATCTCACCTACTTTCAAGGAATGTAAAACTTAGCATATACAAAACAATCATTTTAACGAGTTTCTATGATTGTGAAACGTGGTCTTACCTTACATGACGAAAACAAGATGCCTAGGAAAATATTTGGTCCAAAAAGGATGAGGCTACTAGATAGTGGAGGAGGCTACATAATTATGAGTTACATACCCTGTTACATTGTTATGATCTAGTCAAGTCTCTTTTAGTACAATGAGCAGGACATGCAGTACGATTAGGAGAATCTAGAACAGTGTTCAAGGTGTTAACTGGCAAACCCAATGAGAAGAGACCATTGGGAAGACCTAGTCTCAGATGGGAGGATAGCATTAGAATGGACATGAATGAGATTAGGTGGACTGGGTAGAACTAGCTCAAGATAGGGATAGGTAGCGTACTTTTGTAAGTGCGGCAATGATCTTTTGAGTTCCTAATACCATAGAGAGATTAAACACAATTTACTCTTCTCTTGAGCCCCATGTAATTTTTTTTTATTATTATAACAATTTTTCTCTTCTTCTTAGTCTTGGATACAGCAGGCCAAGAAGAGTTTAGCGCCATGCGTGAACAATATATGAGGAAAGGTGATGGATTTTTGCTGGTGTACTCAGTTACAGATAAACAAAGCTATGAAAATATTGTCAACTTCCACACTCAAATCCTACGGGTCAAAGACAGGTATGTAGGCTACTATGTTTCGCACAGGAAGCCTTTTATGGTCACTATCAAACCTATTAAGCTGTTAGCATTTTTTACCATCACAGTATTTAAAGATGTTAGGTTAAATCTGACATGTTTCAAGTAGACTTCGAATTATTGAATTTGTCATTTATCCATTATTGATGTAGATTGAGCAGCATTTTTTACCATTACAGTATTTAAAGATGTTAGGTTAAATCTCTTGACAGATGTTTCAAGTAGAATTCAAATTATTGAATTTGTCATTCATCCATTATTGATGTAGATGAGCAGAAAATTATTTTGCTGGCCCCTTGATTTTTTTCTCATATGCAATCTTTTTCCCTGAGCTTAAATAAGATTGTCTATAGGTTTAGTCAAAACATAGTTAATATTATTAACTAATATATGATAAGTATCTGAAAAAATAATTACATATTCAGTATTCACTTAACGATCTTAGTTTAATGTCATCAAGCCTCAGTGATATTTATTATTATGCAGGGATGTAATCTATTTAATGTTGCAACCCATGCTAGAGCACCAGATTAGTGCTAACAATACAATAATGTATGTCAAAGAACACCAAAGTAACCTGCTTCAATGGCCGGTGGTCTAACACACTACTCTCACAGTAGACTAGACTTTTGATGACAGGGAGATAAAGGTTTGAATCTCGGTTGAATGTACTGAGGGTGGTTTTTCCAAAAATAGTTTTCCACTATACCTCCACACAAATGTGGGTATATTTTCTATAAATATAACCTTTCTCATCCCTAAAACTTTTTGAATAATTAGTACATGAGTGTCTAACCCAAATGCATAGTTATACATGCTGTTAAGAAAAACACAGCAAAGTGCTGCTTTGAATGTTTGCAATGTAGCCTGATTCATTGGGGCAATCTTAATTAGAGAAGTAACTTATATCTTGTATCACAATATAATTAAAATTAATTTAAATACTAGATCCAAAAGAATTGAGAGTATTTGTGCGACAATTATTAAAAGAAACAAACCCAAATGTACTTTGAAACATTTTCAGGAATTTGATCAATTATTAGATATTTTATTGGTTTTTGCGTATGCAAGAACCATAAAACTCAAAAGAATACTTGAGTGTTTTCACAAATATTCTTTCTTTTTTAAAAGTTAACATTTTCACAATCATACTTTTAAATATTATGATATTATTCTTCGATAATTAAATATTCAATCAATATCTGTAAAAGTTAACACTTAATGTCCATGACATGACAATGTGTATGAACCTTCAATCTAAAAAAGTTAAGTTAACTATGAAACCAAATTCAAGTGCGTTTATTCCACTTACGTACTAAAACGATGCCATATTCAGTCAAAGCAAAATTAAATTTTATAAAGTTGTGTGCATTTAAATTACCAAAGTCTCGTAGCTAAGAATTTAGTTACAGTAGTGAAATTAGGGTGACTTTCGATCTTGGTACCTGGATAGTAATTTAGGGAAATTATTTTGAGATGCCGTGTTTGACATTCCTATGCTTAAAACATTTAGCTCACATTTTATTTAAGTTTGTTCTTTTATTAAAATTTTACAGGATTATGTAGGATTCTTTTTAATGCACAGAGCAAGACTTTTAAAATGCATTGACAGCAACCCTGTTCTAATTAATTCAGGCTAATTTAAAAAAACATATATTTTACAAATAATAATTATATTGATTGGGCATCCTTTAAAGAGCAGATGCAGATTATAGATGTAGACAAACTAGCTTCATAAAATGTAATACTATAAAGCTTTCTTTTTAATATTGTAGAATTTGTTAGTGTTTGAAATAATGTCTGCACAATTTGTGTATCTTTTATAGATATATTTCACAAAATAGTGCTTTCATTTTTTCAAAAACCTCTAAAATAAAATATATTCCCAATATATTAAAATAGTGGCTATCCTAAAGTTGGTTATTTAAATTCCAATGGAATATCTGATACAATTCATGCGTTAGGTAAACATTTTCTCAAGAATTTAACTTTAAACACGGTTTATTGGAAACTTACTCAGTTGATAACATTTTGGATTTGCTCCATTTTTGTTGGCTGAAAAATCTTTTCTAGACATCTAAAAGGATTTAAAAAATCTGTCCTAGAAATTGTAAACAAGAGATTATAATTATGATTCATGTTTGAAACACTTGTTTTGTTTTAAATTTATAATAGTTTATAATCACTCATTAGTGTTGATATCAACATTTTTGAGTGGCAATTTTCCCCACTTATTCCAATTATTAGTTGTGGTTTAACTGTTATAGTAATTTTTGTTGTTGTAAGATATGTTTACTCGATATACATAGAGATTTTTTTTCCCTCCAGGGATCTCTATCCTATGCTCCTGGTAGCCAACAAGGTAGACTTGGTTCACTTACGTAAAGTGACCGAGGAATCTGGTCGGGAGTTGGCTCACCGCTTGTCTATACCTTATATTGAGACCAGTGCCAAAGACCCACCGCTTAATGTTGATGCGGCATTTCATGAGGTACATTTCTTTATTAATTATATTATAATGACGAAGTTGTCACTATCGAATATAGGCTGGACTGCCGGTGATTGGGGTTTGATTCCCAATCAGATGTATTGAAGGTGGTTTTCCACATTTTCACCATGCAAATGTAGGTACATATCCTCTTTATAATGCATACTTCCTTATCCTCAATTCATTAATGTAATTAGTATATTAAATTTGTGAAGCCCAAACTGGTTGCTATATATGGGGCTAAAAAATATATACATATCTTATATAGACTGGGTGCAAATCCTGACTTTTAAGGGAGTTTTAACTTTGGAGGCAAAGCTTCTTTGTATATATATAAAAAAATTATTAGCTCCTACATTTGTTGTAACCAGAGAACGAAAGGATCTTACTGTTACACTGGTGTGGCAATATCAACTAAACCTTAAATTAGAGTAGAGTTGAATACACTTTTTCAAATCTGACTTTAAAATTCACTCTTGGATGTGAAGGTTGAACCTCTTTAGTCCGGCAACTCATGTGGTCCGGCACATTTTTAATCTTCCTCTTTAAGTTTGAGGGGTGGCCAACAGCATGGTGCTATAAGTAGTAGGCCTACAAAGGCGCCAAAGTTGCTTACATCTGCAATTTGGATTAGAGCACTAGGCTAAAATCATGGTTTAAATTAGGAGGGATAGCCAGCACACTTACCTTGGCGATATTGGAGTGGACATTTTTTTCTCTCTATCTTTCTATCCATTTATTCAAAGTGCTGCCATTTATACAGTGATATCATAACTGAGAAACAGTCACCTGTGGATAGACAACCTTGCAGTTCAACCAAGAGCATCAGTCTACTCTCTTGACCTGATGAAGCTGTCTGTGACAGTGAAAGCTTGTCCTTAAAAATGGGTTTGTATGTTTTTTAGTGTTCTATCTAAACAATCTCTACTCCATTATCAGCAAGGCAAGTTTGCTGGCTACCCCTCCTAATTTAAACCATTACATCTGCAATTGATTGTTTTGGTTGTACATTCTTGTTTTGGCTTGTATTCTAGCTGTATTCTAGCCCTTATTTATACCCTTCAAGAGCCCGAGAGTTGTGAAAAGTAATTTGTTATTTTTTATTTTATTCTTGATTCTACTTTGTATGACAGAATATCAATAAATATGTATAGTGCCATGGCATTTAATGAGAAGAGGGCATCAGGGAGAGTTGTTCTCTAGGGGAGTAAAATACCTGCTATAGAGAAGGGAAGTCTCCTTAAAGGGTAAAGAAGTGTCGTACAGGGCGTACTTTGTACCCATTGTCACATATTTAGCAGAAACATGGACATTGAATGTAAGAGAGACGAGGA
Organism: Timema poppense; assembly: GCA_902141375.1. Taxonomy (NCBI): domain Eukaryota; kingdom Metazoa; phylum Arthropoda; class Insecta; order Phasmatodea; family Timematidae; genus Timema; species Timema poppense. The sequence continues at coordinate 156,582 of CABFOV010000042.1, read as the reverse complement.
AAGTGTAGGCCATGTGAATGAAGTTTGTGAGGTGCATGTTAGTCGTCACGAGGAGAAACAGTATTAGGAATGAAGTTATCCAGGAAAGAGTAGGGGTACAGAGAATACATGAGATAGTAGAGTAAGTAAGACTGAGATGGTATGGGCATGTAATGAGAATGGAAAAAAAGAGGATGCCGAAGAAAATGTTGGAATTGAAGTATGTGGGAAAAAGACCGCAGGGGAGCCCAATAAAGAGATGGGAGGAGCAAATACATGGTAGCTACAGACTGAATTCTTTGATGACAGGGAATTTAATTAAAAACGAGGAAAAATCAGGGAATTCAAATGTTTGATTAATTCTGCATTTAAACAAAAGTGAGAGTGTTCCTCAATGTTAATAAAGTGTATTGCCCAGATATTTTATTCTAACGAGATGGTTGTACAGGGTTTATTTTATAACACATTCACACAGGCACACAAATAATACCTAATTAAATAATAGTAATTTAACAAGAACTTTTAAGGATGTTAATATTTAGTAGCCTAGGATTTTTTGAAAATATGTGATCAATATAATAAACAAAAAAATTCCCATTCAGCAAGAAAAACTGTAAAAAGATTAGATCTTAAATTTTTTAAATGTTGACTGAAAAACCTGGAAAAGTCAGGGAATTTTATAATAAAAGTTTTTTTAGACACCCTGAGATAACAAATAATGTTCAAGTGAGAGGAGAAAAATGGAAGAAAGTAAAGGAGGAAGAATGGTGGTAGAAGAGAGGAAGATGAGGGCATTTTACTAAACTGACCCGGACACAGGCTAGAAACAGTTGATGACGATGATGATACTAGGGGATAGGCTTGAGGGTTTGTGCATTCTTAGGGATAAAATTCTGGTGTCTGGCACTTGTCAAATCCCGAGGGTACCGGGCTCTAGAGTATCAACCTGTACTTAACTTAACACACACAAATTATTAATATATAGTAATATAATATAAATGTGGTCTTATAGAGAGAGACCCTTAGCTCTGGCAAATAAAATGATTGAATTTCAGTATGTAAGTTGGTAAATAATAAGTGCAGTTTGAAAGGGAATCCAATAGATTAATGTGAAAGTAGTGTCTTACGTTGGTTTGGGCGTGTTGAGAGGATGAGTGTAGATCTAGTGACAAATCAAAAAAATATGAAGGTAGAGTATGTGGATCAAAAGAAAGGCTTAGGCCATATAAGATGTGGTTAAATGTTGTAGACAAATGCGCCAAAAAGAGAAACAATAAGAGTTTTAAGAATAAAAGATCATGCTCGACTTGGTGTATGGATGTTGTTGAAGTGAAGGGAATATGGAAGGATGGTGAAGTGTGGAGAAAGTTAGTGTGGATGGATTAAATATGGTGTTTTTTGAGCTAAATGCACAGTTTCTTTCCTATCCTGTAAGGGAACAATGTGATTAGTTATGTATGTATGTATCCAAGTGAAATATTGCAACATGTAGAATAATTATTTCTAAAACTTGAAAATGCCTATCGAACCATAGTTTTGATTGTAAAAATATATCATATAGTTTCTTGAACATATCCGCCTCAGCTAACGTGCTAGTTTCTGAGAACGTGGAGATCGAGGTTCGAATCTCGGTCGGGTGAACTGAAGATGGTTTTTCCTAAATGGTTTTACACTATCCCTCCACGCAAATATGGGCTCATTTTCTTTAAATTCAACCTTCCCAATTCCTAACCCATTAGCATAATTAGTACTTAAGCGTATAACCCGAATGGGTAGTAAGACACAGTACCAAATTATTATTATATTATTATTATGCTTGAATGTTTTTT
>CABFOV010000042.1:75806-154301 GCA_902141375.1 Timema poppense | reverse complement strand
GAGTAGAAATTGTTTAGATATAACACTAAAAAACATAAACACATTGTTAAGTACAAGCTTTCACTGTCACAGACAGCTTCATCAGGTCAGGAGAGTAGACTGATTTCTTGGTTGAACTTACAGTTACTGTACTGTAAGTTCAACCAAGAAATCAGTCTACTCTCCTGACCTGATGAAGCTGTCTGTGACAGTGAAAGCTTGTACTTAACAATGTGTTTATGTTTTTTAGTGTTATATCTAAACAATTTCTACTCCAGTATCACCAAGGTAAGTGTGCTGGCTATCCCTCCTAATTTAAACCATGATTTAGCCTAGTGCTCTATACTACATAATGTTATAAGTAAATGTTTGTAAGAGCACGTTTCTAGAAATTTTGATGTCTCCACTAATCTAATAACTGAATGTTTGGTTTCATATATTCAAAATAATGTTTCATCTGAATTCTGTAGATTAATATAAATTCCAAAGCCACTTTGGTGGCCACATGGCTTAATGTCCTACTCTAACAGTATACTAGACTGCCTATGACACAGATCGAGGTTCAAATTCGAGTTTAGTTTTTCCAAATGGTTTTCCACTCTTCCGCCATGCGAATACGGATTCACTTACTCTAAATATAACAATTCTAATTTATAAAACCACTAGTGTAATTTGTAAATAAGCATACAACCCAAACAGGTAGTAGGATGCAATGCTAATATTTATATTTTGGTCATAAATTCAAGATTTTCATTGCACCCCAGATTAAAATAGGTCTAACATTTTTCTACTTACAAGCTCTGTGTAAAATAATTAACACTTTCTTTCTTCTTTAATAAGTTACATGTATAAACTTCTTTGATATCATGAATGGTAGCCCCCCTCCTCCCCCCGTCCCAATTCCTTTAACTAAACACCACTGCATGCCATTTTACTAATATACTTTTATTTCTACATATGACTACAAATTGGAATTTGATAAAAATGGTTGAATTGGAAATCTTACAGAGGCTTTAAACACCTTGCTCCTATTCCTATATTTCCAATATGACCACATTTAAAGTTGCTAGTGATAAATAAAGGAAGACTATTATGAGTTTAATTCTGCCTACTTTTTCCTGTTTCTATACATTAGGTGGGCTTTCTTAACTTATTTCTATCCTTTAGTTTATCTTACTATATTTCTTTCAAACCCACTTCAGTGGCTGCATGGTCTAAGGCGCTACTCTCGCAATAGACTAGACTGCCGATAACGGAGATTGTGGTTCAATCTTGGTCAGGTATATTGATTTTTTTTCACCCTAGATGGTTTCCCACTCTTTCTCTCTCTCTCTTGTGAAAATGCTGGTACACTTCATCGCAACTCACCCTTACTCATTCTTAACCCATTAGCATAATTAGAACAAAAGTGTATAACCTGAATGGATAGTAAGACGCAATTAAAAAAACTCCTCAAATCTCATCTTAAAAATAACATTTTAGCCAGTGCACCCCACTTTTAAACATTCAATTTTGAATTGAGTATTTTAAACCATGTAGACTCAACGTCATTATCTTCAAAGCCTCTAAACTGTATTGATTTTTGGTTTTGGCAATAATAGTTTTCTTTTGTAATTATCATTTTAATACTTACACATATTCATTTTACAGGTGGTCCGCATAATTCGTAATCAACCACCTGCCGAGTTGGAAAAGAATAAAAGGAAACGCCGCTCTACAAAGTGTCTCTTGCTTTAAGAGCCTGCTTTGTTCTCAGGGGACAGACAGGTAGTCAGCAGAAACGAAATGTAAGTGCTCACAACCTTTTCTTGTTTCTTTGATGGACAATTCTCAAAAGAATCAAAGAACAAACCCAAACGCACATTGTAATTATATAAATATTTTATGAAATAACTAGGAAAACTAAAGTTTTGTTAAAAAAATATGTTTGTTATCCCAAATGGCTGTTAATGTCAAGTATTAATATTAAAGTAATATATAAGAAGTTCAGAAACTGATTGTGCATTACAATGCTAAATCAAAGATGAGAACCTCTGTATTTTCTGTGCTCTCTATATTTAGAAAATGTTAAAATGTGGTAATTGTGTGACTGTTTTTTCTTGATAGAATATAAATATTGAGTTGTAACTGGAATTGATTTAGATTGCTTCTACATGTGACAATAATTCTATGCTATTGGCATATATGAGTGTTCTTATGGTGGGATGTTTATTTGAATTAAGATGCAATATAGAATGATTTAATTTATGAATGTTTACTTTTTATATCTGTGTATATGTTAAGAAACAATTTAGTTTTAGAAGTATACTATTATTTTGTTGTTTATCATTAGTTTTTTTTAACTATACAACAAATTAATGTGTTTGTATATAGTTGATTTAATTTTAAAGATCAGTATCTATTTATATAAAAATGAAACTGCCATATTTTCATTAAAAAGTTTAATACTGTATTATTGTTCAATACCTATTTTTAAGCTTGAAACACTACCAACTCATACATCGATTTTTACTAAAATTAAAGTTTTTATTACTAGTTGTTCTATTTTATTTGTTTATAACTTAAATTCATCTTTTCTGTACTTTCTTCTGTATAAAACAAAATACACCTCAAAAGTGAAGAGATTTTTCTTATTGATATATGTATATGTAGTAAAAGTAATTTTTATTTTTCCAGTTTTTTATGCAACACACCTTAATATTCCTTTGGGCTATTCACATCTTTACACTAATTGAATGAGGAAGCTAGAATTTATTGGAAATGTAACCATGTTTATGTTGAGGGAAATTGGGAAACAGTCTAAGAAATATAACCCTCACTACACATGATTAGGATTCAAACCCTAATCACCTTGTCATCAGCAATCCCATCTATGGTGAGAGTGACACTTATATTAACTGTTAAAGTAATATACTGTAGATCTTGCAAACATATTAAACTATTATGATATTTATTGAATACAACTGAGTCCCCTTTTAATTAAATTTATTAGAACTAATGGTTTTGTTTGCCAGTAAAAAAATTTGTCAACATTAGGCCTATTTTGGGGTGTTCTTTTAGAACCCTAGTTTATTGTCACTGTTGCATTTCTTTTGTTAAAATTACTAACTATAAATAATTTTATGCTCCAATTTGTATTTTTTTATTTTGCTTATTGCTTTTCCTCCTGGCAACAAAAGCCTAGAAAACAAAATATAGTTAGAATTTCAAATTATTATTATTATTAGCACCACGTCTTACTACCCGTTCGGGTTATACGCACTTACGCTAATGTGTAATGGTAGGGTGATTGCGAGATGAAATGGAGGATCTACAGTTTAACGTGGAATCCGAACCACGATGGAGACCTGGCATTCCCCACATTCACAAGATATCTTGCCAGAGGTGAAGGAAGGGTTTGGTAATCAGATAAATCTGTGCCGGGACCGAGGATTGAACCCCGGCCGCCAGCACAGAAGCCTGAAACCTTACCCCTAGACCACCAGGTCACCTAATTTCAAATTAAATAACAGAATTTGATTTCAACAGACTTGTTGACATTGACAATATGGTTCGTATTTAAACATTTAATAATTCCTAAATCTGGTCTAAAATGTTTATTTGGCTAATGCAACTGTTAAATAATGAAATATCCTAAGATTACAGGTCATAATTTGTTTTTATAAGTTTAAACAAGATTGTAAAAATATTAGTAAAAGTCTATTTTTATATTCATAATTTTCAAAGGCCTTTAAAATAATCGTGTTTTTTTTGTTTGTTTGTTTGTTTGTTTGTACATATTAGTCACTATAGTTTTATTTGGTTTTCTATAGATCTATCATGATTTCAGCTTTATTGTTTCCTATACTCTAACATTCACAATTTCAATTCTTTTATACACTCAACCTCACATTAAAAATATGCTATTCATATACAGTAAGCCCTTGATTTTACGGACTAATTGTGGGGCAAACCTCTTCATAAAATTGGGGTGAAAAATTTAGTGAGTTGAAAAATACAAGTAAAAAATATTTTTTGTGTTAATAATGCATTTTTATTACAATGAAGTAAGTAAAAGTAAGTTAATATACACATTAAAAATAGCAGTGCAGTTTGTCTTTGCATTTAATTTCTATTCGAAGTTAAAAAAACATGAACTTTAACAAATTTGTCATCATTTTCTTCTTTAACTGTTTGAAAGAAACATATCCATCTTCAGGTCTTGTAGCAGCTCTAACATCTTCTGCAATCTCTTTCTCAGTCATTTCGTAGTGTCCAGGATCCCCCTTGTCTGCTTCCAGCCACTCTTAAATTTGTTCTGCAGTTGGACCCATCCCCCCCCCCAACGGCTCTTCAAAATATGGTCGTTCCAATCCTTCCAAATCAATTTCACCATCTTTGTGCAACAGAATATTCTTCCATGTGTTAGAGAGAGTCGTGTTTTTGGTATTTTTCTAGGCACTGCTCCAATTGTAAATGTCTGATTTAATGGTATAATTTCTTATGTTATCTAGTGTCTTCTTACCCCTATTATTCTTAAGCACATCAGCAGGCGGTTTAAGCACCTCCATGACTCCTTCTAAGAACTTCCTCCTGTACAAATGCTTACAGGCCATTATAACTCCTTTATCCATAGGCTGGATAAGCGAAGTAGTATTAGGGGGTGAAGCCATTGACTTGATTTTTCCGTCAGAGCTGCAGAGTTTCTCACAGCTTGGATGTGATGGAGCTTTATCCAAAAGTAAAAAAGTCTTTACTTCTTCCTGTGGGATCATAAGCACTTCTGTTTGGTATCGTATAACTGCAGGTACAAAGTGGAGGTTAAACCAATCGTTGAATATTTCTTGAGTAAACCAGACCTTTGTATAACTGTAGTACAACACAGTCATAATATCCTTCATAACTCGTGGTTGTTTAGATTTGCCAACTACAACAGTTTTTAACTGGTGACTACCGTCGGCATTGGCACAAACAAGAGCAGAAAACCTCTCTTAGCTTAGTTTTCTTCCTGGAACTGAGGTTTCATGTCTAAAAACCAGTGTATTTTCAGGCAAAGACCTCCAAAAAACACCATTTTCATCTGCATTGTACAGCTGAGATAACATCAGTCCTGTTTCATTTATAATTTGATTTAACTTTTCCTTGAATGGCTGTACATTACCAAATTCAGCACTCAATGATTCACTGCATGTTTTTCGATTTGTGATGTTATGTGTCTTACGAAAACGCTGCAACCAACCACTGCTCACTGTAAATCCTGATACATTCAAATGTTTAGCTAGCCTTTCAGCACCCTGTACACCAACACCACTTGTTCTCTGTTGCACATACTTTTTATAAATTGCTTCTTCTAATTATTTCTCTTTTGGTAATTTCAAGTTATTCCTTTGATTAATCCCGCTGGTTGAAGGAGTTACATTATATTTTAAAGAAAACAGTTTTACTTTTCCCTTAAGCTTTTTTTTTTTATGTCGGACACAGTTTGTTTTACAATTGAAAATTCCCTGCAAATATTAGTCACTGATACCCCACTTTCTATTTTTTCAATAATTCCTATTTTGGCACTTAAACTAAGAGATGTTCTTTTTTTTGATGGAGCCATTTTAAACACGCATAGTTAAGTAAATATATGGAAATAAACAATAAACCACAGTTACAATATATAAACACGTCTCAAAGTACTGTACACAAAACAAGCCTAATGATCCAGGAATGAATATTAAACTAAGCTGCAGAACAACTTAATGCTACAACTTGCACATTTCTGAAACCAGATGAAACCGGTTTTGAGTGGTGGGCACTAGGCGGGGACAATGAGAGGGTGAGTCATGCCCTTCCCCTTTTACAACCCCGGATTTTACGGACTTGTCGACCAACGTCTGTAAAATCGCAAATGGCAAAAGTTAGTTGTCCGTTAAATTCAAAGTCTGTAAAACCGATGGGTTACTGTACATACCCCATTTTAATGTGTTACCAAATAAAACTAAAGAGTATGCATAATAAAATGAATATTTAAACAAAGGTGACATGTTTATTTTATACAATATCACTATAACAATAAGGGGCTGTCCATAAGTTATGTCACACTAATTTAGGATTTTTGATGCCCCTCTTGCCACACATTGTCACAATTTTGTGAATCCCCCTTATAATATTATGTAACAATATCATGCACTCCCACCCATATTAAAATATTAATTTTAATTATAGAGCATATAAAACTCTTATATTGAAACGTGTTGGTATTTTCCCCAAACTTGACAATTGAAGTTGTTTGGGTTGATTTCTAAATAATACATTATGGCCAGCCTCTAATGTAATATTGAGTATATTTAAAATTTGCTGATACTAAAGTGAAATGGATAAATATTAAGTTTCACAATGTAAAATTACCTTATTCTGAATACTGTCATTTCGTTTAAAATATGCTATAACTTTCATTTACTTGGATTTGGTGGCTAAACATTTAGGTAACCAAAATCATGTTATTATGATTGATTCTTGATCCTTTAAATACCAGTAAGTATACAGTTTGAACAGACTTAGATTTATTTTATTTTTATGCTTCAAAGCAAATACTGAGAAGTAAAAATGAATGAATGAAGATTTGTTTTCATTAAAATATATTTTTCTATTTCTTTATGGATGTTTAAACTTGATATCTAATAATTATGTTAATACAAATATTTTAATATTTTCATGTGTTCTTTTAAAACAACAAGCTTTCCAAAAGGTTCTTTATACATTTTTATGATGATATTTTCAATTTTGATGCATACATCTTTTTTAATCTTAATATTACTAGGCTTTACTAGGGTTTTAACTTGTTTCCAGTCTGTAGCAGGATCAATTTAGTAAAATGCCTCCATCTTCCTTTATCCTTCCACCATTCTTCCTCCTTTATTTTTTTCCCATACTTCTCCTCTCAATGGTACACTTTCTGTTATCTGCTCCTCCCATCTCTTTCTTGACACACACATTATTTATAAAATTAATAAAATTAAATATACCTCGAGCTTTGATCTATAAACAAAGGATAAAACATTTGATTTCAATAAACATTGAAAGGAGAATAGAAGGCAAAACCCACCCACCCACCAGATAATGGTAGGTCTAAAATTTCAAATTTAAAACACATAATAGAATAGTTTTTGGGGTATAATGTGCCTATAATCTTGTAATTGTTTTGCTTAAATTGCAACATGTTGTATCCTGGGCATTTCTGTGACATGCTGTGTTTTAGATATTAAAATTTGTACAAGCAGTTTTCTGATAAGGATGTAGTTCTTACCCTTGACTCCTCCTTTAAATATTTATCCTAAAACTAATAGTTGGATCATATTCAACTGAAGCTTATACAAGAACGCGATAGTGGCATAATTTAAGCTTGTGCAAACCTTTGAAAGTTTAGTAAGATTCAAATTGAATTCAAAATTTTGAATCTTAATATTGGAAGATTTTGATTTTGATTTGATTTGAAGTTTTGAATCTAAATAAATCCTATATCTAGATTTGATGGACTTAGCTCAAAATTTGAATGTATAACTCATACTTACTTAACAAATTAATATAATCAGACCGAAAACTAGTTAAGTGGTAGAGACCGAAATGAGAAATTAACTTGAGTTATGGATTGTGAAGGTGACCTGGTGGTCTAGGGGTAAGGTGTCGGACTTATGTGCTGGGGTCCGGGGTTTAATCCTCGGTCCCGGCACAGATTTATCTGATTACCAAACCCTTCCTTCACCTCTGACAAGACATCTTGTGAATGTAGGGAATGCCAGGCCTCCACCGTGGTTCAGATTCCACGTTAAACTCTAGCTCCTCCATTTCATCTCACAATCACCCTACCATTACACATTAGTGTAAGTGCGTACAACCCGAATGGGTAGTAAGACGCGGTGCTAATAATAATAATAATAATAATAATAATATAGATTGTGAAGGAATGACATGTAGTTGTTTATGAAAGTGAATCTCTTCTATTTTAAAAAAAGGAGCCACATCCACCTTTTTAGTAAATATTAATCAACATTTGAACTATGATTAAAGGAGTGGTGTTATCTTTGTTTGATTTTTCACCTTTTGAGATAGTGTTATTTAATACATTATTTTAAAAGATAAAATGTTTATTAACATTTTTTGAAACATTTTATTATTGGATTGGATTAGGAAACTTAACATAGTAAAATTATCAATACCAATTTGATTTGAAATAAATTATTTTATTCAGATTTGGACCAATTCTTAAAATAAAAATTTTTGATTCAATTTTTTAAGCATAAGATTTAACTAGGATTCAATTTGGATTCGACTCAAGATTAATTTGATAACATAAATTTAGCATGAGATTCGATTTTGATTCGACTACATTTTTTTAAAGCATGAGATTCAATTCGGACTTGTTGAAATTCTTGTTAGGCATGGGATTCGATTCAAGTCAGCCAAAATTCGGATTCGATTTGAAATTGAAAATTATGGATTTGCACAGGCTTATATATAATTACTGTAACCAAACAATTAATTTTATGTTTTTATTCTATTAGGTTTTATAATTGCACAAGAAACCATTTCATTTCCGTGCTAATATAGTAACTAAATTTTATAAAACAGGTCTTTGGTAAAAACTGCTCACTAAGTTGTTCTAAAACGTTATACAATTAAGCTTGTACAAAGATACCAGCCACACACTTTCCTATAGTTTTGATTTCAATCAGTAAAACAATTAATGATATTATTAAATAAATTTGTATGGGTCTTTCAAAAGGGTGTACCTTTTGTAAGCTATTTTGTTCACTTAAATTATATAATATATATCATGACTAGGTGCACTAAAATATCTCAAGCCGTGTTTTTATGAACTTTTACTTAACACATTAAATTTAATATATCAACATATTTTTAAAGTTCATTGTAGCATTTTTGTATGTAATGTACACACATGAAAGTAAACGGAATTTAATCATTTTGAGAAATTGATTGATTGGCTCATTATATGCAAATAATGCTCAATCATGTCAATTTTAATAAAAATTAACAATATACAAACTAGATACATTTTTACTTTATATGAGATAACATGGTTTCTTTGCTTGAAATTGCCAGCAAAAATAGTACCTTCCAACTGAACTTTTATAATTTTGTTCTTAGTACTCCTATAACAATTCAAAGTTTGCAGTACAGAAAAAACATTTCCCTCTTTCAAAGACCATTGGTAATAAAAAAGTAAAGATGTGTTTGATCTGACTATTATGACAGTAAAATTTAACCAAGAGCAAATATTTAAAATGTAATGAGTTGAGAGTAGAGTTTTTTATTCAACCAAATCAAATAACTTTTTTTTATCACAAATCCACGATTAGAATTTGTTTTTTATTTAGTATATTTTGCCAACTCAAATAATTTACATTGAAAGTTCAGCATTACAATTCCAAAACTGTGCTCATAGCTATCAAGGGTAGTGAATCATTGTGTTATAGTACAATTTTCATAGGAAGGACTTAAAAAAAAAACCAAATATATGTTTTTTCAGTTGACAATGATAAAATTTTACTATACTCATGTTATTTAAAGGTATTGGTGGTATCTATCAAAAGCGACAGTTAAAGATTACATGACCTGACATGAATATATGAAAATGGATATAGTAGCCATATCCCATTTACAGTAACTTTGTATATTATAATCAGGAAACACAGTTGGTGATCTTGTGACTACGAATTCCTCCATATCCTCATTGTTTCTTTCACTGTTAGTTCACATTCTTTCCACATGTAATGTAAACATAGTCGGGTAGTAGGTATGCAGGAGTGACTGCCTATTGTGAAATTGAGACAATGCCGGTTAGAGTTGCCAGCCAGTAAAAAACACTGAAATATTTAAGTTATGGTGTTTTTTTTGTAAAGTGTACAAGTAAAATTGCTTTATTATTAAAGAAAGAAAACTATTAGTGTATAAAGCTCATGGTTATTAAAATGTGAAACTTTCATCATTATTGTATAATCTTTGGTGATGTGGGTTTATATAATAAACTCTTGTCATACTAATTTTAAAAAAAACCCAGCCGCATTCACTTTTGAATTAAATTATGACAAGTATCTCTATCGAGTTTTTTTCACATGAATAAACCCTCATAATAGTGGCCATTCATTGTATTTAATCTTTTACTAATAACTTTTACAAATACAGCCCTTTAGTTATTTCTTTATGGAGATTTTGAAAAAGATAAAAAGTCACCAAGAAATTAAATTTTTGTTGATGGCATAAATGATAAAAACACATATGAATAAATCATAATGTAAATTATTCAATGTGTTTTTAATGGTACAATTAAAGCTATTCACCAAAGTTCAATTATTAACTACTATTAAAAATTGTTCCTGAAAAATCAGAGGTATGTTAATGTTCTCAGAAGAAATATTAAATTTAGTTTATTTTTGAGCTCAAATCTTAATACTTTTATGTTTTTTTAAATTGATTTTTGCTAAATTTTTTTTATGACATCCATAGATATCAGTGCAAATTTTGGGTTCAATTTTTATGGGAATTAATTAATGCTGGGATGTAAATGTGAGGTTTCACTATGTGCACACAATTTCATTAATGTTCTGAAAGTTTGTTGATTTGAAAGTAATTAAATTTGAATAGCCAATTGTGGTATTGTTTGCATTTTTAAATTAACTTTAATGTCGTGAAATATATTTAATCCCTCATTAATGGTGCAGTTCCTGTGTCAAAAGATAGTTTTTATATGTTCATGAATATAGTCTGTAAAAATAACAGTGGTGAGGTGTGCTAGTATTCAGCTTGTCACTTGTAACAGTTGAAAATCAGATAATTAAATAAAAGTGAAATGGTAAATTCATATAATGAAAAAATATTCTGTACTCACTCTTTTTAGTCTCTAAATTAAGCACATAATGTCTAGTGTGTCCACAAAGTAGAGTGGGTACCAGACGTGTTGGAAATACTGGACTGCGCGTATGTGATATTTCACAACACTTGTTGAGAGTATGGACTTTTTATTTTTGCCACACGGGAATGTAGCTACGTTGTGTGGCTTTTAGGTGTGATTGAGCCACTCAGAATAATAAATCCGTTTCCTCCATTGTTGCATGTCACTCTGTCCAGATAATGGGGAATCTATTTGTTCCCTATTAGCTTTTAATTCAAATCTATTTTTACTTTTTTTTTTCATTCTTTGTTATGTTTTGGTTTGAGTTAATCATTGTACTAATTCAATATATAAAAGAAAATAACAATTTTTGGAAATAAAATATTTAATGCCTAGGTTTAAAAAGTTTGAGCTACTGTGTAGGTGTCTGGTGACACTTTATAAAAGGTCATACCTCGCCACTGAAAAATCATTACATTACATGATAGATTTATAAAACATTATTTCTAGATGATTATAGTAAAATATTTACTTTTGATGTGAAGCTTTAATCCTCATGGCCAACCAAATAAACCATTATATATCAAGTTGAATTATATACTATTGACTTGATAATAATTGACATGTTTGTCATAAAAAAAAATCAATTTTATGCAAAATGTTGATTTGTGTGTATAAAGACTTGTAAGGAATCAAGTGTATTCAACAGCTTTAATTTTTATTGTTCAAAATGTGAAGACATTGTAAATTTAATAATACATTGAAACCTGTCTAGAAAAACCAATTTTCATTATTGTAGATAACAGTTTGGTTAGGTGGTTAATTTAATTTGCCGACCTACTAGCCAAATTAATTATATATTTTCTAATATTCAAAATGTGTACTGAGTAAATGCAATTCATCTGAATTTCCCAAATAAGTTGAGCAATTCCTACAACTGGCAAACAACCTACACTCATGCAAAAATAGATTAAATTAAACTATTGGCCTTATAGAGCAGTGGTATTTGACTTGGGGTATACAAAAACATCTTAGGAGTGATTATGTAAAATTTTATATATATGTATTGCTAGGTGACCCTCAAACGCCTTGGAAGTTTGAACATACTATATGCAACAATTAATTTAGTTCAAAAGTGGTATAATCTTTCCTATCTCGACCATTTTCTTTTTTCTTCATTGAGAAATTTATGTGGACACATCCAGGCAACCCCGGCAATTGTTTAAAAACATTCTAAGTCAAATTTCACAAAAGTTAACTCAAAAAATTCTTGAAATAACATTAAATTTTTTTGAAATATTAGTTTTTTTTAATAACGCACATACCTTCTATAAGAGAAACATTTTTATATACAGCAATAATTTCTATAGAATCAAAACATAATGTGAACGAATGAACATTGAACATTATTTTTTCCTAAGAGAGGATTTAGTAGCAGTTGGGTATTTTTTTACGGTCTCTGGTCTTTAAAACTAATTGTTTCTCAGTTTCATCTTTTGTGAGAATGTTATTGTAATCCTGAATGAGTTTTAAACCTCCTTCTACAATGCCATTAACAACAACTCTCTTCTCAAAAGTTTTCAATTCCACTTTTGTAACCAAGATCATCCTTCCATGTTTAAGGGCCTTTGTTGAGGAAATCGGTGCTGACAAAAAATCTTGTGAAAAAGTTTTTGTACCAGGAGCTACAAAAGATGAAAACTCATTGTTTATAAAGAAAGAAAAATAATTTTGGTGCATAATGTACCTCTTCAGTTGATTTTTTCTTCTTTCTCTTCTTCACCTTTGTCTGCTCCAGCATAATTTGAGCCATATTTGTCTTAACTGCTGTTGGAACATTGTCATCAAATAAGGATAGAGCCACAGTTTCGGTAACTAAATACCAGAGGTGGTTGGAATTTTTTTTTTCAACATCCTTACTGATTTCTGGATCAATATCCTAATAATTTATCAGTTGATGCATGAATAGAAAATCAAGATAAGGTGCTTTAATCTCTTCTGATGACAAAAACCAGGCTCGAATTTACACTAGAGCAAGAAAAATACATATTCCTCTTAAAGAGTTCTTCTCCTTATGAGATAACTGAAATTGATTTTGAAACTGATATATCTTGAATGCATACATTGCCTTTGTCATCCACCTAGCTTGACTTACAGCTCCTGATATACGAAACGATATCCCATTCTTAGAAATGTCGCCAATAAAGATCATCCTTAACTCCAACAATGCTCGGTAATCATCTCGCTGTTGTTTCTGCATGGAAAGGTGGTGTTCAAAAAATCCAAGAATGGTAGAGCAGATATTATCAGACACTTCATTGTTACCAGTTATGTAAACGTTCTCATTGAGTTTCATCCAGGTTTCTCTAAATCTTTTGATAAGCGCCATGTCTGGACCATAAGTTACACCCATCAGTGAGTCGAAACAGCCCACAAAACTAACTCAAAAATGTGATGACGACAAGGGAGGTACAACAGGTCAAGATTGAACAATTTTTCTATATTTGTACAAGCTCCATTTACTCGACCTGTGTTGATTGCTGTTGTATCACAGCAAAGTGCCTGAATTTTGTCGGTTACACCCCACTTCTCCACTGCTTGGTAAACAGCCATGGCTTGCTCTTCTCCCGAAGATGTTGGGATTTCAGGGACTCCCAACAATTGCTCCTTGCCTTGAAAAGTTACTATTATTGCCACTTTATCAACCTTTTCAACACCTGTGAGTGCTGGGAGCAGCTTTCCATCCCAGTGCAACACTAATTATTGGCAATCGTTTAGGTTAAATTTGTGCTGAATTTCTGTGTGTCTCGCTTCTCTAAAAAAAAATTCTAAGGCACTGAAAAGAAGTGCAATTTATTACCAGGTTTTCAGTATCACGCCTGAAAGCTTCTGCAGGAGCCATTAATAAGCAAACTCCATTTCTATCAGTGATTTTGCACCTCTCAAAAACTTCAGAGAAACAGGGAGTAAAAAACTGCAATATACCTCGAGTTGCAGTAACTGTTGCTGCTGCAGTTGTTGCTGTTGCTGATATTTGCTGAACCATGACAGAGGAACTTTCACTCTTGTCACCACCATCACTGCTTTGGGTCCTTGATGTTGAATCCTTGGTTTTTGATGTAGCAAGGTGATGAGTAGCAAAATGTTGTTCCATTTCTTCATAAGTCCTGTTTTTCCTGCCAGCTTACATTGTAGTGCGCTTCAGTGTTCTTTCTTCCTTGTGTTTTAGTGTTTGATCTACACCAACCATGGAACCCGGTCGTCCTTTTTGCTCTGAAGCATTAAGACATTCTTATCGTCTTAATTTTTAATCTGTCCCAAAGAAATTCATGTTTTTGACCAAAAAATGGAAACTTCTTGAATCCCCAATGCTGCACTGTTCTTTGTTGTAATATTTACAACTCTTACATTGTAGGGAAAAAACACTTAAAACTTGTCGGTTTGAAGGTAGTTTGGCTCTGACGATTTGATTGGAAATGTAGCCAACAAGAGGGACATAACAATCTGTTCTTAACTTGTGTGATGAACTACCTGAAGAAGTTGATGCCACTTAACAATTCTAGGAAGAACATGTCACAAAAGTCACTCTACACCAGAGCCTGGATTCACTAACGGGAGCAAATAGTTGCGCCGCCGCAAGTTTGAAAGATGTTCTCAAATCCCTATTCACTAAAAGAAGCCGGCCAAATTTGAGAGCAAAGTTGCGCTTATTATTTGCCCACCCCCCAAGAGTAGGCGCAACTATTAAATCATAATTGTCACTTTAATAAATTTAAATGATGGCATATTATCGTATTGCTTAAAATACAATTAGTTACCTAACTGTACCCCAATTAATAATAAATTAATATAACATATGTCTGCACAAAATTTGTTTTAATTTATATAGTGGTAACAAAGCATTTACCTACCTTTTATTGTTGAATTTTTACATTCAAACAAGGCAATGCCATTTCTTGCATTATTACAAAACAAAACCACGAACTGTGTAATCTTTGTGTAGATCCAAAGAGGTTTGTATTCCTCAAAGTCCAAAGACATCTTGTCACTAAATATGGCCGTTAGTAAAGCTTTAAAATAAGTTTTAAAGTTTCTATAAATGTTTTATTAATGGAGCTTAAGCTTTAAACTAATAATATAAATAAATACTAAAGAATGTATATCGTTTTTGTAAAGCATCCATCTAATTTTATTGCTAATTTATGAGCAAAATATTTAGAAATCTTTGTATTTGCTATCATTTTCATTAGAGATTTAAAATAAAGTAGCCTTGCCTTTGAAAGTAAATTCTTCACAAGGATTGGTTGAAAAGAGCGCAATTGGTGATTTCACTATAATCTTGCCACCAGTTTGCGCTTTGTTTAGTGAAAACGGAAATGAAGAAAATAATAAGGCACATCTTTGAGAGTATCTTGTGCCGGAGCAGAATTGCACTCATTAGTGAATCCAGGCCCAGCAGCACAAACAATTCTGAAACAATAATTGAAAAATCATTCATCAATGACATCATCATATTTGGTTACAAAATAAGTAAACGAAGTACATAACAAAAACAGAAAGGTTATAAAATAAAATAAGTTTATCTAATAATATTAATGAAAATTCGCAAAACATAATTCACACAGCAAATATTTGGTGATATTTCATATTAACTTAACAATAGCAAATCACATGCTATTGGGGGGGGAAAAATTGCATTCTAAATAAATTAATGAAAACTCACATTAATTTCCATTACTAGTGCTTACAAATTACAACTAAAATAACTATTTTTTTTATCTGAAAAAATGACTTTCTGGCCGTAAATTTCAAAACTTCATGGTCAATGAGGGTCGCCTCGCAGTTGTCCGATTGAGCTAAAATTTTGCACAGATCGTTTTTTTGTTGATTGAAACAAGATAGGGAGGTTAGAGCTAAACTTTTAGAAAGTTGAAAAATAAAGGCACCCTAATATATATATATATATATATATAATGTCATTATAAACCTTGTATAATCAAGGCATATTTAGGGTTAACAAGAGACCCAAACGTAAAAGAAATCCAATTTGGGTGCGACAGTTTAATTTGAATATAGATTATATAATGTGTGTGACTTAAATTATGCACTCAACAAATTTGGGTGTTCACAGTTGAAACTATCTCTCAGGTTACACGAACAATGAAGGTCGAATACCACTGTTGTAAAGTATACCAATTATTTAAAATACTACACTGGGTGGAAATTGACTTTAGCATATATACTGTACCAAATTTAATCTCCACTTATTAAGAATATGGTCAACCTTGAACAATTAAATACTGTAGAAGTGACAGTATAAATGCCGATCTTGATCTACCAATGGTTATGGTTCAGTGACAGCTCAAGTAGCTGATTAATCCAGATGCCCATCAAATACTTAGTCTTAACTATGAGTGAGTAATGACCCTGAGTTGTGTATGGTTCTTGGATAGTTCAGTGCTAGAACTTTAGCATGAGGCCAAATGTCCCAGGTTCGATTTTCGTATTCAGGTGTGATTATTCCACTAATTTAATTAAATTAAAATACTAAAGTTGATTTACAGACTATGGGATGGTCTAGCAACCTTCAATTATTGGAATTGGCTTTAATAGGGCCACATCGCCCATTGGGAATACAATTTGGCAAAAAATATAATTGAAAAGCTAGCTAGAAATATGGTTAATGTGGACAGGTCTCATTGTAACGAAGTATATCATCTTGCTCACAAGTGTTTAATATGTTGACTGAGTGTGTGAATGTGTTTATTTATCAGTTGTAATTTGAAGAATTAGCATGAAGAAATAGATAGGCTGTGCTGGTCACTATAAACAAAGAATTTTAAAACAGAAAAGTGTTAAAAAAAGATAATTTATGAAACAAAGTGCATGTCATAACTTTATAATGTAACATATGAACGAATTTAGTTATTTAAACACAACTGCAGACTTCATATTGAAGTAGTTCTTTGTGGTTTTGTTATTGTAAGACAGTAATATGTATTGCATTCAATGGTACAAACATTACCTACTCATTTAGACTTTAAAATTTCATAGGGCCCAATTTTTTTTTAAAATACTTGGAATTTCTTTATAATTGAATTGTTTATTGGAGAAAGGTCACATGTCCTTAAAGTTAAATTTTACAGGAGAGACAAAAAACTAAGTAACTAATTCTGGACTAAGGTAACGTCCAAACCAAAATTGATCAATTTAAAGCACATGAAAATACATGTTTAGGCATTAGAATAAAGTCAAAATGTAAAACCAGTTTTATATAAGAGGTATATAAAAGCTGTGGAAATATGTTCTTTCAATAATAAATAGGACATTCTTGATAAATCTTAAATATTTCTTGATATTTAACTTATTTTTACAACAATTCAATGTAAATATTTGTAGGAAAGTCCATTACAATAAGTAGATCAATAGAATATTAATACAAAATGGGTGTATATTAGCAAATTTGTTAATGTTAGGCAACATTAAACACCGAAATTCAGAATAAGACTATGATTATTATTAAATAATCACATTGAAACTTAAATACACAGTAATTTTGCACTTGACGTTAGGCCTCCTTTAGTCTTTTGAGAATTCATTATGCATCATCATCATCATCATCATCATTTATCTTGATGGAACCTGGATTCATCCCTCTTACACTGTGAGTAAATGTTGGCAATGCCCAGAAACAACAGGCATGTTGAAAAATGATGACAGAGGTGGATTATTGTCCATGCCGGCTCAGAGCAGGGATTTGTATCAAATGCATTTCTTGTTTGATGGTTCACTGTTGGCCAATCAAGTATTTCTCGGTAAAAGCCTAGATGCAACTGAACTTACATATAGCTGAGCTTACATTCCTAATATCATCTATCTTTTCCTTGTTTATTAGATTCTTGTCCTGAAAAGCTTTAGATGTTGGCAACTTATAGTTCCATGGATAGTGTTGTCATCAGTTTTGTGAAGGAGCTTGAGTGTGTATTGTTGCAGCCTATCAATGAAATTGAAGCCACAGACATTCTTTGGAGACTTTGCATCGAATACAAGGATCAAGTAATGTGAAATTTCAAATGACACTTTTATATCATTTGGAACATTACTACCGAGTGATTCTATAGAATGTGTTATTTTCTTGTCATGTTCCTACCACCAAGTCTCATAATCCAAAATATTAGCAGAGTTAATCACGTTGACACAGAAGTTACCTTTCTTGCTTACCTCTGCTATGTAATGTGCATACTGATCAGGTTGGTAAACTGTGACCATCTTCTTCAGTTAAGTCTTTATTACTCCAATTTCTCTGTCGCAAGGGAGGAAACTGTTGGTTAACATTTGCTGTTTAGTACTTACCCACATATTGTGTCCATCTGCTTAATAGTCCCACTATAACTCTGGTGTTGTTCTTCTCTTTATGAATATTTTTATTTCCTCGTTTTCCTTTTTCATGTCCTACATCATTTCCTTCTACAGAAGACACTGATTCACTTCCAGTAGCATCCATATTTACAAGCTAACTGATTAATGCAAGGCATAATGGGAGTTGTAGACAGCTGTTTATTATTGAAAAAGCACATGTCCAGGACATGTATACTTTCAAAAGCAAATAAAAAGTTTTGTTATTTATATCTCAGTGACTAGCGCTAGGAAATGTGTCATTCCTTTACAGAAATGGCCACAGACGTGCATAGAGTAATGTAATTCATGTAACTCAATTTCGCAAAAAAGTGGACAATTGACCTTTCAATAATAATCGATTCGATTATGTTCCGAATTGTTTTTATTAGTTTAAAGAAGGTATGATAAACTCATCACATTTAAACTTTAAAATACTGAGGGACCCACATTTAAAAAAAAGCAATATTGCAGCTATTTTAACTAAAAAGAACTACAACCGAGTAACTTTTCATTACAAAAAGAGTAATTAAGAAACCATCCTCTAATTTTTTTTACAGAAATATTTGCTGCTTCTCTAAAGCATTCTTTAAAAAATCGATCATCTGATAAAGAGTTTGAATTTGATGCCATTAAATGTGACTAAAATTTAAAATTCCCAAATGGTGTCTATCTACAGCTCTGATAAAAGAGTACTCGGTCCAAATTGTAATATAAGATCCATGGGCCCAGAGAATCATGGGATCGGTGCTAGTTTGACTTGCCTGGTTCTTAATTTGTGCAGTAAATGGTTGACTTACCCATTAAAATATATTGCACATTTATTAACTTTTTTTTTTCTTTTGCCTAATTTATTCGAAATGGAGGGCAACGTGAATAAATATTGCCAGTAAGCTGGTTGATATTTGGAATAGTATGTTCATCAATATGTTTTTGAATCGTCAGAACTCAATAAATTATTATCACTAGATCCATGATGATATTTTTTCTAACCACAAAAGCACAAATAATATAAGAACTTTCAACTCTAAGTCATTACAACATAATTTGTAGCCTTTAAAAATCTAGTCAACTTATAATTAATGGTAGTAAGAAATCTAAGCTCAAAGCATTGTTTAATTTAGTGGTAGTATCCTTTTTGTTGGTGCAACCCTCTTTGTAGTATTATTTTATTTAGAAGCCAACAAGTAAATAAATTAAATATTGTCCTTTTACTTACTTGAGGCATTCTTCTCTTCTTACTTTTACATTGATTTTTTGGTGGCCTAAAAATGTTCCTAAGGCTGTCAAATGTCTATATCCAAAGTCATTTTACTTCACACAACATTTGCTTATTGGTTTACAAAGGTGCTATCTTATCTCTTAGGTGTTTTATGTATCCCCTTTATAAAAAAAAAAAAATTGTGACCCCATGATAACTAAAGGCCCCAAATGGGGTCTCGACCCCAGGATTGTACACTACTGGTTTAATAGAGCTTTAATTTTCCTTAACATCATTTTTTAATATCCCACCTACATGGTCACATCAATGCATAATAATTATACTTGGGATTCCAGTCATTTAAGGGGGTGTACATTTCTTCCATTATTTTCTACCCAAAATCAATGAAGTACCCATACTATGTAAAGTAGCAAACTTACTTCGCATTCTTCTGCATTGGTATATCTTATAAGATAGGGTAATAGATTGCTACCTTTTTGGGTAAACAAAGTGTACCTACTTCACATCACAAGCCCAAGAAATCAATTTATTTTCCTTGAGTTTCCCCCAGTTTCAAAACTGATTGTACTGAGCTGGTTTCTCAATTACCAAGAGGTCTAGTCTTATGTATGTTTTGCAATATTGTGTGCAGAATCGGATGTTAGTGCAGATAAAACCATAAAGATATCTCTTACATTAGTTATTTTGTTGGTTTGAGAAGATGCAGAATCAAATCCTTATCAAATATGTCACCAATTGTACCATTGAAAGCAGCTATGTCAGTAGATTTTCTTAAAAGTGTAACACAGAATGTTCCATAAGCTTTGCAATTTAGACTTGTACACATTATATTATCATATTCTATTTATTTACATATTGTTTATATAGCAAACAAAAGTGAAAGATTTGGTTTCTCGATGTTAACAAAATGCATTGCTGATTCGTTAGTCTAACATGAGATTTGTACAGGGTTTGTTTTATAACACATTTACATAGGGACACAGATAATACCTGAAACATTAAATTCTGAATAGAGAACTTATAATAATGCTATCTTTAGTAACCTTTAGGATTGTTTTCAAAAATATGTAATCACTGCAATAAACAAACAAAAATTGACATACAACAAGAGACATTATAGTAGAAATTAAATCGGGGAGTTTTTTTTAAATGTCTGGAAAACCTGGAAAAATCAGGGAATTTTATAGTAAAACTTTTTTAGCCAACCTGATTTGATTTGCTGGATACTGCTGAGTTACACCATTTATTCCTATTTATTAAATATTTTTAACTTGGGGTGGTAATGATGGATGGAATTTGTTTAAGTCTGAATCTTGCTAATTTCTAATTCATCTTAACCTAGTGTCATGATTAATCCTTAATAGAACAAAATGTTGTAATTAGTCTATCCTGTGTGACTTATGGAACTTTTGGAAATATAATAATGCTAATAATGTCTAATACTGGATGTTTTTATAAATGTTTACATGTAGTGTGGCTTATTTGATGTACTCACAACATTTTATGACATAATAAAAACGTCATTTACATAAGAGAATTGGCTGTATTACTTTTATTTTTGACCTGTATTTTTGATGAAAAATTATAACAATCAATCAAGGGAAAAGGTTTGTATCATGGCAGTACAAAATTTTATTTCCTTATGGTGTCAAAACAAGTGTATAAGAAATTATTTTTAATTTGATATATTATTGTTTTGATACATGTTTCGTTGAGGTACTGATTTTTATTTTAGCCATGTGTCTTACTACCTGTTCAGGTTATATACTTAGATAAAAATTGGTACTTATTTTGTAAATAAAATAAATATATTAAACTATGAGAAGTGCTAGAAAGAAGATTGGGACCCTAATAATAGTAATAACATTATTTTGAATTTATTTATTAAAGTTTTGCAATAGTGCACTAGGCTAAATCATGGTTTAAATTAGTAGGGATAGCCAGCACACTTACCTTGGTGATACTGGAGTAGAAATTGTTTAGAGAGAACACTAAAAAAACACATATACATTCAAGGACAAGCTTTCACTGTCACAGACAGCTTCATCAGGTAAAGAGAATAGACTGATGCTCTGGGTAAAACTGCAGGGTTGACTATCCAAAGCCAACTCTACTTTTCCGTTATGATATCACTGTGTAGATGGCAGTACTATGAATAAATAGATAGATAAAAAAACTAAAAATTGTGTTATATACCCTATTATTATAGTGTCATTGAATGTAATAATAAGTGTGCTGGTAGGAAGGAGAGGAATTACCTAAGGTTGAGGTTAAGGGCTTGTCTGGATTTGACAATATATTGATGGGCCAGTTCACATATCCTAAGTTGTGAAGGGTTGCATATTTCTTTGTTTGGGGATTTGACCAAGATTATCAGTCTACTCTCTTGACCTGATGAAGCTGTCTGTGACAGTGAAATATTGTCCTTAAAAATGTGTTTGTGTCTTTTTTAGTGTTCTATATAGACAATTTCTACTTCAGTATCACCAAAATGAATGTGCTGTCCATCCCTCCAAATTTAAACCATATATATGTGAATATAGCTAAAAATAACTACTTAATCCAAGTCTATGGTGGTTATAGCCTAAGACACTGCCATGTGTATGTTGGATTTAACCTAAGACACTTATGATTATGGTGGTTATATCCTAACACACGGCCATGTCTCTGGTGGGTATAGCCTAAATCACTGTTATGTCTCAAGTGGTTATAGCCTTAGACACTGCTATGTGTCTGGTGAGTATAGCCTAAGAAACTGCTATGTTTCTCGTGGTTATAGCCTAAGATACTGCAAAGTCTCTGGTGATTATAGCCTAAGACACTGCCATGTTTCTGGTGGGTATAGCCTAAGACACTAATAGGTCTCTGGTGGTTATAGCTTAAGACACTGCCATGTCTCTGATGATTATATAGCCTAAGACACTGCTATGTCTCTGATGGTTATGGCCAAAACACTTCTATGTTTCTGGTGGGTATAGCCTAAGAAACTCCCTTGTCTGGTGATTATAACCTCAGACACTGGCATGCCTCTGCTGGTTATAAACTAAACACTGCTATGTCTCTGGTGTTTATAGCCTAAGACCCTGGTATGTGTCTGGTTGGTATAGCCTAAGAAACTTCCTTGTCTCTAGTCTAGTGGGTATAACCTAAGACACTGTATCAGGTGTTTATAGCCTAAGACACTGGTATATGTCTGTTGGTTATAGCTCACGAGACTAATAGTTCTCTAGTGGTTATAGCTTAAGTCACTGTTATGGCTCTGGTAGGTATAGTCTAAAGGACTGTTATGTGTCTGGTGAGTATAGCCACATCTTCCCGAGGGCCGGTCCCACCGAGTGGCTTCTGTAACCTCTCCCCACAATGCGAGCTTCTATACCTGCACAAGGTCCCGATTTCTAGCAAGTGAGCCGACCACACTCCCCCACCAGCCTTTCGAGGGGGAAGTCCACTCATAGCGGCAAGCCGGGAGCTCCGTGGTGAACCCCAGGCTCTGAGTGGAAGGGATCTCAGTTGTTCGGGATTAGTCACGATTGTTTTGCGGGAAGGGCTGACTCTTCCCTTCCCAACCAACCTGGGACCAGATCACTGGGTATTGTCAGTGTTAATTTTACAGAGGGTTGACTACTCCCATTAAACCACCACTTGGGGTCGGACCCGGTGCGCCGGACGACCTTTTAAGGTTGAGGTGACAAACTCCCTTCCAACGTTCCTCTTTTATCCGGGCTTATAACTGACTGATCCTCCTGCACTTGATCAACCGCTGGGGGAAGTCTTTATAGCCTCCTCCCCAACAGCCATTCCCGCCCGGGAGTCCAAGCAGAGTTTTTAAAATAGGGACATTCGAATCCAAACTACATCTCCAGAGATATCCCCCAAAGAGCCTTCTAGCTACGCCACCCCTAGGCTCAGAAACCCTTTATGGTTCAACCATTGATACCCATCGGCAACGGAACCTTTTCGCCGGACATGGATTGAAGTCCATGAGTGCCATTTCGGGTACTCGGGCACCCGAAAAATCCAGTACCAGCCCTTCCATGCCAGCCTGCCTTGGGTAACTTGAGAAAAATCCCCACTCCACTGGGACCGGATGGAGCGAGGAGTTGGCTCCTCCTAGTGATCGCCCAATCACGAGAAGGTCAGGAACTCAGTCTTCGAACAGTCGTCTCCTCAGACCTTGTCTCCTTTCCCCAGGACTTTCTCTCAAATCTTCCCGATCTTTGGCTGCCGCCCCTTCAGCACCCTTCTTAAGACCGACCCGCGGGGACCTCGAGGAGGTGCCTTGGCCAGCTATCCCAACTACATGGGTACGCACTACCAACCGCTTAGAGCATGTCAAGGGGCCTCGCCCTTCACACACAGATGACCTTATCGAGGTCTTAGCTATGTCGGACTCCAACATCCGAACACATTGCACGGGGCCTGCCCCGTGGAGGCGACCCGACAGGATTTTTAGAGATCTGTCTGTACCGGAAGGTGGCAAAAACAGTCTAGTGCTTGTTTATATGAAACGTGTGTGGCCAGACGGCAAGTGAGTCGCGACGTCCGTTCCTCCTCTCTTCGTCCGGGTCCAGTCCATTCTTCTTCGCCCAGTAGCGCCCAACCCTTTCCCTAACGATCAGGTCCATCGTCAAAACCCATGCAACAACAATCAAAACATCGTGTGAGACTGTACTGTACCTATTGGTGACTGCGAGAAGTGCATACCTCTGTGGTCTATGAGTGATGATCCTGCTGCTGTTAACCACCATCCGTATCATATAGGCGCACCGCCCATGTGCACCGTCGGGTGCCTCATCGCCGAGTGCTTCTCCTTGAAGAGGGTCATCTTTGTCTTCTCCCTTCTAAAACGAGAGCCGGGCCCCGCTCCTCACGTGATAACCGTATCCATGACGCTCTCCAGCTTGATCTTCGTGTTTCCCCTGACGAGTAAAAGACCGTCATCTGAATAGGCATAACAACTGACCCCGTCTTTGAAATGCAGTTTCAAGAAATCTTCAAAGATCAGTAGCCACAAGGACAGACCCAGTATTGACCCCCGGGGGCAGCCCTGAGTCAGGACCTTCACGGACTCCATCTGCTCCAAAAACAGCTCGATCGTCCGGTTCCAAAAGTAGTCTCTCACCACCTCATACAGGTTTTTCGGACATTCAGTTCTCCTCAGCTTCTCCAGGATCCCCTGCCACCAGGCACTGTAGAAGGCGCATGAGATGTCCAAGTAGATGGCCAGCACGTATGGGCAGTCACTCTCGGAGACGTCATGAAGGACCTTCTACAGATCATCCACTGTTCCTATTCCGGGATGAAACCCATACTGCCGATCATCAAGCAAATCATATACCTGTATATAGTCCCAGATCCTCGTAGCTGGCGGCTTCTCCATCACCTTACCGAGCAAGTTGAGCAAAGTCAACGGTCGGTAAGACTTCGAATCCGTTGGGTCCCAATACGGTAACTTCAACAGTATCCTCAGCTCTCCTGCCTTCCTTTGTCGGGGAAATGGCCCTCCAGCATCATCTGGTTAGCTATAGCCAGCAGGTATTCGGAGATTCAGCTCCAGGACTTCTTCACTATCTTCACCGTCAGGAGATCGAAACCAAGGCTTTCTTGTTACGGCAGCTTCGGACCGCGTCGTGTAGATCCTCTCTGTTGAAGAGAGGAACGTCCACTCCAGCGTAGTCCTCTATCCCCTCCGCTCTCAGGGCTCGATGTTTCCCAGTGACCCTGGTAGGGTCATCATCTTGAACAACTACTCTCAACACCGACCTCGAAGTATCCGCAGCATCATCTGTAGCAAGATCATCAACGCTTAGCCCGGCCATGACCTGTGCCTGTCGTGCCGTGCCCATGGCAAGCTTGTAAACCAAGCCCCATGTGCTCAGACTCCATCAAGAGTCTGGAGGTTGGTCCAGTTGGACGTAACCTCTGACCCCACTGGGCAAAGGTCATCCTCCATTCAGAGAACCGATGAAAATTGGTTTCGGCTTTCACCGTGCGCTCGGACCCCTCTGCCGACGCTCATACTCCATCAAGAGTCTGGACGCGGATCTAGTTGGATGTAACCTATGACCCTTATAATGAGAGGTCATCCTATGACCTGTAAACCTACGGCGGTCGGTCTCGGCCCTCACCGGGTGCTTGGACCATTCTGCCGACGCTCAGAGACCGTCAAGAGTCTGGACGCTGGTATAGTTGGAAGTAACCTCTAACCCCTCTACCTAGAGATCATCCACCGACCAGAGAACCGACGGCGTTTGGTCTCGGCCTTCACCAGGTGCTTGGACCATTCTGCCGACGCTCAAACTCAGTCAAGAGTCTAGACGCTGGTCCAGTTGAACCTTACCTTTGACCCCTCTAATAAGAGGTCATCCACCAAACTGAGAACTGACGGCGATTGGTCACTGATTCATCGGGTGCTCGACCCGATCTGCCGATGCTCAGACACCGTCAAAGATCAGGACGCCGGTCTAGATGGACGTAAACTCTGACCCCTCTAATGAGAGGTCATCCACCGACCTGAGATGCGACGGCGATCGGTCTCGGCCTTCACCGGGTGCTCAGACCACTCTACCTACGTTCAGACTCCGTCTAGAGTCTGGACTTGACCTGAGTACCGACGGCAATCAGTCTCGGCCTTCACCGGGCTCTTGGACACCTCTGCTGATGCTCAGACTCCGTCAAATGTTTGGACGCTGGTCTAGTTGGACGTAACCTCAGACCCCTCTAATGAGAGCTCATCCTCCGACCTGAGATCCAACGGCGATCGGTCTTAGCCTTCAATGGGTACTTGGACCTTTCAGCCGACGCTCAGACTCCGTCAAGGGTCTGGACGCTGGTCTAGTAGGACGTAAACTCAGACCCCTCTAATGATAGATCATCCTCCAACCTGAGATCCGACGGTGATCAGTCTTGGCATTTTCCAGGTGATCGGACCCATCTGTCGGCCCTCAACCTCCGTCAAGAATCTGGAGACCATTCTAGTTAGACGTAACCTCTGACCCTTCAAATGAGAGTCATATTCCGACCTGAAAACCGACGGCGATCGGTAACGGCCTTCACGGGTGCTGGGACCACTCTGTCGACGCTCAGAAACCGTTAAGTATCTGGACGCCAGCCTAGTTGGAAGTAACCCTTGACCCCTATACCTAGAGGTCATCCTCTGACCTGAGAACATACGGCGATTGGTCTCGGCCTTCACCAGGCGCTCGGATCCTTTTGCCGACCCTCAGAGTCCATCAAGAGTGGACGCCGGTTTAGTGTTTTAGGCTCTACTCACCAGAGACATAGCAGTATCTTAAGCTTTACTCACCAGATACATAGCAGTGTGTAGTTTATAACCACCTGAGACATAGCAGTGTCTTATTCTATAACCATCTGATACATAACAGTGCCTTAGGTGCTACCCACCAAAGACACGGTATGGTCTTTTCTACTACCCACCAGAAACATAATAGTGTCTTACGCTCAACCCACCAGATTCATAGCAGTGTCTTAAGTTCTACTCACCAGAGACCTAGCAGTTTCTTAGGCTCTATTCACCAGAGACATAGCAATGTTTTTGGCTCTACTCACCAGATACATAGCAGTGTTTTAGGATATGTCATAGCATTATCTTAGGCTCTACTCACCAGATACATAGCAGTGTCTTAGGCTATTCCCTGCTGAGACATACGAGTATCTTGAGCTATACGCTACGGAGATATAACAGTATATTAGGTTATACTCATCAGAGACATATCAGAGTCTTAAGCTATACTCACAAGCGACATAGCAGTGTATTAGGCTCTACCCAACAGATACATAGCAGTGTCTTATGCTCTACTCACCAGATACATATATAATTATTTTTTTTACAATCTCCTTATACAATAATTTTTCGACATCTTATTTACTGTAAATCGGGTCTCGTTCTGCTCATTTCATATTACAGTATGCCTTTTATATAGTTAATCTAAAAATTGTACACATAAACTTTCTGGAATATAAACATATACTACTACTAAAACTACTTGTCCTTTTATTGAGCTGCACATAACACGAACTGTTAGACGCGGTGCTAATAATAATAATATAGATTACCAATTTACCTGGACCTTTCCCGGTTAGCAGCTCTGTCTACCATAGATCAATACAATTATTTAATTTATGATAGCTTATAACTATACTTTTCCCTTTTTCCCTACTGAAGTTATTTTGACTATATATATTTTTTCCTTTTGATATGCCTGCTTTGGACTTAAATCTAACTTAACCTAATTTATACCAAGTGCCGTCGTCTACACAATCAGTTTATACCTTTTTCTTGTAGGAAGTCCCATTTTCTTTTTCTTCTCTGCTCACTTCCTACCGTGGCCAGTCGACATCTCTGGAGTGCTCGATAGCTCCAGCCCAGCACCACGCTTGTTTCTAGCGAGCAGAGCTCTTCGAATAAGGAACAACTTCCGACGTCTCATCTGTATCCACGTACTTTCCTTTTCCCCTAGCCTGTATTCCAGGCGTCCCTGGTTCCTCAGCGTTATTCCTCACTGGTATCTCTGAGACTTCTTTCCTCGGCTATAGCTCTAGATATTTCCAGAGTCCATCAAAATCTAGTCCACCCTCTCTTTTATTACACTTTCTGTATTTTGTTTCACCGGTTTGGTAACGTTTCGTCTAAGTCTGATGTTTCTTCTCCTTCTCCGTCTCCATCGTCTTCACTCGTCACTTCTTCCTCAGTTGTGTATTCCTATTTGTTTTGTCTCGAGTCTTGGTTCTGTCTGTGTCTTCTTTCTTTTAGTTCGTCTATGTGTCTGTCTCTTTCTGCTTTCGATACCTTGTCCACTATCTCATCGAGGTAACTCCACCGGTCAACATACCCCAATATATGATATATGGCATTGGCCTGTATATGCATTAGTAGCTACGCTCTTTCCCCTTCCATAAATATACATTCCAAGGTCCCACATTCCGGTGTCGCCTCTCCTCCACACCAGCAAAGATTGGTTTCACTCACGTTCATCCTAAAGAGGGACGCCCGATATGGGCCATGCCCTGTGATATAGTGGACACACCCCTGGGAAGGTTGAAGTTGCTTTATTCTCAGTCTTTCTTGTACGTTCGGAAATAACTGGAATGTCCTTCTACCTGTGGTACTCTCTTCCCAGTCTGCTTGCCACTCCCGCAGGAGGGTCTCTATTATATCAACCTTGGTACTTATACCGTTAGTTGTTAATTCTATTACTTTGTCTAACTTCCCTTTTCCAAGCCAATATCCAGCGGCCCTCTTTCGTACCTCTAAGCCTAGGGGATAGACACTTAGGGTGAGACACAACGAGTTTGTTGGTACAGTTTTGTAGGTCCCAGAAAGTCTCATGAGAATTTTTCTCTGAGCTTACTTTTAACTCTGTCTCCTCTCAGTTGCTGTGCCCACACTCCTACTCAATATCCCACCATCGACACAAGCAAAGCCTGATGGTATAGTCTTTCAGTTTAAGGGCAGATGAAACTTACGCTGCCCTATACTGACTATCCCATTCATAGCCCGCAAGACTCTCCCACATACGTTGTCCATGTGAGCTAGGAAGCTACGCTTCTCTTCAATCTTCACCCCCAGTTATCTAACCATTTTGCTCCTTATAACTGTTTGTTCTATTATCTTAATGTTAGGATCTCTCTTAAGCACTCTCCTGAGCGACATGTAGATTGTCTTTGCCAGCGCCATGCTGAGTCTTACTTTCCTACACCATTTATCCAAGCCGCTCAGTACCTTTTTACTTTTTTCTTCCAGGTTTCTCCTCGAATTTGCCTCCACCCCTATCGGCAAGTTGTCACAAAATCAACCACCACTTCAGGGAGTACTTCAATCTCCAGCAACCCAGGCTCAAGACCAACGTCCCAAAATATTGGACCACTGACCGATCCTTGTGGGCATCCTTTTATTAATTTTTTTATTATTGTTTCTAGGAATCTCAGGTTTGCATACCTGTCCCTACAGTAGATCTTAAAGCTTCTGTAGAAACTCCCCGGACAGTTTATTTCTCTTAATCTCTTGAATAAGACTGGACACCAAAAGTTATCAAATACACCTAAGATGTCCACAAATATTTCTATCAGATATTTTGCCCTAGATTTTTCTACCAGGCTAAAAGCAGCACAGATAAGATCCTATGTGGACCTACCCTTCCTAAAGCCGTACTGTTGAGGGTGCATTCCCACCTACTCTCTATGTTTTTGCAGTCTCTTACATAAAATTTTCTGCTGCAGTTTTGCACATTTTTTCATCAAACATATCGTTCTGTACAACTTTAGGAGTTGAGGGTCTTTGTCCTCCCCTTTACTCAGAATTATCACTTCGCTCCGCTTCCACACATTTGGGATTCTGCCCTAAGCTAAGCACTCATTTATGAGCTGGGCCATAAAGAGTGCAGTGATTTCCTGAATCACCTCAACCTCGATTCCATAAGGTCCAGGTGCCTTATTTCTTTTCATTCCTGCTATTAGTCTTTTAATCTCCTTATTATTTGTCTTACATAATGAATTATCCAGAACATTCTCACCATGTGTTAACATACAGTAATTTAAACATTATATAAATCTGCCTAATATATGCCTTATATATTTTGATACCTGTTCATTGTTTTAGGACTGAAATTTTGACCGTGGAATATATCTGTGATGCAATATTTACTGTTCCAAATGTATTAAAGTCAAATGCATTTTCTAAATGAATTGAACATTCCTCATGTTTTTTTAATTATTTTACTTAAATATTTAAGATCCCTAAAGCCTACCATTGTCCACAACCCCACACCGCAAAATAATACACAATAAAAAAAAAGCTGTTGTTCTTCACTCACAGTTAAGCACAAACTCTTAACACACAAAGCATTAAAAAAGGTTTTTTTTCCTTGCCATCCGCCTGCATAAATGTAAAGCCAATAGGCTGATGTGCTTCTGTTTAATTCCAAGTGAAAATGAAAGGAAAATAAAGAATATACTTTATTCATTTTAACTAACCACTTTAACTCGTCACCTTACTTATTGGGTTTTTAGCACATACTAAAATAAAGACACACACACCAAAACAAAATATAAACCATCTTTATCAAATCGCAAGCTCGCTCAGACTGGCCCGATTAGCTACTATTGAGCTTGCTATGGAATGACCTTGAGAGGTATCTCCCACTGGATGGTAGGGCTTATCTGAAAGGGGCTGGCCCCTGTCAGCTTCTATATTTAATCATGGAGTCTCAAGTGCTGGTACAGTTACGTGACAATTGGAGCGAGGAATGAATCCTATTGGAACTGGAATACTGTATAATGAATCATTTAATTTGCTCTGTGTAGAGAATGGTGCTCTGCTTTATATTAATGTTTTTTTCAAAGAAATGTTATAAAAATTAAATAAAAAAAGTATATGGTCAAAGTTTTGGTGTCTTTGGGTCCCTGTCCCATTAGAATTATTATCGAATATGCATATTACCTGAATAGGTACAAATAAACTAAGTTTTAAAATGTTTACAATTTCAAAAAGAAGACTAATAAATAAAATTTCAAGGCAGCCTCTATTGATTTTAACAAAAATATAAAATCGTTTATTGGCAGCAATGATTTGAGCGGTGTATGGACTTGTTCCCATTGTATTGGTTGAGAGTTGTTTCCCTTGATGCCCTCCTACCCCCTACTATTTTGGGGTGTAGGAATCAAAGTCTTTATTGTGAGCGTTAGCATGAGGGAATTGGGTTTCCCAGATTTTTATGGGCACTATACAAACAATGATTGTTCATATACATTCTCTTTTTATCTGGTGTAAGGCAAATACATGATAAAACATCATTTTAAATATTCAAACATTTGTCAGATATCAAGGATTTATTCAAGTTAAACAATTAGTTTCATTTAAATAGCTTTATTTTCTGTTTTAAATCATAAATATGTTCTGTGTTGTACGAATTTGGCGATGTATGCAAGAAACAAATTTTAGCTTTTCCTTAATTCATACATAAAGTTTAGGATACAAATATTTAATTAAATTCGTCTTATATAAAATGTATTGATAACAATACTTTTTAACATGCACATTACTATATTATGTATCCAATATTTATCAATATGAAAAATATTTCATATCAAAATCTACAGATTTGAAGAATAAATACTGCATTTTCAATTTTCATTCTTTGAGCAATATTTATATTTCAATAGCAATTATTATTATTATTATTATTATTATGTAAACAAACATTTATCTTCTTTATTCTCATACACTTTTTTATTTTTAATAAGGGGCTGTTTATAGCATAATTAATTATTGAGAAATTACTTAATTACTTAAATGTCACTTTGCTTAAAATATGTAATGTCAATGAATAAATATGTTGACCATGTTATAAATATTAAACTAGTAAAACAAAGTCAATATTGAAATGCAGGATGCAGCATTTATAAGTTTGATTAAATTTAAATTAGGAAGTCATAGTGCCACAATGAAGACTAGTTATAACAACATAGGCCTATACTTACAAAAATAATTTCTGAACTGTTAATATCAAAATTAGCTTGTATTAAAAAAGAATGATAGAACAAAAATCACATTCAGAAAATATGTGCTCAACATATTATAGATACAAATAATACTTCTGAAACAGCTAAATAGTTCACCATGCATTTAAAACATGACATAATTTTAAATATATATTATTTAAAAAAACACCAAGCATAGTAATTATTAGCTTTGGTTAAACTTTAAAATGCTTCACACTGTCTCTCAACTTAAATGTTGCCTCTGGAATTGATTAAACTTTTGTAAATTTTTTGATACACTTTCTTGAATAAAATCCAATATTCTAACATTTCATTTATTTCTCTTCAAGGCACCAAAGAGTTCAAGTTGAAATATTGTTTACAAAAGTGTCATCTTAAGTGTATTTAAAAATACACATATTTCAAAGCATTATAATATGTCATAAATAAATATGATATTGTAGAAAATGAAGCACTTAACCATGCTGCATTGAAATTCGAGGTAGGGCCTAGTTACAAATATGTATAAGGGTATTTTAGCTTTATTTGCTTAATTTCATACGATTCTACCATATTTATTTAATGACATTATAAACATGCTAAATGCACTTAAGTTCATACATATTATTTCAAAATATTAATCTTATTAAATATGCAATTTTCTTTAAGTGAACGAAAGAAAGTAATTATTAAATGAAACACAATATAATACAGATATCCCTCACATAACATAGTACTTTGATAGCCCAACTGTTGAAACTAAATAATTTTGTATGGGATATTATTCAAATAAAGTGTAATAGCTAATAATTAATAAAAGAGAATAATATAAAATGACCCCTTTTTCTCGCTATCTTATAGGTAAAGAAAGTGGTTTTTGAATTTCCGTCTTTCTGTTTGTACCTCCAACTAGAGCCTAAACTATTTTACCAATCAGGTTAAAACTTGGTATCTAGGGTTTTCATAGGGTTTCTCCGAGGGATTTTTCGAATTGGATAGCTAACTCTAAAATTAAGGGTAGTTTACTGAAGGGCAAAAAGAGAAAAAGTCAATTTTCTCAAAATCGGCTCTAACGATTTTGATTAAAATTCATATCTAGCCGTTGATTAAGATTATATATTGACTATTTTCATTTTACCATGAAAATGACTTTTAAGGTACTTTAGAGAAGCAGGAACTACAGCATCTCTGCAACTATTTGAGATACTATATAACTTTTCATTGCAAAATTGTAGTACTATTAAAAATAAAAATACAATTTTGTAAGCTTTATTTGTAAAAAGATACTACTTAAGTTTTAATGCAATAATTCTCCAATGCCATAAAGTAATTAAATAGAAGTCTCTCAAAAAGTTTATGTTGTTTTTCCTTAAACATCTTAGGAGAAATGTTTGTACAACAATGATTTATATCCATTTTAGACTCAATAGTCAATGTTTACATTTTTTATTGGTCAAAATTTATAAACGAGGAATTTAATAGCAATGCGATGGCATGAAGATTTGCAAAACCTAATAAAATGTCAAATTTTTTAACAGGAAGTTGAAATTTTAATACAAAGTGTTAACCCTTGTGTACCCAATATTGATATTTTTTATCGGTCCACACATACAAATGAGGACATTAATTCCTTAAAAATATAATTATAAAATTTAAAACCGGGACTCAAAAAATATTTTTTTTATATAAGTATAGTGCAATTGCTAGTGTATATTATTTCGCTTCACATAATATATTAGGAGGTTTGGGTAAATATCTCCATTTTTAAACAATAGAGCGAGAAAGTCCGTGCAGAGTTCCATACCATTTATTTATAGTGAGTTCCAAGTCATGAAATACAACCAGGGCCTAGTGTGAACAAAGATCTATAAGAAATGTAAGTCGGGGAAATTATTATAATGTAAATTATGTTTTTATTGAATGACTTGACTTTTTTTTTCTTCCAAAATCAACAATCACATGATAGTCATAACTAGATTTGATGTGAGAGAAACTATCTAACAATTTGGCAACAGTAGTTTTAATTAAGGATGGGACCCTTGAATACTTAAGGATATTCGATATTCCAGGAGTCAAGAATAGTTCTGATTTGAGACTCAAATCTTTAAAAAAGAATATTAAAAAATTATATTAAGTGTAATTTGTGTTAAGAGTTCTAATAAATACTGCTTATTGGTGGTTCAGAACCAGGATTCATTTAACAACCAAGCCCCAGATCAGTAATTTAACACTTAAACTGAATGTATGAATGTTATAATGAGTGGATTATAAGAAAGAATGTTAAGTTATTATTTGAATTTTCTATTATGCTATTATATTTATATTTCCTTTAGAGTTTATTATTTTTTCCGGGATTAAAAAGGTCTAAATATGGTTGCTAAGCATCTCCTAAAACTATCTTTGAATTCAAATTCAAAGAAAAAAAAAGTGCCAAACATTGAAAGGAAGATAGAAGAACAAGGCTTGCCAGAAAAATGTAAGCCTTAAAGCTAACAATTAAACACAATAAAACTAATCACAGTAATTTTTAGGGATTATAACGCCACCTTCTTCTTAAGAGGAGAGTAGAACACGGCTTTGATTGTTAACGTTAAGGCTTACATTTTTCTGATAGGTGTATAGGCCTTGCACGCTCCTCTATCTTCTGTTTAGTGTTTGTTTAGTAAATTTAAATTCAAAATTTATGAAACAATAAGTTATATATATTTAAATTTTGAATTTTTTTGTGTCATCTTAAATATTCTTCAGGATTATGTCTTTGATTAAAAATGTATACCTTAAAGGGGTCTGTGAAGCTTCGATAATATTGATTTTGATCCAAAGTTTATATTATTTGATTCAATAGCTCGAATCAAACTAAACCATAACAGCATCGATATGGTTTAAGGCCATGTTGCAAATACCACAATGTGGCTAAAATATGTTAACATATTTTTTAAAACAATTCTTGTGAGGTTAAAATAAAATGCTTATTAGTTATTACCATATTGACTGGAAAATAAGCTACCTTTTCTCCTCAAAATCAGCATATATAAAACCTTCTCATAACCTATAATCATACCCGTGGTTAGTATGTAACAAATGTGTTATCTTGAGGACAAAAGATATATTTAAATTAATATATGATTACCACAACTGCTTAACTTTTATAAGGTGAATTATTGTTGAATGTACATGTCATTTAAATCATTTATACATGATAGCTTCTAGTTATAGGACTAGGGTCGAAAAAATAATCCGTTTTCTTATAATGTTTAGCTCTTTTTATTTAACTAGGATATGATTTTATTTGAAAATTATTTGAAATTCACCAAAGTATTTGCTTTGATTTGAGATTCAATTTGAAATCAAAAAACCTTCCTCACAGATGACTATTAATTTATAAACATAACCAGTTGGGAACCTTAATAACCAACTATCTCCACTTAATGGCCAATGATAAACACTTTCTAAAATATCATTAAGACACTCAAAAAATATTATTATTATCATTATGATAATCACCATGATAATTATTATTGGATTGAAGCCACTATTTTACGAATTTGAATCTCCAATTTACCTTAAAATCCCAAATCTCAAATCCTAATCTTATAAATAAAAAATTATAAAAATAAGAGTAAATAAATATAATAAAATAATAGAAAATACAAATAATAACTAAATGTTAACATTATTTCTTATAATTCACTCATTATAACTTATATATATTTTTATATATTCAGTTAAGTGTTAAATTACTGTTTTGGGGCCTGGTTGTTAAATTAGTCCTATAATTATAATTGGTTTTGAACCACCAATTAGTGTTGTTATAACTCTAAAAGAAATTTCCCTTGAAAAAATTGAAATTTCACTTGGAAAATTGATTTTTTATTTTACGGATTGAGTCATGAATCCAAAATTTTATTGAATCCTCATATCTCATATATCTTTAAAGATTCAAGGGCCCATCCATAGTTATTATTATTATTTATTGTAAAATAAAATAACCTACAAAATTTTAGTTTTTTCCAAACTAATACCAACAATTTTAACCATGTTAGTTCATGTGACCAGATTTTTAATTTCTACTTAAAGAAAAATGCATATTTAATGTCTTGTATAGAATTACAACTTTATTCCTCTTTTGTTTGACTCCTCAATAAAATAAAATTGTTTGAAATAGCTGAAAAGGAAAAATAGTAAAATATATAGCTTTATCTTAGTTATCGACACAAAGTGTTTCTCTTAAATCTCTCAATTGTGATAAAATAATGAATTATTCATATAACAGCATTACTCATAGAAAATAGCTATATAAAGATATGTTTTATACTCTTTTAGCTTTTCTATATTTTTATATTTCTTTTAAATTTCCATAAATATATGTAGATACATGCACATTTGCTTTATATTGTTAGATGGCCATCTAAGGTTATTTTGTTTTATAATTTGGTACCCTGTAAATGTTTTATATTCAAGGAATCAAACTGGAAGTATATACTAAATAAATACTTAAGTACAACAGTGTTCTACTACTACTAACCTGTATGAAGTGTTAGGACAACATGCCAATCCAGCACAATGAACTTGAATCTATATACAAAGATTAATTTGAAAACTTGGTTTGGCACAGTAATTAGAGTGAGTTGTCTTTATTTATAATGATAAAACAGGCTAGCAATGGCTTTAAAAATTCCTAACTTGTGGATAAAAGATAGAGGGGAATGGATTTTAAGATACTTAACCAGCACCTCCCAGAGGTAGAATGAAAAGAAAATATTCCTGGTTCAACTAGTCAAATCAAACCCGGATATTTCAGATGATCAAGTTGTTTTCACTAACACGCTGATAAAAGTATGTGTTGTTGGAATTTGCAACAAAGCAATTTTTTATTCAACATCAATTACTGTGGTCTGGGTCAGTTTTTTTTTATTCAAGCCATATTATTTTACACTAGTGGCTTGCTAGGCTTACTGTAGCTAAAGAGCATATTAATTATATCAATTAGTGGACGGGTTTGTTCATATGACAAGTCAAAACAATATTATATTTTCCAGTTCAAATCCCTGACAATCTTTCTTTGACAATGGCATAATTATTTTTTTTTAGGATAAACACAGTTTACATACATAATTATGTTAAGGCGTTTGAATACATTTAACAACCAAACGACTTTTTTTACACAAACAATGAGCGTATCAGTTTGTTCCGTCATTTTTTTTGAAGGCAACAATGTGAGTAGCAAAAGGTTTTTCAACAGTAGCACATACAACTGAAAATTTAAAAATAGTATGTACCGGAAACAATATCAAAGGTTTATTCTACTTTAATACAAATTAAATTTGCCTGGCCATATTAGAATCTACTACATCTCATGATGATTATTTCTTAATTTTTATTATAAATTAATGGCATTTTTTCCATTGCTAGTATCAAAACTATCATTTTAGTTTATACACTAAACAGTTCTTTAAGCTTTCCAGTCTTGATTTATTTTACTTATTAATAGCACCAAAATTACTCAAAATCATGTGGAAATACCTGAATCCTGAGTTTCTGGCAAGAGGCAAGGTCCATAACCAGTTAGATCACAGATTTTTGTGCTTCATATTTTAGCACATAAAATATTATGAATATAAACCTGAAAAATAAAATTACAATAGATTCCTCCTATCAGCAGTTTAAAACAAACTAGAACATTAGAAAGAAAAAAAGTAATGAAGATTGAAGAAAAAGAGTTAAATGTGTGTGTAAAAGTTACAATAATGATGGGGCATATTAGAATGCAACGTTCACATGCTTGCCACATGTACCTTCTTGCAGATATTCACATTATTTGCATATTATCAGCATAAATATTACAAACTCGAAAAAATATGCCAAGCAATCTTAGAAACATAATCCCCCCCCCCCTAGCTGCCCAAATATAACAACTGCACTATTATTTAATTAGTATTTTAACATATAACAGAATCACTAGTTTAAATATTTAACAAATTTCCGCTTCATAATATACAAAACATACAAAATTCTTCATTTTTTTATATTTTTTTTTTATCATTATTTAAATACTTGATTATTTATAATCGATCATAAGTAACAATCTCTAGGCAGTGAAATTTGCAATCCACTTTAAGATCCAGTGTTTAAGCTGTCCTTTGTCATAGCCACCTTAGTACTTTACAATGAACACCTTTTTCAACTAAATATTAGTAATTAAATCAGTCTTCAGGATCAGTACCTTGTGGATCATTATAGTTCACCATCACACGGAAACTATCCTGTGTACGGTATATTATTATTTCAAGACTTAGCAAGAGTAAAAACTTGCAAGAACAATTTTTCATGTATGGCACTTTTTCAATGTGAATGATGTTAGCAAAGGTGTAGGGTTAGGATGCAGAGTGCTGCCACTAGGTGCTAGCGGCACTTGAGTGTGTCAAACAGACGTCTGTGTCACGCCGGCTCTTATCCAGTTGTTACGATGATTTATCTTCTTGAGATCCAAACTTTCACACTCTGAATCGTCAATATCACACAAGTTAGTCGAGAGATCACTGTTGCTCATAGCACCGGCAAGGAGCGATGTTCTTTCCCCTAACACCGTGATGACAGAACTGTCGTCATCTTGTTTGCGGCGGTTGCAGGGAAAACCATAAGGCGACACATCTTCATCTTCCTCTTCTGCGCTGTCTCTGTTCAGTGGCTCCAGCTCTGTTTCTGTCTCGCTATTGGAATACCTGGGAAGGTAGGTGTTAGGGTGACGCAGGAAGGTGTTTGGCGAGTTGAAGCGATACTCTTCCCCACCACTGGACAGCAGGTTGGGACTGTCAGGGTAACAGTGGCCGTCGGACAGCTCAGAATCCCCGACATACTCAGACTCTTGGTCTTCATTGAGAGTCTCAATATCACGCACTGGGTCGACAGGACCTAGGGCTGTGAAACAATGTAAAGAGAGAATGTGTTAAGTTATTAAGATAAAATATTAACAAAAGATTAGGAGGAACTTCAATTTGCTGATTGTGAAAAAATTATTTCATTCACTCTAAAACTGTGTAACTAAATTTGTTTGCATCAAACCTAGAAAACTTAGTATGGAGACAAAATAATAGAAACAGGTTTAAACATAGTTTTGCATTTTAAAATGACACATAAATATATAAAAATTAACACAAGTAGTGCATCCCTTTTTATATATAACATACTCATTACTAGGGCTCGGATTTAGATTCGCTTAAAATCAGTACTTTTTTATGTAAAGCAATCATAATACATACAAAACAACTTGGAAATATTAAAAAAATAGAATTGAATTTAAATAATTCATAAAACATACCTTCCTTAATGATTGCTAGCATAATTAATATTAGGTTCCACTATTACAATGGACAACAAACAAACCACATCTTAAGTGTTTTGAATTTAAATGAGTTTCTGTTATCTGTCAAAACACTTTTAAATTGAGAAAAAATACACTCTACATCACATGGGGTTATAAGAACATATCTAAAATATTAGCAATATCTGACAATGAAAATTCTTCTTTGTTGGGCTCTAACAGTCCGTTGCCACTCTGAATTTAATTGAAATGTTTTAATTCACTGTAGCCTGGATTTTGATTAAGAATAAAGTTTAATCTATTTAATTAAAAATAGCCTTTTTTATAAAAAATAAATATTTTTTTGTAAATTTTAATACACTAATGATAGTATTTAAATAAATAAATTGCTAAAAATTTATACCATAATGTTTAACTTGTTCAATTACCCCAAAAATTGTGCTCATCTCATTCATTTATCTTAATAACAGCGTTATGATGTTGCATCATATGAGAAAAGTTCTACTTTTATAATTATTACTAAAAACTCAATAATATTTGATATTTTTTTCAACTATGATATTGTGGTGATTTTTTTTAGTATACTTTCAAATTGTTCAAATTGTTGTATATTTTCAAATTGTTTAAATTGTTAACTGTCGTAACTGCAGTAGACTCGATAACTCGACACGTGCACGTGCACACAGTTGTTGGCGCCAGTCATCACAATCCAAGGTCATTCAACTGTATAACCTCTCAGTTTGTGTAACTAGAGTGGAACAGTCGTGCTGTGGTGTTTATTAGTTTTCAAATTCATTAACGTGTTATTCAAATCAATACAATATTATATGTACAGTACTGTACTGCATTTCTGTATATTACATGTATGTATTCTGCTGTTACTGTACCGTACAATATTACACTTCAGTACAACTGGACCTATAATATTCGATACTGTACTGTGATTCATCCTTGTATAGTAAACATGACATAGGAAACATGCATCTTTGCTAGTTCATTCATAAAACTCGATACCATCTCATTCTACATTAGGTCGAATTTCTGAGACTATACTGTATTTCCCTTATTCTCAAATCTCTAAATAACTTTTCGTTCAATTTAAAGAAAAATTATATAAGAATAGAGATTTTGAAGAAACAAATGTATGTGATTTTTTAATGCTCCCAGCGAGGCTTAGACAAAACATGACAAGATGTTGTTTTACAAGATGTGAGATTCAATGCTACCTCTAATCTCTGCTTAAGGTCACAGTAAAGGTCTGGTTTCGGGTTCCTTGTCAATATACATTTGAATCATCTGTGTGACACATGCTAGATTCATCAGTTTGGCTTTGTACATCGTTTGATGAATGACATGTAAATATTGAACACACAATATTAAAAATGGAAGTTTCACTAAAAACTATTACCACCATGTATATCATAGATATACAATGTACAAATCCAGACTGACAAATCTAGCACGTATCACACAGATGTTTCAAATGAATGTTGAGAAGGAACCCAAAACCGGACCCTCATCGTGACCTTCAGCAGAAATTAGAGGTAGCAGCAAACATTTGCCCCACCTATTGTAAAACAACATCTCATCATGTTTTGTTTAAGCCTCACCAGGAACATTAAAAATCAGATTTGTTTGTTCCTTCAAGATTTCCATTCCCATATTATTTTTTTCTAGCTTGAAAAGTTCTTGTAAAAGTTGTGAAAAGGGGAAATAATAGCATTTTTTTTCTATTGAATATGGTAAAAGATCGGTTTTTCAGTTACCAAGTCAAACAACTTAATCTATACTGAAAAAAAAAAAAAATCCCACTGTCATGTAACAATCAAAAAACTTTTTGAAAAAATGATTGAGTTTTTTTAGTAATGATTATAAAAGTAGAACTTTTCACGTATGATGCAACACTGTTCAAATTGCTATTGCAAACACTTTAACCAAAATAAATTAATGAAACAAGCATATTTTTTTAAGGAATTTAATAGCTTAAACATTATGCTATGAATTTTTAGCATTCCTTTTATTCAAACACCATTATTGATAATAAAATTTACAAAAAATATTCATACCAAAATTGTATTGTCAAAGGATTTAGCAAAAAAGTCTTATTAATGTTTTTTTGGTTGGATGTACTCTAACAAAGTGAATTAGTAATATTGTTTTCTCCCATATGAGCGTTTGGATAATTTCATGTCATAAGTGAGTTAATTCTTATCTTAAAGTGATTCCAAAAACATCAAATTAAAGGTAATTGAAAAAGCTTTAAACTTTACAATAAGTATTTTTATGTATTTATATAATTTGAGTGAACATTGTCTTCAAAGTCAAAGTTAAAAGTAAATAACAATAATTTTTTATAAAGATCTAAAGTTTCCAAAAAGGGAAAACCACAAGATTTATTATGAATATACTTTAATTTAAAAAAAAGTATTAGCTCTAATAAAATTCACCTGTAATAAATTGTGTTTTTTGTGAATTATGTGAAATAGTTCTTACTGAAGGCCTATGTAGGTAAATTTTTTTTTAAAGTCAGGTAGTAAAGCATGTATCTTTTGCATACATTTTTTGTCAAGGGGCACCCCTCCCCCCCAAAAAAAATATTCTTAAACTTCTCTTTGTGCTACACACCTTGATGACAAAAGTTTAGTCACAATGTTGAAAAGCATATAAAAAAAATCAAAGTTGTTTACAAAATAGTGCATATTATTTTAATATACTGAAATTTAGAAGGGAAGATCGTTTAATATTTTTCACAATATAACTTTATATTTTTCACAATATAACAGTTGTTTGGTATATATAATCTTACAAATAATAGTGATTTATTAATATGTTAGCCCAGATTATAAACACAAATACAATTTGACAACTCTGTCAATACTAGCTTCTACTTGAGGTCAATAGTGGCATCCCTGGAGTAGGGACGGAAGGGTGGGAATCTGAAAGGAATGGTGAAACTAGTGGCGAGGGTAGGGGGAGGGGAGGAATAGCTACAAAGTGAGGCGTCTCAATAAGGGAAGTGAAATAAATACTATTTTCTCCGTGCAAAAAGCATTTATTTAGGTTATATCACTTTGTGAGTTGTTTTTAACCTCACAATAGTATATGAATCTTTGGTACTTAATTTTCTTAACTGTCCTATAAAATATTTGGGGAGATTTAGTCTCATAGTCTGCACTGACGCTAAACCACTGTTTAGCATATAACCTAGATTATAAAAAGTAGAATAATTCAATACAGTTTGAAATATTTATTTTAGTACATTGTATTTCATTTTGGGCTATCCTCAGCTTACAATAAAGCAACAAAATGGCACATGTTGGGGGGAATCTTAAGAAAAAGCACCAATAACAGAGAGAATAAAAACATAACATAATAGAAAATAAAAAACAGCATACTACTGCATTATTGCAGTGTTTGAACAACAAGCTGGTGCTGAGCTAACTGACACTTATATGCTTATAATTACTGTGGGTTTACCTGGTGGAAGAATCATATTCCCGTGATGGTTGTTAGACTCATTACTCTCATTGCTGTGGAAACTGGACGAATCAGGAACTTCACTACCGGGAACTTCCGTTATGTTAGGCAATGGATTCTGACTTCTGTTCACCCAGTCAGAGCAGTCCCAGTGGTAGCCTGTACAGTAAATATTCACAATGGACATCAAACGTTGTGTGGGTGACCAAAATATTGCCGGAAGCCCCAAAGTCTCAAATCCGAGTATGCTAAGTTTGCTTGATATTCATATGTGCAATTAATTTAATATTTTATAGC
This sequence comes from Timema poppense, assembly GCA_902141375.1. Taxonomy (NCBI): domain Eukaryota; kingdom Metazoa; phylum Arthropoda; class Insecta; order Phasmatodea; family Timematidae; genus Timema; species Timema poppense. Next base: position 111,239 of record CABFOV010000042.1, on the reverse strand, counting down.
AATCATAACCACAACATCAGGTTATTGAACAGAATGATTTAGAGGTAAATGCAATTCATAGACAAAATTGGATATTATTTAATTGGGAAAATATGTGAGGGAAATATTAGAGATAATACTGTTTGATCAATATAAAGTATAAACATATTTAAAATTATTTCTTTTGCATAACATTTACTCCACATAAGGTGCATGTACACGGTCCCATGCAAAGTAAATATATTATTTATTGACACCTAATGTTTGTTTGTTGCTTATTATTTTTGCAATACAAATAATAGTATTGAAATTGGTTGTTAATAGCTCTATCCAAAGTGTTATATTTTTTTCCCATGCTTGTATCAAATTTTTATCCACCTTACTAATATTATCATGGCAATCTATTATTATTATTATTAGCACCGCGTCTTACTACCCGTTCGGGTTATATACACTTACGCTAATGTGTAATGGTGAGATGAAATGAAGGACCTACAGTTTAACGTGGAATCCGATCCACGGTGGAGGCCTGGCATTCCTCACATTCACAAGATGTCTTGTCAGAGGTGAAGGAAGGGTTTGGTAATCATGGCAATCAATTTCACACAGCGCAATAAACAACATATTATTATTAGCACCACATCTTATTACACGTTTGGGTTGTACGCACTTACGCTAATGTGTAATGTTAGGGTGATTGTGAGATGAAATGGAGGACCTACAGTTTAACGTGGAATCCGAACCACGGTGGAGGCCTCGCATTCCACACATTCACAAGTTGTGATTAATACACGTATTGTCAGAGGTGAAGGAAGGGTTTGGTAATCAGATATATCTGTGCCGGGACCGAGGATTGAACCCCAGACCCTAGTACAAAAGTCTGACACCTTACCCTTAGACCACCAGGTCACCTATTAAACAACATAATAATAAAATATATCAAATAAGATTATCATCACACTCATCCTTCTACCAGCACCATTTTATGTCTTATGATAGATTTAAAAAAAATAAGAACTCTCCATCAAATTGTGTATTCCCACTTCCTCTCTTTTACTATTAAATCCAATATTCTTTAAATTGAGAATGACACCTGAACACAAGAATCAGTCAGATGCAGCTATAACTATATTTAACCACTATAATAACTTGTCTATTTAATTTAATCCATCATGATAGCCACATTCATACATTTGTCATTGTACTATTAGAAGCATAAAGCCCTCCTGGGTAGAAGTTGCCTGCGTTATCTGATAGCTCATGATCTTCATTAATCCCTCATTTGTATATACCTGATGATTTCCGCACGTTCGTCCAGATTACGCCTTAAAATATTAGAGAAGAATGACCTTAAAATCCCAAATAGCCCAATGTAAAATGAATTGGTGTAATAAACTTAAGGTCCTGATTTGGACTCCCGTGTACTTGCTCAAGAATATTATAGTTAGATATGGCTATAACCTTTCCTAGCAACTATAACAGCTTGTCTATTTTATCTATTAGATTCCAATTCGTTCCTTTTTCTTCATTGTATTTTACTATCTTCTTATTTATCTAATTTCCAAACACTTCCTTCACCTCTGACAAGATGTGTATTATTCACAACTTGTGAGTGTGTAGAATGCCAGGCCTCCACCGTGGTTCGGATTCCACGTTAAACTGTAGGTCCCCCATTTAATCTCACAATCACCCTACCATTACACATTAGCGTAAATGCATATAACCCGAACAGGTAGTAAGACGTGGTGATGATGATGATGATGATGATAATAATAATACTATCTTCTTTCATACAGAGTGCTTTAGATAATCTATTTATGGAAATCCCATGAGTTAAGGAGCATACTAAAGACAGTTTTATTCCAATAATTTTAAAACATAAACATAAGAAAATAGTCTTATTTGTTTACAAAAATTAAAGAATAAAAATATTATAGTTAGGGAAGATTTCTGCAACTTAGGGATGGAATCCTCAAATCCTAAGACCTATTCGAAAAAAAAAGAGTTTTTTTGCCCAATTATGAGTGAGATTTCTTTTAGAGCTTCAATACAACTTATTGGTGGTCACATATTTAAAGGAAATACTTACCTACCAGGCCTCAGACCATTAATTTAACACTTAACAAAATGTATGTCAATATGAATGCATTTTTAAAATGTATTAACATTAAGTTACCATTTCTCTTTTTCTATTATTATGTGACACTCCTATTTTCTCTTACATTATGCTAATAATTTATTACAAGATTCAAATTTAAATTCTAGGGTAGAATGAAGCTTCAGATTCATAGAATAGCGGATTCATCCTTCTTTAATTATATTTCTTAATTTCTCTAAAGTGTATGAAATAATTTAAAATAATTTGTGGAAAATATGATATAGTAGAGTTTTAGATGCCAGTCAATTCTCCATTTTACCTTCACTTCTTGTTATTAGTATGCTAGGAGATGGTTGACTCCAGAGAATAAGCTTTGAATACAGCTGTTAGTATTTTTTTAGCTTAATCAATGCTTTGAAAAGGGTAATTCCTTCAAAAGTGAGTGTTGAACATACCTCCAACCATGCGAGGGTCATCATCAATAGAACTGATGGAGGTAACAGAAGCACCCCCTATCCCCTGATGAGACCTCGAAACTGGTCGCCCCGACATTATCATTCCTCTCGACAAGTCTGGGACAAGGCACCGCTTCAAGTCTAAAACAGACCAAATAGTTTCCGCGGCTTAAACAATCAAGCGAGGTTAAATGAGTTGTTAGTAAGGTCTCATGTTTATTGATGTGTCTTATAGAAGCATATTATTTTTAACTGCTTCTTAGTATTCGTTTGGGTTATGAATACATTAATTATACTAATGAAATAAGGATGAGTAAAGTAGAATTTTATAGGAAATGTACCCACATATGCTTCAAGGGAGAGTGGAAAACCCATTGAGTAAAAACTATTTTCAGTATAAATATATATGTATATATATATATATACACACACATATACGATCATGTGTACTAAAGATATCAGACACCTTATTTAAGTTGGTAGCGTGTCTGCATACTGAGATAAGGGTCGTAGGATTGATTCCTGGAATGGCCAAAAAATGTATCATGAGTCAAATGTGGGTTTCCCCTTTCACAATAATTAACTAACGGCCGGGACCTGGATGTTGTGTCTTTCTAGATTTAAGTTAGTTTAAAAGTCATGTGCTGATGTAATCAGTTCATAAAGTGTCTGTTGTTAAATATATATTATGTATTTAACAACAGACACTTTCAGAACTGATTACATCAGCGCATGAATTTTTAAACTAACTTAAATCTAGAAAGACACAACATCCAGGTCCTGGCCGTTAGTTAATTACTGTGAAAGGGGAAACCCACATTTTGACTCATGATACATTTTTTGGCCATTCCAGGAATCAATCCTACGACCCTTATCTCAGTATGCAGACACGCTACCAACTTAGATAAGGTGTCTGATATCTTTAGTACACATGATCACGATTCAAACCCCAATCTCCCCAGTCAGTGGCAATTTAGTCTAACATGAGAATGACAAGTTAGACGATGCAATCACTGATACTGGTAATAAAGAAGAGTGGAGAAAGGAAAGAAGAGGAAATGTACTTGTGTGTGCCTTAAGATGAAGAGAAAAAAAAAAAAACTTTTGTGAAAAAAAAATCATCCCCATTAAGATTAACAGGAATCAAAACTTGAATTTTGAGCATCCAGGTCAAATAGAAAGTACCAGTCAACTCTGCAAAGTCCGGGTCAATTTTGATCACCTGTACTGGGGGTTTATTTTCCGTACCCTTTCCTTTTTAATATTATTGGATTGTCTTATTTTAAACATTTTAACATAAATGAGAGAGTTACATTGCTAATACCCAGTATTTTACTACAATAAACCAAAATGACTTTATGACAGTTTAAAAATTTAAACACTATAAAACATTAACGCCGCAAAGGGAGATAAAGCTACATTTCTATATAAACTTTAAAAAAATGCTTTTGAAAGTTATTACCATACAACCTTGACCGTTATATTGCAAATGCTGTGTTACAACAAATTCTTTACCTGTAGGATTCTTACTTCAGGAAATTAAACATAAACTTTTTTTACAAATATTTGTATATTTTAGAGCAAGTTTATGTCAGGTATTTTTAATTCAAGATAACAAGTATTATGGCAAGATACAATTAAAGTAAAGCTTAACACATTTTTTCCCCCTAGTAGTAAAAATGTAGTTTGAAACTGAGGAATTTTAATGATTTCATGATAGTGTGGACATTTATTAATTACCTTTAAACAATTCATGCCTTAGCTTAAACAAATCTAAACAATTGGTGATAAAAATGGAGCATTCTTTTTAAATGCAAGTAAAAAAAAAATGCAAATAAAATACACAAGAAAAGCTACACTCAAACACACAGTAGACATATTTGATAAAGTAAATAAGCACTACAACTCTAAGACAGGCCAGCAAGTATATTAAAGCAACACCAAAGGAAGACATGTCTTACAACAAATACTTACCGTTCTTAATCTTATTGTCACTGTATGAGGACATCTGGTTGTGTTCCACAAGATCAGGCCATGTGGTCTTGTGGATACTGTCCGCACTAGTGGTGGCTGGGGAGACAACAGGGGTGGGGGGGTTCCGATTCAGGTTGCGCAAATAGTCAGGAGGGACATTTTCTAGCTCATCTCCCGCTGACCCATAACTACGCAGCGTATCTAGATTGTTGAGAACACCCACAGGATAGGGTGCTGTCTCATTGTTGGAACTGGGGGTGTAGGAGGCGGGACGAGGGGGGCATTGAGGGGGGGCCTGAAAACAAAACAAGACAAAACACTCAGAATACAACACTTAACATTCAGAAGTATTTTCTAAACACATTCAATTCAAGAAACAATTTTGTTTACTCTATTTATAAATTTAAATAACTAATTGATTTTTACATATTTTAAAATGGCACCTAGCTCCCAAGTCCTTATGTTTTTCATTTCAATTTAAATTTGACCGATTTATGAAAATAAAGTGTTTTAATTTTATTTATATTTTGATTGGATATTTTGGAGTGTTTCCTACTGGAGGTGACTCATGGGAAACTTCCCCAACAGGAGATAACATAGTTATTTTAAAAACATGAAATCAATCTTGAAGCAATTTGAAGGGTTTTAAACATAATAGAGATTGTGGTGTTATGAGTTTTTACACGAGTCCATTAAGTTACCCAGGCATTGAGAGGAATTCAAACAAACATGCATTACTAATAATACTTTTTACTATACGATAATGGAAATTGAAAATAATTAAAAAAAGATAAACAGATTAAGTGAAAATTGAGTGAAGAAAGCCCCCTAGCTAGGGAAAGAGGAAAAAATGTGGGAAGAATCCAATGCAAAAATTTTACATCTTTTTCTTTTTCTTGCGGCTTCTATAGAAGAAAATATTTTAACCATTCATTAAAATAAAATCGATTTTATCTACTTTTATTTTCCATTTAAATAAATAGATCTAAGGATGTGAGTAATTTTATTTTACTCCAACTTCAATTTACCAGTGTAAAAATACATTTGGTGGGATGTGGGTTGAACCCCTGAAACATATTCCCTCAATGAAGCCTTGGTACTGAGTAATTAAATTTAACAATCAATCCCTTAACACATACAAGATTTAGAAACTATATGTCAATATTATCTATAGTTTAAGTTTTCTAGTTATGAAAATATTTACAAACCTTACTTTAAGCTTGTTTGCAAATGTATAAACACTTAGTAAGTCATATAAAGTTGAGTAACAATTTTTTGTTATTGTGGCATTCATAACTATCAAATATAGTATAATTCACAATACATCAAGTTCATTAAACTCCAAAATTTTTAATATAAAACAAATTACCAAAACCTTCCTTCACCTCTGACAAGACATCTTGTGAATGTGGGAAATACCAGGCCTCAATCGTAATTCGGATTCCACGTTAAACTGTAGGTCCTCCATTTCATATCACATATCACCCTACCATTACACATTAGCGTAAGTGCGTATAACCCGAACGGGTAGTAAGACGCGGAGCTAATAATAATAATAATAACAACAAGTTTTTTTTTACTCTGGGACTAAGACTGACTTTAGATAATCGATCCTTGCATGAGTTGAAGATGTGACTTGATATGTTCACAAGTTTTCTTTGTTTGAATCTGAATGTGATTAAAAGGTAAATTAAAATTGGAAATTTTCTTTTAAGATATTTGGAAGAAGTTATAGGAAAGGTGGAGAGAAACATATAAAAAGGACTAACACAATGTGGCTTTTAAATGATTATATGTTTGCCCTTTTTATATGTTTCTATCCACCTTTCAATTACACATTTAAAGCGAAAAGAGGTTTTCCTTATAGAAATATTTTATTAAGATATTTGGAAGATATTATATAATTAGGTACCTTTCAAAAATCAAATATTATTATTATTTTTTAAATAAATTACAGAGAGCAATAAGATTTGTTTTCAACATGAAATTTTTCTGTATTGTTGTTAAAGAAAAAGCTTTAAGCTTATTGTTAAGTGCACTGTATGGATTATATAATTCAGATAAGAGTGAATATTTAAGTCCATTTTTTCAATCTTTTCTAATGAGGCAATCATATAAATTATTTAATCGACTATTGCATAGTAAACAAGGAATAATTTAGAATGTTATATTATAACATTTGTTCATGCTATAGCAAAATAAAATATTTGCTTAAGCATGCTGCAGCCAAATAAATACAAATACCATAAAAATATAAGTCTATGAATCAATCATGCAATGCAAAACAATTACACAGCTATGAAAATAGGATAGCCTATGTTCAACACCAAACACATGGCTATGTGTATTAAGACTTCTCTATTTCTATATGTATTTTTTTGGAGTTTCAAACTAAGCATAAAGTTTAACCTCACCCACACTTAAATATTATTTATAGAATTAATAATAAGTTCTCCAGATTCAGAAGAGTAGATGGAGTTTAATTACTGTTAAGTAGGTATTTTAGTTTAATAAGTCATTCTTTAAATGGTAACATTAGTCAAAATAATCTTAATTCTAAAAATCCTAACTCTAGTGAGTTTAAGACACACAAATTATAAGATTTATTATTATTGTTATTATTATTAGCACTGCGTCTTACGCGTGTAATGGTAGGGTGATTTGTGAGATGAAATGGAGGACCTACAGTTTAACGTGGAATCCGAACCACGTTGGAGGCCTGGCATTCCACACATTCACAAGTTCTGGTTAATACACGTCTTGTCAAAGGTGAAGGAAGGGTTTGGAAATCAGATAAATCTATGCCGGGACCGAGGATTGAACCCCAACCACCAGCACAGAAGTCTGACACCTTACCCCTAGACCACCAGGTCACCCATAAGATAAAATAGGTGCACTATTTTTAATAAAATTAAAAAGTATTTATGTTTAAAAATGAGGTGGCCCAATGGTTAAATAATCTTATGATAAGGGAAATTGATAAAAAAAAAGTGCAAATTTAATGAAGAAAGCTTGCTTAAGGAAAGAGGAAGAATGTGAGAAGAATCAAATGTAGAAAGGTGACATTGTATTTCTCTCTTTCTTTTATCTATCATAGTAGAAATAGTCAAACACACATTAAACACTAATTTTAACACAAATTGGGTAATATTTCAGCATAGTTGCCTTTATCAAACAAAAAGAGAAAAGGGCATATACTTTACACAAACACTAAATTATATATATTTAGTAGGTGACCTGGTGGTCTAGGGGTAAGGTATCAGACTTCTGTGCTGGCGGCCGGGGTTCAATCCTTGGTCCCGGCACAGATTTANCCGGGGTTCAATTCTTGGTCCCGGTACAGATTTATCTGATTACCAAACCCTTCCTTCACCTCTGACAAGACATCTTGTGAATGTGGGGAATGCCAGGCCTCCACCGTGGTTCGGATTCCACGTTATACTGTAGGTCCTCCATTTCATCTCACAATCACCCTACCATTACACATTAACTTAAGTGCTTATAACCCGAACGTGTAGTAAGACGCGGTGCTAATAATAATAGTATATATATTTAACTTATATTAATTATATATGATAACCATAGCCAAGGTTTTGAGAAATGTATCTTTATTCCTATAAAAAATGATTTCTAACAGTTTCTTTTTGAATACAAATGGAGTAATTCAGTGTTTGTGTAGCATGTATTCCCTCTTCTCTTTTTGTTTTATCAAGGCAACAATGCCAAAATATTACCCAAGTAATGTTAAAATTAGTGTTTGACTATTTCTATTATAGAAGATAGAAGATGTCACCTTTGTACATTGGATTATTCCCATTTAATTTTATAAATGTTTTTTTAATATGTATAAAAGTCAGTGAACTAAAATGAAACAGTATACTTGTCACATATTTTAACTTTTATTTTAATCCAGGTAAGAAATAGAGAAGTTCTTGACTTATTACTGCAAGATCATGCTAATTATTAAAGGTATATCACTAAATATTATTCAAACACTAAACCTTAATGGTAAACCTGTGTAAAGTGTTTATTACCTGAGTGACTTCCAGATTGCTAAGTTTAGATCCTCTCTTGAAGTCATTATCATTGGGTCTGGCAGAAACAGGGTTGAGCACAATATCCTTCCTCATGTCATTGTTGATGTGATTGGCTCTTTGGCGAGACCTCTTGACTCGAAAACGTCTGTATATGATGAAAAATACCACCACAAGACAAATTATGGCTACTAAGCCTATAATTCCCACCACTTCTTCCCAGGTCACATTATAACGACTCGAGGAGATAGGCGTAGAATAAAGAGGGTCACCGCAATGAAGTCCCGTTACGTTGGGAGGACAGACACAACGATAGCTTCCAGGCTCATTGACACATGTTGCACCATTCATGCACTGCCCACTCTCACACTCATTTATGTCTATGTTGCATAGGTCTCCAATGAAACCTCGACACTTGCAGAATGGACTGTTCTCACCTTCTTCACAAACGCCTCCATTGCGACATGGATTAGGGTTGCAGAAGTGCCCATATTCACAGCGCTTCCCACTGAGTTTGGACGAGCATTCACAATTATAGTCTCCAAACTCTGGCCCTGCATGGCAGCGACTTCCGTAGAGACAGGGTGATGAGGCGCAAGGGTCTGTGTCCAGATCACAGGTGGGTCCCGTGAACCTTGTGTGACACTCACACCTGAATGAGTCTCCACCGAGATCCTTACACGTCCCCCCATTGAGACACGGCTGGGACCCGCACACCCCAGGCGCCGTCAACACAGTACCGGGATCGCAACTGAACTCTACGTTGGCAAAGCGTTTGAGGACTGTGATGCTCCCTGCTCCACTCATGTGTAAAGGCACAGACACTCTGGATATCCTGACATCGTCCATGCACCCGGTAAATCCTCGCTGCACGTCCTCGAAGCCCAGAATTGTGGGGTGTGGTCTCACTTCAGAACCCAGGTATAGACAATCTGACTGCAGGTTGAGCATATCGCTGACCCCAGGGGCTGAGCCGTGAGCCACATGACGACCATCCACAGTGACTCTGGCACTGTTACCTTCACGCTCTACTAACACTTCGTGCCAAGAGCCGTCACTAACATATACACTGCTTACACGCACTACACCCTCACCAGAGCCTAACTCAAATCGGTACTGAACCACACCATTCACAATCTGAAACAACACAGAAATATTATCTCCTGATATATAATTTCAGAAGCAATTAATTTTACATTAATTTATTGCATTATATACCCTAAGTCAAACAGATACTTTTTAAAACTTGAATTCCTCTTAAAATATTTAAACTTTACCATGCTTACATAGTTCAATTAAAACCAGGTTTGTGGAGTCGATATGCCAACTTGTATTTTTTTCTATTGTCCGACTTAGACTTCTTCAGAAATGGCTTAAAGTATATTAATTAATAATAACAACTTTACCACAGTAAAATGTTTCAATACAGATTACTTCATGGGAAGCTCATATGAATAAATTTTTCAAACAAAATTACTAACACTGGTCCTAACAATATAAAAAAGTATTAAGTTAAAATTAATATACACGGTGCTATATATTGTTATGATATTATATGTCTCTATTTAAAACTAATATATATAGCTTTTAATTGAAGGAAAATACCCCAATTACTTTAGTTGCATTAGCTGTTTAAGAACTTGCAGGTAATCACATACACATCCAAACAAAAGTTTTCAGAGTTCTGGAGTTAGATACACACACCTCTATATCTGCCAGATACAGCCTGCACAGAGTGGTGATGGTGCTTACATTTTTTCCTTTTACTTTGGTATTCTCAGATCAGCTGGTCATATTTACTATTATAGTTAAGGATCTATCTAAGCTAAATCAGTTCTGTTTCGAATTTCATCTGAACCCATCTCTAGTTAAAGGACAGAATCGTGACAAACAGTTATATTAGATAATCAATGATTGTGAACACAACTACTTTCATTTATTAGCTGCAATCCTAAATGTGTTTAGACTGTGCATTGTGGACAAAATTGATAAACTGAAAAAAAATCTAATTAAAGCTATACACACCTCAAGAATATTGTAATCTACTTTGCCAGTTGCATACATAAGGTTCCCAGTAGGATTCACAGTTCGTATCCTGAGTGACAAGTTGAGCTGTTCCTCCATGGTTTTTCTCAAAAGAGCCTTATCTATGCGGTAATGGGCATAGCTTTTACCCCTAAACGACACTGGGTTGCGAGGGATGTAACATGACTCGTCATGGCACTTGGAGATGTCAATCTCACAAGTTGTGCCTGCAAACCCTTCAGGGCATTGACATGTGTAGCCCGCAACGGAAGCATCAGGTACACACAGTTTGAATGGAGGGCAAGGTTCTCTGGCGCATTCATTTACTATTGTCTCACATCTGTCACCTAAAACATAAGTATTTATCGTAAAAAAATTATTTGGAAGAAAATACAGGAAAGAGGTATATATAAAAACCTGGATTTAAAAAAATATGGGCTACAGCCTCTATAAGAAAAATCTCTGTTTCGTTTATTTGTTCCTATTTACTTTGCATAGGCTATACTTCCAAGAGCCTTTTTTGACAGATAGAAAAGTTACTAGATCTACTTTAGCTTATTTATATGTCAGGTCATGTTATTTGAAGCTATTACTTTAGACAGATAATGTCAGCACCTATAAAATAACACTAATAATAAGAACTAATAGTTTTTACTATTTCCCTAGGTGGACTTTCTTCACTAAATTTGCACTTATTAGTCTATTTTTATTTTTATTTTTATTTTTATACTCACTGTTAAAACACTAATAATGTATGGAAGAAACCAATTGTATACAATTAAGTATATGTATGAAAGAAAAACCTTGAGAAATGCATGATGATAATTAGAGAAATCAGCCGTATCTAAATCACATTCAAATAAATTGGGAAATGATACCCGGAAATAGGACAAGTCTCAATTCTTCTACCTAGGTGTCCTTTTTAAATTCATTTGAACTAATATTGTATTAATATGTTATCAATGTGTACTATTAAAAATAAGTGTTTGTATTTGCTACAATCTTCTTCTCATCAAAATCCTACTATGTTGTTTCTTAACTATGTCCTGTTGGTTTAAAGAGGTCTATAATGAGTTTATAAGACTAGATTGCACCTATCACGTTTTAAGTACTTGTAGTAATATAAAAGGTTTACCTGCATAGCCCTCCTTGCATACACATTGTACTCTGTGCTCATGCCTAGGAGACACAAAACTCATGATATCGTTGGCTATCGGAGTGAGGGCACTAGTGTCTAGAACGATGCGATCTTCACACTCTCCATATGTACAGTAGCTGACAGTGCATTTGTCCTGCATTATTTCTTCCACAATCAGACCTGTCGTCAACTCGAGTTCTTCCAGATGTTCTGTCAATGCTTGGCGGACATTGTCGGCAGAGTGATAACTAGGATTTTCAGATGTAGCCTGAGACTTTCTCACAGCAAAAAGCACATCAAGGTTACTTCTTGGGTTCGAAGCTAGTCGCCTGTGGCGATTTCTTGAATCAATCGGCTCCCCGTTCATTGTGGGCTGTACACTAATTATAACAACATCTTTCACTCTTACTTTCAAAGCATTCCTCACTGCACGCACAAAGCCCTTGCTGTAGTCTAGTATAAAGTCCAATGAACTGACATCTCTAAACTTAAGGATGACAGAGTTTAGTAGAAGTTCCTCGGAAACCAATTCCACGGACACTTTTATCACTGCGAAGGTAGTGAACTTCCCATCTGTGACAGATACATTGATCCGATACTCGCCAACGTCTAATCTTGGAAGAGCAAGGAGTGTGCCATCGTTTCGATCAAGTTCAAAAAGATCACTGGCAATATTTTGAACGTTTGCCCCCGTTGATGTTTTAACTAGCCCATACGATAGGGTATCATATTGATCTTGGTCGGAGGCATGAATTTTACCAACAATTCCCCCAGGGAACTCATCCCTGAAGGAATTAATGCAGATTTCTAAAGGTGTAATTATTGGTGGATATTGACTCTCTTCAATCACCTGAAATTAAACATTGTTTGGTTTGAGCTTAGTCACAGAATGTTTAGGATCATCGAATGTCTTGAACTTAGACAAAATACATTTGTAAAAACATAAGTGAAATAAGAAGAGATGGAATCAAATAGAATATGGCTGTCACAGTGAAAATAAAACAAAACCTATCATTCTTGGTACCACTACTATCCTTAATAGTTATGGTATAGATAATATTATATCAAGAAATTAAAGGAAGAGGAGCAATTTTCTTTAAGAGGAAACCATTTTTGTTTTGTTTAATGACAACACAGTGAATTGTATTCTTTTTTCATTTTAAGAAACATTGTGTTTGCCCTTCCTTATTTGTCCATATCTTTCTTACCTGTATTTTCTTTTATATAAAATTATGTACCTTTAAAGGTAAAAAAGTTTTGAGAGCTATATCACTAAGTAAAACCAAATAAATGTTACTATGCATGGCACAGACCTTCTTTATGTCTTTTATCTTAAAATAGAAACATTTACCAAAACCCGTTATGATTTCTGAAACGAAATAATATAAATTGTTGCAGAACACTTCACCAAAGACCACCACAAGCAATTTCACATCTCAAAGATCTAAATATAAATATATTCACTTAGAGCTCAAAAACTATTGGTTTTATTAAAATTTGTTTCAAATAAAATATTTTTATTTCAAATACTGACAAGTTATTTCATATTTCAAATAGGTGCGCAGATATACTCAAAATTGTATATTTCTGCTTATGTAGAATACTCTCAAAGTCATTTTCATGGGAAGATGAGAATTGCCATTTTGTTTGAAAGGTTAGACACATATATAAAAACATTAATCAAAATCGGTAGAGCGGACTTGAAGAAAATGTTTTTTTTCTCTTTTAACCCTTTAAGTTTAGATATCTAATTCCAAAAACTCCTCAGGGGAACCTTATGAAAGCCAAGTTATAATCCGATAAAATGGTTTAGCCTTTAGGTCGAGATACAATCACACAGCCGAAAGAATGATTTATTTGACAATTACAATACTCTCTCTCTAACTCACACACACACACAATTCTTCACAGCACACAGTATTCTTTAAATTGAAAAATGACACCTCTTAAATGATTGTTCATATGTACCTGACAATTTCCGCACGTCCATTATAAACTCTGCCTTAAAATATGAGTTAAGTATGACCCCGGGCATGGGACAACTCCTGGATAGCTCAATGGTAAAATCATCGGTGTACTAAGCCAAAAGTTCCAGGTTTGATTCCTATGTCTAGCTGTCATTTTCCAATTTAAGGAATACTATATTCAGGTACTGCTATATCAGCAAAAATTACAATAGCTTGACTATTAATTCTTTATCTTATTTAATAAATCTATTTAGCAAATATCTTGAGAATGAATCCTACAACTTTATTTTTGTTTTTTCTATAAATGTTTTCAAAGAGTTAAAATTTAGTTAGAACAGAAGGAATGATTTAATAGGTTCAAGTTCAATATACCTTACCTTAATTATAACAAAGGTGTCAGAGTAGAGGGGAGGTGTTCCATTATCAAACACCCTAACTTGAAGCAAATAGTTATCTTTCTTCTTGTGGTTAAACTTGGCTGCTGTCCTTAGTATTCCATCCTGTTCCAAACGGAATGCACCATGGTCATTTCCTGACCGTATATCAAAGGTGTATGGAGCAGCATTTGGAGTTGTATCAGCATCTGTTACTATGAACTTTAGCACCATGAACCCAACAGACTTATCCTCCTAAATAAATAAAACATACAAGATGTAAAAACTTTGGATTAAAAGTATTCTTATCAATGGTCGAAATGACTACGGCATCACTCTCACAGTAAATTGAAGCTCAACTATGGTGAGATCAGGGTTTGAACAATGTTTGCAGAGGGTTGTTTTTCCTAAATGGTTTTCCCTCTACCTGTACAGAAATGTGTGTACATTTAATTTAAATTCTACCTTCCTCATTCACCATTTGTGTAAATATGCAGATAGACTTAATGGAACAAAGTGAACTAATATAAAATAAAAATATTACTATTAAGAAGAATTACTAATGTTATTTTATAAAACAAATACTTGTCAAATGGTTTGGATGTATACGTGCAAACAGTGTAATAATTAATGTTATTTTATGTTATTGTTGTTGCAACAAATTCTTGCGATAGCTATGACGGACAAAAGTTGTATTTGATTACATATATATTATTGGTAAATATGTCAAATAATATTGAAAATAATTTCCATCGAGGAACATTATTAACGTTATTATGAAATAAAAGTGAATATTGATTGATGTCTAGCTCAAATTCACAAATTGGTAATTAATTTTAGCTTCTAAAATAATTTGTATCCTTCGTATAGAATGAATTTTGCTTAGAACACTGTACCTGAACAATAGTCGAATAGTTGTGCTGTGAGAACACTGGTGGGTTGTCATTAGCATCAGAAATCTCTATGTTTACCATGACAAAGCTGGACAGTACAGGAATACCTTGGTCATGTGCGTGGACTTCCAAAACGTAGTTTGATATCTGGGAAAAAATTAACAATATATAAATTATTGGAAAGTAATTTAAAAAATATATGAAAAAGATAACACTAAAACAAAATAGTATTTATGCTTGCTTGTTCTAATAACCGAAAGATCATATTAACAGAAGAATACAGACGAGTTTGCGGGGAGACTGAGTCTTTTCACAGATTTTAAATTACAGTTGAAATGAGTTCTATGAAACTTACATTTATTTAATTGATGTTTAGCACATAGCATGCATGCCTTGTAATTTTACATTTCTATATATTTTTTTTACAGTACTATAACTATTTTCAGTTGCTAGAAAATACATTATGTTGACTATAACATGTAGATATTAACATTTATTATTTCTTCTTATTTTAACTTTATTTATCTATTATCTAACTTTATTTATTTGATTTAGTTTGTTTCACCCACATTTTCCAAAAATTGTGTTTGGATTATCCAGAATTTTGGACAATCAGGATTTTACGCTAGGGGGGATTCTATTTTAATTTAGTAAATAAATACATTTATACAAAAATAGTAAAAATCGGTAAAACTGTCAAATCTACCCTAAATTAGCCTTAATACAATTTACTAATTAAGGTACAATAATACTTTATCTAACAAACAGTTATTGTTATATCTTTGTGAACATATTATGGAAAATTCAGAATAATTGGAAGCCACGAGAGCTATATTTTGATGTTGTCAATGAACTTCATTCTAACGTTGGTTCGACCAGAAATTAACAAAAATGTAGGACACCTTTTCGTCAAAAATAAATTTTGATAAAGATAGTCATAAAGATTAAGTTAATTAAATACATAATAAACTATTTCAAGATATTTTTATAAGTTGCTAGCTTTTTCAGATAAAGCTGGGGGAAGGCGATTATAAAGAAATACCTTAAAATACCTTAAAAATATCTTAGACTCAAAACAATGTTTTTTGTGAAAAGTATCAAACAAGCCTATTCAAAGACTGCTGGAAAAGATTGACTATCAGTTTTAAAAAAATTAAGGATGGGATTCTTGAATCCAAGGATAGTATTTGGGATTTGAATATTCAAGAAAATATCAAATTCTCTACTGAAATCCTTATTAAAATATATAATATTGATAATCCGAATAAGTGAGACCGGGGGTGGTTCATATTATCAATTTGTTCAGTTTAGCAAATATATAATATACACAATACATGCAAAACTCGATTAAAAACAATGTGAACGTCGGAAAACGAAAGATCACACAGCTCACGGTAGTAGAAAAAGCCAGAATGATTGAGAAATAATAATTGGAGCAGTAAGGTTACGGCAAGATTATAATTCTCCCCATTCGAGTGACATGCAGTGTATAGGCGTTGCAGTGGACTCACGTGCTTTGCTCGTTTTGCTTCCTGTTTTCTACATTGCACATTTGTAATTTGGCCTATTTTACTTAAGGTGTGTCCGGATTACCAAACGTTCGAACTAACAAGGTTCTACTGTATAAATTTTTTATTTTTCAAATGAAATTTATTTTAGAATTCTTATATGAATGGTTCAGAAACATAATTATAGGTCAAACTGAATAATTAGACCCCAGAACAGTAATTTAACACTTAACTAAATGTATGAATGTTATAATGAATGGATTATAAGAAAGAATGTTGACATTTAGTTACTATTTCTATCTTCTATTGTTTTATTATATTTCTATTTTTGCTTAGGTTCATAATTTTTTACCCCAGATTCAAATTAGAATTTTGATCTGGAATTAAAATTAAGATTTGGATTTGTAAAATAGTGGATTCAACCAAACTCTAATTATTTTATTTTGATATTATAAATTTTTACTGTTGCTATTGAAAAGATGAGCATACACACATAGCCGTTAGAGTGGGGAAAATAATCTCAAGTAATTTAATGGGAATAAAATAATTTAAATTAATATCCCTCTCCAAATGAATCTAGTAGTACAAATCTACATAACCGGTACATTGTTATTACATTCTTTGTTGAGTTAAATTAAAATAACTTCAATATGGCTTGTTGCATCTTTAGTGATAACATTGTTTTTTATCACCGCTGGAGGATATAGCAGCTGTGTCAGAATTCTAAAATAAAAGAGACTCTTGTTCAAGTAGTGGACCGGACTGGTATTACATTCAATGTTGTGTAGAGAGAATACCATAAAATTATACGGTTCATTTTACAATAAATTGATAAAATATGCCTAGTACAATTTATTTTTCATAAAATCAGAAAAGTCATATGGTAAATTAAGTACTGTGTGTCTTGTTTGAAATATTAATTAAAATTTAGTCTTACATTTTATTTAGCGCATCTTGTAACTAAGGCATTATTAAATAGCAAATCAATTATATTTAAAAAAATAATATGGGTGATAGCAAAAAAAAACAACAAAAAAAACTGAAATTTAAACAACTTACCATTTCTCTGTCAAGGTTGTTTGCAACAGAAATGTAGCCTGACTTCTCATCAATTGAAAACTGCTTTTGTCGGTCACCTCTTTCAATTGAATATGACACTTTTCCATTGGCATCGCTGTCGAGATCATTTGCTAATACCTATAGTAACAAAACACCTTGTTCAAAAGAGGGAGAAACCATTAGGAAGACCTAGATGCAGATGAGAGTATAACATTAGAATATACATGAAAGAGATAAGGTGTAATGAAGTGGACTGGATAGAACCAACTCAAAATTGGGATAGGTGGCGTGCGATAATGAACTTTTGAATTCCTAGTACCACAGAGTTAATAAGTACTCATCTTAATACCTATATTATGTAACGGACACTAACTTAAATACATAGTATGAGAAGGGTGAATTTTAAAGGAAGAACAACAGGATTCACTTAGATAAATGAGAGGGAAAACACATTGATAAATCCAAAGTGATAAACTAATCTCGGTGAACCTCAGCAAGATAAAAAAACCAGATAAACATATTGGCACTATGGTAAATTTGTTGATTAAGATTTACTATGGAGTACTTAAAATACGACAGCCTCGGTGGTCTTGGGATGAAGTGCTTGCCCTACGACCCGATGTTAGTGGTTTTAAACCTGGCCAAGGTGACTGATTTTTACTGAATGACTAAAATTCATAGTATCACTTCCTTCAGAGGGGAAATAAAGCCGCCAGTTTATATAAAAGATCCCTGGAAGGGATATGAGTTAGCTTCCCAGCAAAATTTGTAAACACCTTTTTGCTCACTCAGAGAAATTCAGTGCTGAAAGCAAAGGGAAACTACCAGTACTAGGACTTCCTTAGTACATGGGCGGCTGGGTAGCCCTAACCAGCCAAAGGGCTGACTGCTCATGGTGCTCCAAACAAATGGGAAACCCACCAGGACCATCCTTTGTGTTCTAAACTAAAAAAAAAAACTCAACAAAACTGTTGATTGTTCAAATAAAATATAGATAGTTTCACTTTACAGATGTGTCATAATTTTTAAATCATTATATATAACATTAATGTTCTGCTTTATGTTCCTGAGATGAGGAGGTGACAATATTCTAATCCCACTGTTTCTGCTACCAAAGACAAGTTTAATTTCCTTCAATCCCCTAATCTCATATAATACTTGTGTCAAAACGAGTTAAAATTTACAGACACTCCCTTTGCTATTTTCATGTATTTGAATCAACACATATAGTCTTTTTTCTGTTCCTGGAACAAGGCAATCAAAACCTCGTAAAATCAAAACTCCATAATCCATTGCTATTAGTGTGCCCAATTCAATTGTCTATTTAATTGCTCTTGGAGTGATTAAAACTTTTTTTTAGGTTTAGTTAGACAAAATTTAATGCAATCACCCTTTTCAATGCTATTGTCATGTGAAAATATCTTATCCTTTACATGTATACAAAATAATGTGTCCCCTCACAAGACTAATTCCATCATTAGGATGGAAGGAACTTTTAGAACATACAAACACATTTTTGTGGCCAACAATAATAACATGTTCAGGCTTTTTTTTTTTACATACATTACTGTTTCCAGCCTATGGCCCGAGTAAAGTTTTATTTTATTAAAGTAATATATTTTTCCACTACTGGCTGGATAGGTCTGTCGTAGCTTCACATGTCTTATAATCTAACTTAAGACTAGAACAGGCACAATACACAGTCCCCGGCTGTCAATTTATCAAAGTTAAAGGGTAAACCACATTTTAATCAATTATAAATTCTCAACCATGCCGGGAATTGAACCCGGGACTCTTAGCTCAGCATGAAAACATGCTACCAACTGAGCTAAGGTGTTAGACGACCAGGCATATGAATATTTTAAAATTGCTTTACTAACTTTTACAACTTCCAAAAAAAGTTCCTACCTATTTAAATCATACTGTATATGAAATAACAGTATTTAAAACCAATTAGGAAAAATGTATCTAGATTTATGTAGCTCATTTTTAAGATTAATTATTTTTTTGGCGGCGTTGACACATCCCTGATGAACCGAATGTCAAGAACTATATAAGCCAAGCATGAGAAACCCCCAGAAAAATGATGCCAACAAGTTGTGAAACATCACTTGTTTAGTCTCACTATCACTATTTCCTGAAGAAGATATAATGGAAACATTTGAATGTTAAAGTGTGTGTAGATATGTGTTTTGTCAACACACCTGAATAATCTTATCGCCAATCTGTGCATCCTCTCGGATGCGAGCACTGTACGATGCCTGGTTGAAGATGGGAACATTATCGTTGCTGTCAGTGACAGATATGTTGGCAGTAGCGTGATTACTGAGTGGAGGAATACCTCCGTCCACAGCCTGTATTGTCAAGTAATAGTCCTTCGCTCGTTCATAATCCAACTGTTCCACTATGCTGATAATGCCTGAAATATATTTCACAAGAATTTGGGTGTAACTTTAGATGTTGGTTCTTCTTTCAAAAAAAAAAAGAATACAGTTAAGTCTGCATTTTGATGAGTTTCTTATTTAAATACATTTTAAATTAGGTGGGATGACCAGCACATTTACAATGGAGAAGAAATTGTTTGGATAAAATACTGTTAAACACAAAAATACATTTATAAATAAGAGCTTACAGTAACAAATGAAACTTTTTCAGCTTCGATTTAACTTATTACAGTTTTATTTAAAGATTGATTACAAATTTATGAAAATTATTTTTAAACTCTATTCTTCTCTCTATCTCTCTCGGTTGTTTCTCTTCACCTTCCCTGTACCTTCTTCCAAATATAAAATAAACTGTATTCTTACAACTTTCGCACATTCAACCTCCTAACCACACACCCAAAAAAAGATTTATTCTTTTGTTTGGTTATTAAAATTAAATACTCAGCGAAGTGTATACACAAAATAGAAAACCAAATTTATTTTCGGTAATTGATACAAAAATAAAATATTGCTAGATTTTTTTTTAACTTAAATTTTGAACAAACAATGTGTTTTAGTGTAAATTGAGTATGGTATAAGGCACATCCAGAAAATAAGAGTACTGGTTGCCCTCTCGTGCTGTGAGAATTTTTTGTCCAAGGTTGGCAACACTGAGTGTTTATTGGGGGTTCTTCTGAACACAACGAGCACAGGCGGACCTCATTAGTATGAAAACACTTCTTGTAGTGTCCGTTTGTGTGAAATATGTGGATAAGAAATCACGCCAAGTGTGAGGTGCGTGCTGTCATCAGGTTCCTTTTCGCTAAAGGAAAAACACCGACTGAAATTTTTTCACGGATCAAAACTATTTATGGCGAAGGTGTTATGAACTGAACAAACATGTTTAAGTGGTGTCGTGAGTTTAATGAAGGCAGAACGAATGTTCATAATGATCAGAGGTGTGGAAGACCTTCCATTTTGAGATGAGTTGGTGCAAAAAATCGAGAAAACTGTTCGTGAAGACAGCTGATTGACAGTGGATGAAATTTAAGCGATGTTTCCACAACTCTCCAGCTCTCTCTTACACGAAACAATTACAGAAACGCTGGGATTCCGAAAATTGTGCTCAAGATGATTCCCAAAACAACTGACAGAGCAGCACAAAGTGAATTGGGTCGCTAGTGCTCGCAAGTTCCTTAAGAGATTTGAATTGGAAGGTGAGGATTTTCTGGGCTCAATTGTGACTGGAGATGAAACCTGGGCAGCTCATTACACTCCCGAGACAAAACATCACAGGGGCGGCACACCAGTTCCCCATCTGCCAAAAAATTCAAAACCTCAATTTCAGGCAAAAAAATCATGACTACTATGTTTTGGGACCAAAAAGGAATCATTTGTTGCACGACAAAACCCACCTGCACACGGCCAACGCCACCAAGGCACTTTTGGACTTATTCGGTTGGGACAGTTTGAACCACCCTGCATACTACCCTGACTTGATGCATTGAAACTTTCATCTTTTCACCTCCCCGAAGACTCACAAGGGTGGGAAAAAATTTTCAACCGACGAGGAGGTGAAACAAGAGGTCCTGAACTTGAAGAAGGAGATGGCAGGAGAATTCTTTGAGGAGGGCATCAAAAAGCTTGTGCCACGGCTCACAACCTGCATAGAACGGGAAGGCAACTACGTGTAGAAATAACTGACATATTTACCAACAAAATCCTGTAATTTTATTTTAAATAGAAAAATCTAGTACTCTTACTTTCTGGACATGCCTCGTATGTCAGAAGTCGGTAAAAAATAGGGGTGTAATAATGCGGATACCAATGAATCGTTATTGGGCAATTGTTAGTGCATCGGCAATTAATCGTAACCAGCGATTATTATTTTGATTGTTTTTTAAAAGTAAAATTTGAATAAAAATGTACTGGGTATGATACTGATAAAAAAACTCTGCATTTGCGGGTTATGCAAAGTTTACATAACCAGATAAAGAAATATAAGTTCATACTGTTGATAAAACTAACAATCTAGTTACAACTTTCGCTGGTTATGCATAAAATACATTTTTGAATGCATACAATCTTTTTTTATTTGTTACATTAACTGTTATTAACTTTCGCCGATTATGCATAAAATATATTCTTGAATGCATACAAACTTTTTTTTATTAGTTACATTAACTGTTATCATTCTCTTAAGTATAATTCCCAATGGTTATTAATAAATAATCAGTCAGCTGTGGACAGTCAACCTTACAGTACAACCAAAAGCATCAGTCTACTCTCCTGACCTGATGAAGCTGTCTGTGACAGTGAATGCTTGTCCTTAACATTGTGTTTATGTGTTTTTTAGTGTTATATCTAAAAATTTCTACTCCAGTATCACCAAGGTAAGTCAGCTGGCTATCCCTCCTAATTTAAACCATAATAAATAATCAGTAATCAGTTTTACTGAATCAGTACACCTCTAGTAAAAAATCTTAATCCACTGATACCCTATTCATCACTGTAGGCTTTGTATTAGTTGAGAAAAAGGGTGATATAAAAATATTGTTAGTTTTTTCTTTTAACTTAAATTTTAAACAATGTGTTTTAATGTAAACTGAAGTCGGTAAAAAATCCTATCCACTGATACCTTATTAATCACTGTAGGCTTTGTATTAGTTGGGGAGAAGGGATGCTGACAACAGAAATAATATATAGGATTGATGTTCACAGCCATTTTACCTCAAATTTACCAAAACTAAAATAAAGAATACATATTATTAAATTGTTTTGTCAATTATATGGTAACAATATTTATTATGAGGGAAAGAGTTTGATTGTTTATTTTAAAATGTCTCTTGGAGGGTTAGTTTTACAAAGTTCATTTTAAACACTATTTTTTTTAAAAAGTAATTTTTATTAAAGTTTGCCTTTATTTAACAAATAAAATCAGCAAGTAGTGGATTTAGTAAAAGGCTGGATTTAATGTATTACCAAACTATTTATTTCTTATGACTAGCATTTGAATGAGAAATAAAGAACTACAGTGAAAACTCAAGTACAATATTTTGTTTATGGAATTAATGAGAAAAAAATAGAGACAGTAAAGTAGTAACTTTTTTTTTGTAAAATAATCCTTTGCTAAAAATCAGGTATAGAAATATATTCATATGCAATATGAACCACAGTCAAAGAACATAGTTTATACAGGTGTAACAGTTCACAAATCAATCTTTCCTTGTCAACTGCTATTTTGTAACTATGTTAAGATTAGGCGATATTGCTTTTATTTCCTACATAAAGTTCTTGAATATATTTATTTCCACTTACCTGTCTTGGGATGAATTTCAAACTTCTTGTGTTCATTCCCTCCTATGATTGAGTAGTACACCTCGGCATTGACCCCCGTGTCTTTCGAAGTGGCCAGAACTCTAGCTACCTCTGACCCCACACTGACAATCTCCGGAACGGTGGCGTAGTAGTACTTGGAAGTGAACTCTGGAGGGTTGTCATTGATATCCAGAACAATCACTGTCAGGGCTGCCAACTTGCTCAGCTGAGGGTTCCCTTGATCCACTGCTTGCAGACTAAGGTTGTACATGGCGCGAGTCTCTCGGTCTAGAGGTTTGGCCAAGGTCACTATACCACTGTCCGCAGTGATGTTGAAATGACCACCGGCAGAGTCAACAAACATATACCTGATCTTGCGATTGATGCCTTTAAAGAAATAAAATATATTTTTACTATTATTCAACTGATTGAGACATTCAAGTACAATTTTTATAATAGGGATGGGGATCCTCAAGGCCTTAAAGATATTTGAGATTCGAGCAAACTTTTTTTCTTCAGTTTTTCAGTTGAAATTTGTTTTAAAGCTCTAATACTACTTATTGGTGGTTCAGAACCAATTATAATTATAGTATGAACTTAAAAACCAGGCCCCAGATCAGTAGTTTAACCCTTAGCTGGATGTATGAATGTTTTAATGAATGGACTCTAAGAAATATTGCTTACAGATTTAGTTACTATTCACATTTTCTACTATTCTATCTAATATATACGGATTTAGGTTTTGAAGGTAAATTTAAGATTCAGATACATAAAATAGTGGATCCAACCCATCTTGAGTTTATAAAGCATACATGTATACTAAAAATATATATTAATAATGTATATTAATTCTGAATGTTAAAATATATATATATATATATATTACTAAAATACATTGGAATAGTGGATTGCGTTAAATATGTGGCACCAACACAAAATAGCTTATGTGGTGAGAAAAAGGAAGAAAGTTTTCTTTTCATACAGTTATTGTCCACAGTACCTTCTTTCATCTATCATGAATAAGAACCACAAAAAATTAAGGTAGGTTTATTTTGAAAAGTTATTTATTAATTTAAAACACATTTGAAGCCCAAAACCTCAAAATACAAGCAAGAGCAACAGGAAATGTTAAAAAAAGGATCAATGCACAACAGCCTTTTACAAAGAGAAAACAAAAATCCTTTAATTATTTTATTTAATATAAAAGATCATACATACATCAAAAGTGAAAAGTGTTACTCCCTTAATATGATATGATTCAAGTTAAATAAATAATTATTGAGCTAATTGGATCGAAATTATTATTTCATTGTTTTCCAGACAATGTCCAACCCTCCCTTAAAGAGTTTGGTTCATAAATTTAATATTCAGCCGCTGAAAATCCTTCCTAAACTTAAGTGACAGAAAAAAACATATATATATATATATATTTTTTTTATAGTTTCTAGTAGATACTATAAGCATCGAAATACCTATATCTCTATCCGTGGCATGCACTTTGGTGACTAAAGTTCCGACATCAACATCTTCTGCTAGAGTAGCGCTGTAGGTGTCCATAGTGAACTGAGGAGCGTTGTCATTCAGGTCGGACACTATGATCTCTACTTGGGACGAACACTCCCAGACAGACTTATCTCTGTCCTCCACATGGGCCACTAACTGATACTTGGATTGCTCTTCCCGGTCCAGACTTAGGGCGGTTTTAAGATGACCTAAAATAATAGTAATAAAAGAAGCTAATATAATATATTTATTTGTAAAGTTAACCTAAAACAATAATTTTTGTATGACCATTGGC
Source organism: Timema poppense (assembly GCA_902141375.1). Classification (NCBI taxonomy): domain Eukaryota; kingdom Metazoa; phylum Arthropoda; class Insecta; order Phasmatodea; family Timematidae; genus Timema; species Timema poppense. Next base: position 86,196 of record CABFOV010000042.1, on the reverse strand, counting down.
GAAATCAATAAATATTATAATTAGAAACTAGACATCTGCCAAGCAGGTTTTAAAATTCAAATCAGATCTCAATGGAAAGCAAAAATTATTTGCAAATTTCCAATAACTATCGAACCTAGCATATCCTACTTAAACATACCAAAATTATGATTTTAAATAAAAAGAGTTAAACATTAAATATAAAAAAAATTAGTTTTGAACACTAGTCCCTAGTCCTATAAGTGATCATGAATATAAATGTAGGTTCTTAAACTTGTTCATGAAACAATAGTTCAACTTTGTCAAAGTTAAGCAGTTAAAAGCACCATCTGTTCTTGTAAATATAAACTATTTCGATATGTATCTTCAATCTTCAAAGTTAGCTCATTTTTTAGAAAGGCTATGTATGATCATAACATTTACCTGCTGTCTTATCAAGGGTAAAATGGTCGGAGCCATCGCCAGTGAGATAAAAGCGCAAGTTTGTGTTTGGTTCCTCATCAACATCTGCAGCTAGGATTGTGAGCACGTAGCTACCAGGATGAACTCCCTCTGATAACACTTGGCGGTACCGGTACTTTAAGCAGTAGGGAGGGTTATCTAAAATAATAATATAATAATGTGGTTAGATGTCGACAAAAGCAAATGTATGTGTATATATATATAAATGTGTATATAAATAAGGGGGTTTATAAATAATATGTCACAGCCATTTTAAACTTTTGGTTGATTTGATTTTAATTAATTAAAAATACACTTGTCAAAAAAATAGTGTAATTTGTAAAATGTACATTACATATTATGTAGACTTTGTTAACACTGAAAGATAAAACAAGCTTACAATGTATAGTGTAGCAGATTTCTAGATCTTGAAAAGTTTAGTTTTAGGCACCTAAAATAGGCTCTTTTAGACTTTATACATAAAAAAGATAGGTCATTAAAACTAGTTTGGAATACACCGAAAAATGAAAGCTAACACTGCATTTAATTCATATCAGTTTTGATTGCAATTAAAATAACATAGAGGAGATTATACATCTTATTGATGCTTGGAAAAAATTTCAAACACTTTAAAAAAAATTCCCACAGTTGGCCTGCCAGTAAATAATTAACACCTTTTCTAAGTTTTCCCCCCTGAAGTTAGGTGTTTATCACTTAATATCAATTTGTGGGAATGCTGTAAAAGAGTGTTCTACATTCACTGGTGTAAGGAGTGGGAATTAGAACAAGAAACAATGTACATTCGTGGTTTGCCAAAGCTCAAAGAATATCCCTGCCAAATTTGGTTAAAATTGGTTCACACAATTGACAGTTATCACTGAACAGACTGACATATGAAATGCCAAATGATCAAGTTAAAACAGAACTTTGCTACTCTTGGTCAATAATTATGCTTATTACCTCTAGAGTCTATAGGATGATGCCATTTTACACCAAAATATTGAGCAATTTAGAAATATGTGTTTATTTAATAAAATAGATAGAAAAACTAAAAGTCTTAGTAAAGAAATATGTATGCAGTATGATATACCATTAGCATCAAGAATCTCAATGGTCACTACTGTAGTAGTGATAAACTTCCCGTCAGTAGCAGTGACGTCCAGTACATATTTGTTCACTCTCTCTCTATCCAGAGGTTTGCTGATGTACACCTTGCCATCTTGTCTGATCTGGAACTGAAGTCTAGGATCTCCTCCGGTGATGTAAAACTCTACAGGCGACACCAAGTCTTCATCTTCATCCGTTGTACTGAGCTGGACAACAACGGTACCTGGTAGGGCGTCTTCATTCACTATAACATTACAACAACAAATCACCACAATGATTATAAAAATATTCTCTTTTATAGAATAATAATAAATATGATTAAAGTGTTAATATTAATGAAGATTGTTATAATAATGAAAGTGAATTTACTTTAAATTTTACAGTATTTTACTGTACACTTTAATGCCCTCAAGCAATTTACTGATATTTATACTAGACAGGGGTCAGGAATAATAAGAACATAGCAAAAATTGCTTAAAACCAAGGAAAAATCAAATAATAAACACATTATTCCTTGTGCACTTAGTCACATTAAGACTGTGGCCCCATAAGTAAATGTCAGGGGGCCAACCTCTCACTTAACCCTAATGGTCACTAGTAAAGTAAGTGGTAAATTACTAAACCTTTTATATTAGATTATTACTTAAGCTATTTGATATGCTCTTTCTGAACAGACTTATATCAGCACACAGCTTATAAGCTTCCATAAAGCTAACCCGAGACCCTTAGCTCAGTAGGCAGACTTGCTACTGGCTGAGATAAGGTGTTTGTTTCTATATATTAGAATATGCTATTCAAATGCTCAGAGTTATGGAATTTTCTAAATGTATTTATTTATTAAAAATGTAAGATATAATGTATCTTTATTAACATCACATGGTGTGTGTGTGTGCACCTTAATAGTTGATTTAGTTCCTTTAAAACTGTCAGAAAAATATCATTATAGTTTATATGGATTTTTTCAACTATGTATGTATCATAAAATCACATTTCTATATGAAAAACCTCTTTTCATTTTATGAGGTAGTTGGACAGAAAGATATAAAAGAAGAGGCAGCCATTACTTCTTTGTCCAATGGCAGCAATGTAAAGTGTGAATTGAGTTCTTAATTCATTGTAAAAGACATAGTGTGTTTGTTAAGGTTATATGTTTCTATTAGAGATGGGCCACTCGAATCTTCAAATCCTCTAATCCACTGAATCCTGACAAGTATTTGAGACCCGAGAATTGGTGTTTTATTGGGTCTGATGGTTGAATCTTTAACCTCATACACAAAGCATAATATTTTGAATTCAAAAATTACTAAGTTAGGCCTACTTGAAAAGCACAACTTAATCCGTATTCATTATTTTTTTGGACAAAAGAGATAAACATGAATATTAATTATTTTTTTTATAATTGTTAGGTGTAGAAAATCCAACGTGCCTAATACCCTACCCTTCCACCTCTATAGGAAGCTTGGACTCGACTGTTTCAGTGCATGCTCACTTCTGAAACTTTAACCTTAACAATCTTGTAAATATTTTAATGAACACATTAAAGCTCTTCAAAAAGTTAATATCCAAAATAGAATTACAAATAAACTCGAAATAAATAAAACAAATTACCTTTTTTTCAAGAGAAATAAGAACACATTGCACAGGATACATAGTCAGCCGCCATGACATATATATTTTCTCACCAGCGACCAGAGTAATTATTAAATAAACATGACTGTTAATTCTTACTACCCAACTAGTTTTAATTATCTACAACTATGCAAAAAAAACAATTTATTTCATACGATTCTTAAATTAGATATTTACACCTACTGGCCTAGGTATTGTATATTGCTTGTTTGTTTGGAATCAACTCAGGTAATCTGTCACTTAGTAAGTGCTATCGAATTTTAAGAATCAAATAATGACTTGCTAATTCATAATTGGTTTTTAAATTAATTCTAACTAAGAGTTTATTATTATTATTATTATTATTATTATTATAAATATGTTATTGAAGTAATGGCAAATATATTCAAATGTAGTCCTGCCTAATAAAATAGGAATGAATATATTTTAAGACTCGAAAATATGTTTGTGTATTAAATAGAATGTATTCTCAGAAATCAATATATCACAAGAATCAAAAATATTTCTTGTTTTCTACGCAAAGATAGATAATAGATATACAAGAAAACAATAACAACAATACATACTTAACACTTAGGCATTATTTAGTTCACTATTTCCAATGTATGTTTAATTGTTAAGCATGTTGTTTTAGTCTTTTAAAAAAAAAATGTTTGTATTTTTATTTTCGCTTTCTTATTAAAATAAATTATAATCCTTCAATGATGATTAAAGTTGATCAAAGCCTAATCTGTTTGTTTATTTCACAAGATTTTTTTTTAAACTTAACTCATTCTATCAACACTTTTAAAAATAACTAAAATATACTCAAATTTTGATTGATTTGATTTCCAAACAATATTTTTCGGGGGGTGGTTGGACTTAATTAAAATTGAAAGCATGATTGAAATAAATCTTAATTCACAGCTTATGCCTATATTGTATAATGTAGGTATATTTGTAAATCATTACAAATTCTACCAATTTGCTAGAATTCGGATTCGAACCATCTCTAGTTTCTATACACTTTTCCTGTGTCTTCTTCCAAATATAATATAAAAACGGTAACCTGGTGGTCTAGGGGTAAGGTGTCAGACTTCTGTGCTGGCGGCCGGGGTTCAATCCTCGGTCCCGGCACAGATTTATCTGATTGCCAAGCCCTTCTTTCCCCTCTGACAAGACATTTTGTGAATGTGGGGAATGCCAGGCTTCCACCGTGGTTCGGATTCCACATTAAAATGTAGGTCCTCCATTTCATTTCACAATCACCCTACCACTACACATTAGCGTAAGTGCGTATAACCCAAATGGGTAGTAAGACGCGGTGCTGATAATAATAACAACAATAACAATAATAATAATATAAAAACGTATTTATAATTTACACTTTGTTTACACTCAAAATAACCCATCAAGGTAAAACTTTAAGCATTCACTATAAACAGGTGTACATTATGAGTTTTTATTAATAGTAATTAATAATTTTTAAAACAGAAATAAATGTAAACATCCCAATCCAATAACATCCCTAGGTAAATTGTGTGAGTTTTTGTCTGTACAAAATAACCACTTAATTACCTGCTGCTACATAATGCATATTTGTGAACACAGGTGGATTATCATTGTAGTCTTGTAGTTTGATGTAGACGCTGGTACGGGCAAAGTGTTTCTGGTTGCCATTGTCTGTGGCCACCACTTGGAACACAAACTCTGATTGCTTCTCCTTGTCCAATTGCACTAGGGTGGTGATCCAGCCTGTGTAGGCATCCACGGCAAACACGTTGGCCAATTCACCGATATCAGAACCAAAGGTATAGCGCACTTCACCATTACTACCTTGATCTCGATCATGAGCATTCACTAGAAATAATACATAATTAGCAAACAGCTTGTATATTTATTTAAATATGTCAAAACACACAAATACAATAACACAAATGATTTATATATTGTATGATAATATACCAAGCAGAAACCAAAATAAAATTTCCATGGATTAGGTAAGTAAGTTGTCACTTTGAAAGAATCAAGAATTTTGGTCTTTATTCAATAATTATATAGTTGGGATTACAAAAAAATATTGAAATTAGGCCTACCTACTTCAATGGTTGCATAGTCTAAGGTCACAGTAAGTTGGATTGGCAAACACAAGGAGGTCGGGGTTCAAATCCCAGTCAGGTGAAATGAAGGTTATTTTTCTAAACAATTTCCCATCTTCCCATTCCTCTAAATACTACCTTCCTCATTCCAACAAGATTAACATATTTAATATATATCTGTACAACACAAATGGTGAGGAAAATATAATACTATTTTATGAACAAAAGCCAAGTTCTAATAAAAAATATTAGATAAAAAAGAATAAGATTACCATGTTTATGGAACAGTGTGAATAAGAACCTTTTAAAATGGATGTCCCTTCTTCCACATTCTCTGCTAATGTAATCTTGTACGGACTGCTTTCAAACTCTGGAGCGTTGTCATTCTCATCCAGAACTTTCAATGTGACTTCAGCCAAAGCTGTGAGTGGTGGACTGGAGTATGTTTCAGCTAGCACACCGATCAAATGAGAATCCTTGGCTTCCCTGTCTAGAGTTCGCGCGACAGTCAATTGCCCGTTAGCATCTATAGCAAACTGAGGCGCTTCCTCACTGCCCGACACAAGCCGGTAGTGAACTGATGAGTTGGTTACTGTTTTTAGACGAGTTATTAGGGTGCCTGTTAATATAAGAAAAAGTGTGTGTCAAAGGGACAGAGCGAGACAGTCAAATAAATAGGGGTTAAGTATTAACAAATCACAATTTAATGACACTATAAATTAGTTCAGATTATGGTCATTCACTTTGTATTCAGTTAAATGTAGTTAAAAAAAATGACCTAGTGTGTTGATTCAAGGTCCTGTGCCAAGGTGTGATTTTTCAACTATGTTTAAACTAAATTACAATTTGTTAAATTCTTGCATTTTAAATATCCTTATTTCTATAGATGGAGCTGGAAATATTTTTTAGGGGAAAGCGGGGGTGGGGGGCATCTGTATGTAGGAGTGGACCAGTTACAAATGTTTCACGAGTGATTAACATAGCTATTCCATGATTAACGTGCATGATTATGACATCTGAAAATCCAGGGTTTGAACCCTGTCAAGGTGCCTTAGGAGTGTTTTTTTTCCCCCTCTACATAATATGGGTTTCACCTGCTTCAGTGGTAGTTTGATCTAAGGCGTCACTCTCGCAATATACTAGATTACCAATGACGAGGAGATCGGGGCTCGAATACCGGTCGGGTGTATTGATAGCTGTTTCCCTTAAATGGTTTCCCACTTTGTCTACAAAAATGTGGATACATTTCTTCTTAATTATACCTTACTCATTCCTAACCCATTAATGTAATTATGTGGATGATCCAATTCAGTATTAAGATGCGATGCAGTGGAAAAATCCAGTAAAATATACTTAATACACAATTACCTAATTCTGTGTGGCATCGACTGAAGGATTAGACAGTATGGGCTAATCACTTCAGTTTTTTCTCCACTATGTCAACAAATAACCACTCACCCACCGCTGTTGGTAAGATATGTCATTTATTTTTAAGTTTGTATTTAACTATTAATTCACCCGCTTTGGTGACAGCAGAGTCTAAGGTGCTCCTCTCGCAATAAACTAGGTTGCCGACGACTGGGGGATTATGATTTAATCCAGGTTGAGCATACTGAGGGTAGTTTTTCCTAAATGATTTTATTTTCTCTCTCTCTCTCCACACAAATGTGGGCACAAATTCTCTGAATGCAACTTTCCCTATCACTAGCCTATTCAAGTAATTATTACATAGTCTATTACCTGAATTGGTAATAAAACACTGCGCTTAAAAAAATCTTTATTTCATTTCAATTTTCACAGGAAGGGCCTTTTCTGACAACTGTTAGTTTTAATATAATATATTAGCAATACCTATAAAATACCAAAAATAAATCAATAAAATGTTTTCAATGTCGACAGAAAAAACAAATTATTTGTGCTTTCTGAATGTCCCTTTCTATAAAAAATTGAACTGTACATGACTTACATTCAAGCTTAACTTAGGAAAGTACACCTAATATTAAATACCCATTACATGGATGAGACCTTAATAAACTTTTTTTTGGACCAACATCCCAATTTTAACCATAGTTCCTGATGCCTAGTATACAAATAAAACAAACTTTATGTTTGTTGTTGATTACCTGGAGGGGAATTTTCAGAGATAAAAAACTTTCCGTCTCTTCTTTCAAATATGGGTGCAACATCTTGCGAGCCCATTACTAGAACATCAATAGGAACATTTGCATGCAAAGTGGGTGAACCGCGGTCCTGGGCTCGCACAAAAAATTGGAAGACTTGGTTTTCTGAAACAAGTAACATATTTCTAGTAAAGAGTATAAAACCACACCATGCTGTTATAACATTATAAGCTAAGCATTAAGTTGGTTCGGATACCTATAAATGCAATAAACAAACATAAAAATTAGTAAATGAATTAAAATTAACTACTTTTACCATATATCTTATTAGAGGCTGAACAATATATGACTATGTAATTAACACTTACATGAGGGAGTCCAGATTAGACAAAAACAAAAACAAATAGACAAAGTTAAAGAGGAGCTTTTACTATCACAAGCAGCTAAACTTGAAAAAGACGCCAATGGTGTTGAAAGCTTGACATTAAAATTCTATTTTTATGTTTATTGGTATTTTATCTTAACAATTTAAACTCTAATTTAACCCATTATTTAGTCTAGTGAATTGTCATTGACAAATTTTATTTGGACAGCTATCAAAATTGTCACAAGAGATAAAGGTTTGATAACATTTTAATATAAACCTAATTGCTTTAATAAATGCTATTAACCTGCAATAAGCTAAACAGGAAAAACATAACACCAAAATAATTTAACTTTTCTGATTTAAAGTTTGTGTAAATGATTAGGTATGGTACGTTACGTATAGTTATATATATGCTACTTTTTAGAGTCTGTGGGCTAGGTCAGTTTTTTATTCAATCAATATATTTTCCACTATCGGCTTGCTAGGCCTGTCATGGCTTCATATTCCTTATAATCTAACTCAAGACTAGGAAAGGCACAACATCCAGTACCCGGCCGTTAGTTCAACACTGTGAAAGGGTAAACCCATATTTCACCAATGATAAGCTTTTCGACCATGCTGGGAATCAAACTCGGGACCCTTAGCTCCGTAGAAAGGCATGCTACTAACTCAGCTAAGATGTTGGATATTAAATATATATATAAAAAATAATAATAATAATATAAAGATAAAGAACACATATTACCCTTGGGCACTGCACTCTTGAGTAAATAAATGCCACCGGTGTGACGATTAATACCAAATAACTCCTTCACCCCAGATGATTGTTTTTCATATATTGAATATTCCAGCTCAGCTGCCATTTCTTCATCATTATCAACTGCTCTAACCTTGATACCAAAAACATAGCATATTACATTGTTGTTTTAACCATATCATGTGTTACAGATATTTCAAGTTATCTACAAATTTTCTGTTGAGACTGACTTGTTCAAAGTTCAGAGTTATGCCACAAAGCAAGTATTATTACAATTTTATCATTACCTTTTAATAAAACAAATATTTGTCTACTGACTTATAAACGTATGAAAATGGTATAAAATACTGTAAAATTAGTGATAGGGGAAGGATGTCAACCTGAAAATAAGGTTAATTCAGGCATTGATGGAAATAATTGAAACTCTTTCTTCATTTCTTCATTCTATTATTAAAAGGTAAATATTCCTTCTTCATAATATGAAAAATAGAAAAATAACCTATACAAACACAGACAAAAATATATCGGCATCTACATATTCAAAAGAATTAAGAGTGTATTGTATGAACGTGATCACATGATGTGAAGTGTATGGAGAAATTAAGAAAGAAGTCTATCAATCCCCATCAAGATATAATCTAACTCTCCTTTCAAATTGGCTTCCTTCCCTAACAGTCATATTTAAATATTTTACAGTGTTTCCACACTATTTTCATATATAATTATATAATAGTACATTTTATGATCAGTATAACTAGCCACTCTCCTGTAATACTTTTGAATTGAACCATTTGGGGCTTTATCTCAGAATAGAATGAAATACACTGCAATGTTGACAAAAAGAAAAAAAGTCTGATGGTTTGGTCCATCTTAAACACCAATAATATTATTAATAGTATATTCAGCCCCAAAGTAATCAATTACTTACTGTAAGGCAGGTATGTATAACCTGGGGGTCCCCAAGTATGTTCTGTGTGGCCTGTCAGGTAAAATTGAAATACTTCAAATTTAATAAATAAATAATAATTTATGACAATGTATCTGATGTAAGTGCTCACTAATTTCCATGTAGCTTCCAGAATCGTTGGAGTAGCTTAAAATAAATGCAGCTGCATTAATGGAGAAGACTACAGTGATAAATCAATCTAAGTGCACCTAGCTGAAATTCAAACCTCAACCTCCCTGTCACCATCAATACAGCCAGCTTGACACATTAGACTGGTAGATAGAGGCAGCACTAACAGTAACCATGGATACAATTAAAACAAAAAGGGATCATACCTTAAGGAAGTCTGAGTTGAGGGTGAGGTTGCTGTGAATAGTGGCCTTGTATTCACGCAAGAGGAACTTGGGAGCATTGTCATTTTCATCCAATACTTTGACACGGACCATAACAAACCCTGATCTTCCTCCTTTGTCTGTGGCCATGACTGGGACCTCGTACAGTTTCTGAAAATCTCTATCAAGCCTTTTCCTTGTGATGATTTCCCCTACATCACAACAATCAAATAGGTGAGACCAAATATTTTATAATAATAATAATGATTATTATTATTATTACTTGATATTTGATAAAATTATATAATTGTATGTTGTCATCGATCACAGAGTCACAGAGAATATAGATTAACGGTAACCATAATAATCATGATGTTGATGTGGCGATTAATGGTGTTTAACTATTTGTGGAGCCGAAATGGTAATTAATCTAATACCAAACAAACACATTTACATAAAGATAGGTAAATGAATTTATTATAAGACAAAGGTGATTCACTATTTCTTTATTTGCACTGAAAAGCTTAAATTCTATTGTTTTTGTAGAACATCTTTCTAAGAATGAGGGTATTTGTTTGGTGAAGTTACATGGATGTGTTTTTTCAAAAGTGATTGCCAGAGAAAAAAAAAAAAA
>CABFOV010000042.1:38211-75463 GCA_902141375.1 Timema poppense | reverse complement strand
GGGGGGGGGGGGGAATGAGGGCGATCGCAAAATGATAATTCCAAGTTGATACCAAAGACATGATTTTAGCTAGATTCTGACATATAATATTCCATTTTCTTACCTGTTTTCTTATCAATCTGAAAAGTTTCCCTCATCAATTCTGAAGGTATGGAGTAGGCTATTTCTCCATAAATACCAAAATCTTCGTCGGTGGCAGTGACTTTAGTTACGAAAGTCCCGTGCAGTTTGTTCTCCATCACCTTGGCCTCCACCTGGACCTGAGGGAAGCTGGGGTTGTGTCTGTTGGCTGGTAACAGCTCAATCTTCACACGTGCAAAGCTTGTGTACACCCCATCTGTCACCGACACATTCAGGGTGTGCTCCCTGGGATCAGCGAAGTTTTGGAGGTTGGTCAGGGAAATTATACCTGTTGATAAAACAGTTAAAATGTAAATGTTTTGGAGCTGATGTACACTGTAGAGTGTACTTAGGTCAATTATCTTGTAAGCCTCCAGCAACAAATATGTTTTCATCTGTGGACTAACCAAATTATTTATCTAGTTGAGGGCAAAAAGTATAATTAGTGATTCAGAAATTATTCTGTTATTGATTTTATATTATTTTTGTAATATTTACAAACACATCATGCAAGTTATTTCTTCAAGTTAATAATACTTGTTCCAAGTTTTTCTGAAATTACCCTGTTCACTAGCTGTTTCAAGAAACAGAAGATAAAATTATATACATGGAAGGGCCTGGGAGACATCAGAAGGTACCAACTAGACTACACTATTGTCAAACAGTGATTAAGGAATGAAGTGATGAATGGGAAGACATTGTCAGGTGCCGACAATGATTCGGACTACAACCTCTTGGTGGTGATGTACAGTCAAACAAGTCTGAAGAGTATCAGGAAGAAGAGCAAGAGAAAACAGAGGCAGGACTCAAATATTAAGAAGCAAGAGTGACATTGTGAGTAATTCAATAGGACTAAAGTTAAGTGAGGTGACAAAAGAAAGTATATGATAGGAAGGGACGTGGAATAGTGTTAAGAATATTTATTAAGGTGCTAAATGACAATGTTGGAAAAGTGAAGAGGGCTTCACGAAAGCCCTTGATAACAAAAGAAATGCTTCAGAAAACGGAACAAGAAGGAAATGAAAGCATGTCAACAAGGAAGTATATATGTGGCAGAGCAACGAGTTAAGGGGTGAAATCGACAAAGCAAGGAAAAACTATAGAAAGAAGACATGTGATGAGATTATCGAAATGAAAAGAAAAGGAAAGTAAGACCTAGTGTACCAGTAAGCAAAGAAAATGGAAGAGAATGAAAAAAATAAAAAAAATGTGTGCGAACAATAGGAATAGAGAGAAAGCCTCAAAGGTCAGATGGTAACGGATTATAAAGAGGTTCTCATGAACTGGGAAAGATATATAAAAAACAACAACTGAACAGCAAAAAAAATTGACCAGGGGACATGGAGATTGAAGCAGAATATGAGTTAGGAGAGGACGAAAAAGGACCATGCATTTTAAAGAGTGAAGTGAAGAGAGCCATAAAGGACATGCTAAGGAGGAAAGCTGTTGGAGATGACAAGATACCAGCTGACCTTCTGAAGAAACTGGGCTCTGACAATAAATTTAAATAGGATCTACAAAACACGAGAATGGCCCAAGGACTTTCTAGAGTTGGTAAGAAGATAACCATTTTGGATGCAATTCCTTGGTACTAAGCAAATTGGATCGAACATATCCTTAGGAGGAACTGTCTTCCGTACAACATCTTAGAAGGCGAGGTTGAAGAAAAGAGGAGCTAAGGAAAGGGGAAGATTCAAATATTTGGTGACTTCAAGGAAATAAGAAAATTCTGGAAGCTTAAGGAGGAGGCAGACAGGGCACATTGGTGGTCAAAGTTCACTGACCAAAACTAATGGACCTATCGTAAGACAGAACCCATAATAATAACAATAATAATAATAACTTTTTACAGGAGGAAATAAACCAAAGTGATTGGCTAATAACTGGGAAAGATTACTCATAAACCAGAAAAAGTATTTTAGAATAGTTTTCTGAAGTCTTTAAGTCTTTACTTCCCAACAATGAAAGAGGGAAAAGTTTAACAGAGTTCCCATTATAAGATTTTTTTTTTAGGTGAAATGTTTTTATTAGTCTTAATTTCACTGCTTTCTAAAGTAAAAAAACCCTTAACAATGCAACATCCGGTTTGATCTATTTTCCCAACATAAGTTAGGTGCTATCTGCGGGGTGAGACAGGCTCTTAAAAGTGAAATTGTCTATGTGTGGCATAGTAATAATACCTGTAGATGGGTTGATAGAGAATGTTTGTTGTTGGTTCCCGCCCACTATAGTGTAGGTCAGTTTGTCGAGGTCAACATCATCCGGGTCACTGGCTGCCACCACAGTCACAAACTGTCCCCTACTGGCGTGTTCCGACAGGAAGCAGAGGTAGGATGACTGCTCAAACTCGGGCGGGTTGTCATTCATGTCCAAAACTAATCATGGATACACAGTAATTAAAACAATCAAGACATCTAATTAGTAGTTGTAAGATATTTGTATTAAAATGAAAATTACACATAAACAATCTTAGGATTTAATACTATGTTTGTTGACAACAATATGTTATTGAATGATGTGTCTTGTCATTGACGTGGTTTTTATACATAGTTTCCAAGAGGTTGGGGTTTGATCCCCACCTAGATTAAGGTTAAAAAAATGGGCCAATTTAAATCTTTCCTTTGCTAATACTATTCCTTAGATTCCACCCTCACTCTTTCTTTTTAGATAAACTAATTTATGACGCATTTAGCCTGTATTAGTACTAGAGCATTCGAATAGAAAAACTGTTTACAATGTGCTCAAACATGATAAACTTATAAGAGATTCCATTAAAAAAAGTAAATTATTCTTGATACCAGTAGAGTTATGTAGAGCTGTGATGTTCTTCCCACTCACTTTACATTTGATCAAACATGCATAACTATGTCATGATCTGGACATAATCTCACATTGGAATTGAGCTTCAATGACACCTAGCAAGTAGATGTTTTATCAAGCGAGAAGAACAATTCAAAGGTATAGTTTTTTTTAAAAAAAAAGAGCTCTATACACTCTACATCACTGCCCAACATCCAGACATGCCTCATGAGCTATTGTCATTATTATGGTTGACATAAAAGTGGCCATTAGGTCCGAAAACATGAAATGAGTAGTTTCTGTAAGGCATGAAGTTAAACAGGAGTTCCTTTGAGATCATCTTGGTTCTCGTGGTTTCAAGGGGCGCTTAAGGGCTGATGAGCTCATAAAGTTTCTGTTGGGTGGCTAGTGACCTAAAGTTTAAGTAGAGGATTAGTAATAATAATACCTGACACCCAAACGTGGGCTGTGCTGGATAGGCTAGGTACCCCGGCATCTACAGCAACAACTGTGAAGTGATGTGACTCGCTGAGCTCATGATCTAAAGATCTCTTCAGGTAGATAGAGCCATCTTCAGGGTCAATGTGGAAATACTCAGATGAGTTGCTAGAGTCTTTCTGGATCTCGTATCTCACTATCTGATTCACTCCTGGAAATATGATTCAACAGTTTAGTATATTTCTTTGTATGATTAAAATTAAATATTTATTTCAATGAAAAATGACAAACTCAAACTCATGGCTTTGATTTTAAATCAAGCTCTACCAATATAGTTATGACTATATTTGAATTAATAATTTCTAATGCTAAAAGATGTATCTTACTTTTTTAAATACCTTAAGGATGTGAACAACAAGATTTAAAGTATGAACTAAAATATACATATTAATTGAAATATTTAAAAATGGTTTATTTTAAAGAAAAAAAAGGTAGTTTTTTAAATTGTGAGACCCATGTTTACATTTAATTTTGTGTAAATTAATTAAGATGTAAAATTGACTCGTTATAAAAAATGAAATTGTTTAGTTTTTCAATTGAATTTCAAAGAAAGGTTTAAGCTATACAAGCACCATATGTAAAAAAATTGTAATTCCAAACAGTTTGATATAAAATATCTCCCTCTCCTGTAGTGATTGCTCACCCGTGTCATTGTCTCGAGCAGATATTCTCAGCACTGACGTCCCAAACGAAGCAGCCTCCGACACGGAGATGTTGTAAGAATCCTGACTAAACTCGGGTGGACAATCGTTGACGTCTAGAACCAGGATGCTGACTAGCACCTCAGCATAAACACCAGTCACACTGTCTGTAGCTCGAATTGTCAGCTCATACTCTTTTTTCTGTTCATAATCCAATTCATCCACAACATAGACCACACCTGCGGAGAGGTAACAGGAGAAACATACAAACACTATTTGCCTATAGCAACACTTTAGTAGAAGCCTTTAAATTAGAATTGTTTGATATTTAGTTTGTTTTAGAATGAGCAAACATACTTTTTCAACTTTGTATTGATAAAATTATAATAATTATTTATAATCATCATCAACAGTTTCCAGCTTAAGTGTGTATAACCCCAATGGGTAGTTAGACGCGGTGCTAATACTAATTGTTTCCAGCCTGTGGCCGAGTCAGTTTAGTAAAATGTCTCCATCTTCTTTCATTCAACCATTTTTCTTCCTCTATTTGCTTTCATTACTAATTACTATTTATCATATTTAGATTGAAGATGGGCCGAATCCACTTTTCCCAAATGCAAATAAAAATCCTGGATCTTAGAAAACATGATAACCATAAGAGGTTAAATTTCAAACATCGCTTTGATTTTTTCCCTTTAAATAATTCTGATTTTGTTCATACTAATTCCTTAGTTGATATACAAAATATAAAGTGAGACTAAATTATAACGTTTTTGTTAGGTAAACTTTGAATTCACATTCATTTAGATGAGAAATTAATGGACTGAAGTCTGGTTGTTAGGTTTCTCCTATAACTATGTTGTGCAGGAAGCTTCATAATGGCTCTAAACACAATTCAAATAAAGAATTTGAAAATAACCTACTTTTTTTATTTCTCATTTTTTTTTAGTATCACTAAGGATTCATGGGCCTCATCTCTATTTGGGATATATTATCTTAGTAACATAGCTTTTGCATTTATCATGTAATATTTATAAACATACTATCTGCTTTTAGATATGATATATGTTCAATTGACAAACAAGAAATATTATAAAACTATATTCATAAGCAGTACTGAATATTCAATTTTTTATTTTTACTTTAAAAAGTCTTAGTTTTATATACAAATAAAAAACATAAAATGATCAAAATACACCAATTATTTACTAACCAACAGAAACCAATGTTCCAATTAAAAGCTATTTACAATCCTGCATAAATACATTTTGGAATAGTAATAATATCACAAATTAATGTAAAATTTGAGACCCAATAAATAAATTACCACCTCATCAGGCCCGGTGTATAATGGGGTGAGTACCTACTTCTGGTGGAGGCAAAGAAATTCAGAATGCAAGCAAAGAATGTGAGGCAAAGTTATCTTGGAACACTTTGTTGCAAATGGTGTCCTATTTTAATAAAGACACAAAGTAAATAATCCCCCCGTGCCCCCTCCCCTAACCCCAATCACTATGTAGAATTTGATAAATCCAATTTTATTTTTTTAAGTTGTTAACCGGCCATGCTTTTCATTATGAGATATAATAGTCGAAGAGACACATAGTAAGCAATAGTAACACTTCAAATCAAGGTTGATTTTTTTGTGTGCAGTGTGTGGTGGTGGTGATAGCTTAGGGGGACGGGTGGGAAGAAATAGGACCCCACCTTTGATAGTTTGTGGTGAAGAAATAAAATGATCCTGGCATATAGGGAAGAACGGTATAAAGAAAAAGTTGATTTTCTCTGCCTTACGGTTTGAACTTCATAATACATTTATAGAAGTAAATCAAAAAGCAGGACTTTACTAAATAAGTATAAAGTTTAACTCCAAATATGGATAGTAAAAATGTGCATTAAAAAAATGTTCATGCAATTGATCCTATTTTTTTTATGTCTAATGATGTGATACAGATGTTCAGTTATAAACACATCCTGAATGAACAAAAAACATCATGCTTACATCATGTTAAAAAAAATGTTTTAGCTCTTGCAAAGCAAAAATACTTGTAAGCTTGATAAAACATCATATGTTAAGACAAATAGAATATTCAGATATCAGAAATAAATCAATAACTTTTTTGGACCAAAAATGTTTTATCAAACGTTCAAGTCTAAAATTATTTTATAAACAAATGGTAAAACATGTGGTTATTTCAATATCAATTTGTTTTTATATTTTACTACACTGGCATGATTTTGCTTCAGTAAGATCAACATAACTAAATTTTTATAATACAAAAATGCTAAGTGATTAACTTATTTAAAAGTTTTATCAACTTGGACATTACTTTAATCAACTATTTTTTTGATATTGTCATACGTACAACTTTGCAATTGTATTTCTTTTCAACTTGCAAGAGAACTGAATACTATGTTAACATAACTCAAACAATATATAATTTTTGCAATGAAAAATGCATATTTATTCCTAAAAAAAGCAACAGAAAAAATAAAGCAAAGAAATTAAGCAATATTAACCATTTGCAAGCCACAAAATCAACATTAGAGAGGAAAGATAGAATATAAAATAAACATATTTTTACAAATATAAACTTACCAAATACAAGATCACAAAAACTATAAATTAAATGGTATTAAAATAAAATATTCTAATAGAAAAAAGCTATCACAGAGAATATACATAAGAGGCGAATCCAGGAAGTAGCTATTGTTTGAATATTAATAGAAAGACTAGATTTTTAGATAAGTTATTTAATTTTTATCTAATTCTTAATATCTTAATATAGTTTTCAACATAATCACCAACAAAAATCGAGGCATTTTTCTTAAAGCGGCACAAGACTTTATACACCTTGTTTAAAGACGTCGGCCGCCTGTGACTTAAAACAGTTCTAAACACTACTCTTCATCTTATTGTCGTTGTAGAACTTATCATCTGCAAGAATCTCTTCAAGTGTAGACTCATATGAAAGTCACTTGGTCCCATCTTGCATTTAGGGGAGCCAGAATGATGCCAATGTATTGAATGTTTCTTGCTTTCTGGTGTCCAATGGAGAACCCTTATCAACCAGTGGCAAAAATACTCAAAAACATGTCTCATTCTTGCTACTGCTGCACAAATTCGTCTTCTCTTGTGAACCTCTTTAAGCATTTTGGGTGCCCACCTTGAACACAGATTTTTGTAGTGCAGATGTTCTGTCACAAATCCATGTAATATAGCCGATGAAATGTCAGTAAATTGCATTGACAAGTCAGACATTATAAATTGTCAATTCCTGCAGATTTTCTCACTCACTTTTTTCATCTGTTTCTACACCTAAAGAGATTTCTTATCGGTGAGAAGTTTTACAGCGACAATGAGATGAAGGAGAGTGTTGAGAACTGGCTCAAGTAACAGGCATCCAACTTCTATGAACATGTTATACAAAATCTTGTGCCAAAATAAGAAAATGTCCTCACTTTTAGTGGTGATTATATTGAAAAGTAGATTAATGTATCTATAATTAAATAGAAATAAAATAATTTATTAATAAAAATACAAGTCTTGTTTTTAATATTCAAATAGTACTTACTTCCTGGATGCATATCATAGTTTGAAGTAAGCAAATTTTTGAGTTTGGACTAATATTGGCTTAAAGTGACCAATTTACCATTTAATTTTCCCTGAAACAGATTGCTCCACTACATTTAAGTTGCAAAACTAGGTTATTTATTTATTTCACTAAAAAACTTTTTTTTTGTTGTGATAATATTTATATTGACAACAACCAATGTGAAAAATTCTCTTAGGTAATTTGTATTCTCTAAATATTTAATTTTAATTATTGCCTGTTATCAAAAAGTAAAATTGTGACACATTTATACACTTGGTAAATAATAAACTGTTTTGCATCATTGTTTAGTATTTATTTGAAGTATGTCGTAGTCGAATAAACCATTAAAAAATTAAATGCCATGAAATTCTTCTCTTGAATGTGTAGCATTCTATTATTGAAATATCTATCATTTCACTGTGTTATACACAGTACTATACACATATTCAATGATGATTCAAAATCATGGTAAAACATATTTTTTGTCTACTATGAAAATAATAGTGATGTCAAACAAAGAACATCCGATTTTTAAAATATGGAATGTAGCGAAACATTTGTCTGTTTAAATTCATAGCAGACACAGATATATAGTAATAATAGAAAGATGACACATTCCCAAATAATAAAAATAGCTATATAAAAAACAAATTGTGCAAAAGTAGTGAAAGCTGTTTCATTTAATTCTAAAGTTGTTTATAAAAGTTACCAGTTATTTTGGATTCAAATGGTTTATTGCAGTGGAAAATTAATTATATTTGATGAAGTGTGCAGATATTTTAAAATGCATCTCTTTCAAGTTGTTATGATCAAAATCTAATTCTAATTAGGTGTAAACTAGGCTCATTACCCAAGGTTATTTAGTACCTTTAGTACATTTTGTATAGATAAAAAACTTTCTAAAAATAAATTGATTTTAATAATTCTTTTATGACGTGTATGTGGGTACTAGTATTTCTCTGTGTACTATTGATGAGTTTAATTCATTTCCTAGCATTGCTCAATCATAATGTTTCTTTAGATTTAAGATATATTGTACACTACTTAAAATTTTCAAAATGTATGCCAAACTACGAGTTTAGTTTTATTAATTGAAAAGTTATACAAACAAATAATCTTTGATATTTTGAATGGTAAGAATACAATGTACAATAACAAAAGTTTCAAAAACAAACTCTGCAGGCAATTTTGAGGTGGTAATCTAACGTTGAGAGAAAGAAACAAACTATTTACTTAGTGCTATTGACTAAACTAACAGCTAACTGGTAGATTACTAAACTCTACATACTGTTAAAATTATTTTTGTAGTCAAAATTGTGAATCCTTTAGATAGCCGTAACATGTGATATGCTTCTGCACCCTCCCCCCACCCCCTGAAAACCCATTTATGTGCCCATACTAATACCAGAGAATGTGCCAGCTCAACATAACATTTTTTTCAAAATATTTTTGACAACTTTATACTTAACTTGAGTGTATGTATGTGTATGTTTATGTATTTCTTTCATATGTTTGACCTGGATATAAAAACTGTGAATACAAGGCTGGTTATCCTGTGTTAAAACTACAAAATGTTAGTGTCGCAACGTGAAAAAGTGCCCAAATCCTAAATGCATGCCCGACTCTAAAATCTACTGGTGATGCTGATGCGTACAAGAAGCCAAAGCAGACATATACATACAAGAGAGAGACAGTTTGACCAAAATAATAGTAATAAATACTCACAAGGGCCATTGTTACTGTCAGGGGCTGTGAATATGAGACACAAAATAACGAACATCAGTACCTAAACTTAAAAAAAATATAGTTTAATATAGTTTAATTACAGGTAACAAAATGTGATTTAAGTGTCAACACAAAGTTATGTAGATTAAAATTGATCAAATATTTTTACTGTATATGCTATGTGAAAATATATCAGTTATATTCATAAGTATAAAGCCAAAGATATCTACTAAATAGCAGGTATATATATATTTTTAAAACTGTACATAAATTTAACAAGAATTTTTTTGCGAAATGTCCACTAGCATTTTCTTTAGTGTATGTTACCTTAACATTAACAATTTTTAAACTTGTATGAATGAAAAATTTAACAGAAACCAAGTTTGATGTTTAATGTTAGTTAAGAGTAAAATAAAAATAATTGGAAAGCCACACAAGGTACTTTGAGGCAATTCCCCTAAAATCATAATTTGATTAAAAACATGTTTCTTCAAAATACACAGTACTTATGGTACAATTTTCAATGCATTTTCAACATGTTAATATTGGTATTGGAAACACAGATAGTATAGTAGACAGTATGAGAAAAGGTTGGACTTCAATCCTGGATTATCTCCTTTGTTATTTTAGTTAATAAGGCTTTTAAATCTCTGAAAATAATCTCAAGAGCAAGTGCTAATTAAACTTATCTCAAAAGAGTCATTTTACATTTATTTAAGCTAAACATACTTATTTGTTTAATTTCCTTTAATGGAAGGATAGGATGTGGTGCCCACTCTTAAATTAATGTATTTTTGGAGTGTTTGTAAACACAATAGTCTTGTTTATTGATAAACTGGGAGAATACTCATTTTTAAACATACACCCTGATTAAAATTAAATATAAGTCTTTACAAAATGATAGTAATAATATTAACTATAAAATTCTTAATAAACCATACTTTGACTTTATACAACTGTGTTTGTTAATATTAATAAATTATTTTAGAACCAATATCCCAGATTTGTTAGAGAGATATGTAAATGTTTTAAAATGATAATGATTCAAAATGATGATAAAGTTGAAAAAAATATATTAATGTTACATTTATTTAATTATATGTGAGCTTTATAATACATTTCGATATATTAGTAAAATATACTTTTATTTTTATTGGTCTTTGCTTTTATCCATCTGCAAGACCATGAAACAAATTCATATAAAATAGTTATTACTATTCAAGTAGTTAATAAGTCAAAGTTAGAGTTGATGCAAAACTAAATCTAATTTCCACAACCATAATAACTGTAACAATCAAACACATAATTAAAGTGAGTGGGTCAACCAATAAAATATACTATGAAATGCACATAATGCTCTCCATTAAAGAAAACAACACTTTCACCTTTGATATGCAAAACTGGAGCGATAAAACCAAAACACATTAATCATCAAAAATGTATCATAAACAGAATCAACTTTTTTTGTTTCGAATAACTTGCTTTTAGATTGGAGTTGTTTGAGTGAGTCTCATATTTCTGTGATTTATTTATTTTATAGTTAATATTTTTCTAAAAACCTCTGTAGAAAAATCTAGGAATTCCCTTCTAAGAAAAGAATGATTCTTAAGGCATTCTGTGATTACTTATCTACTTAGAAAATTTGGTAAACTAAATGGGTGCAATAACAACACAAATACAGAAAAAAATTCTATCAACGTTGGTTCTTTAAGATCTATAATTTAAGGTGAATTCTCACCTGTAATTTTCAATTAATCATTTCCATTGATTCATTTTTAATTTTTGATGAACATGAAAGGGATTTGTTCATATATGTCATTGCTCATGATAATCATTATACGAGTGATAAACTACCTTTCATTTATTGAAATAATAATAATAATAATAATAATAAATTAATGCAGTTTGTGAAACATGTGTGCGGTTATCACATGAGTTAGAAAATACACTGAAAAAAAAAGAAGCTGATCAACAAACAAATTTCACTAAAGGTTGTCTAACCTGTGCAGACATCAACAGGTGTCGGAAGTGGAAAACCATTGAGGATTAAATCCAATACGGTACTAAGTTGCAAATGGTCACAGTTTAATGATGAATTTAAATAAATTATTAGACTAAAAGAAAAACGAATTTAGGTATTCTTGTAAATGATTGTTCTCACTGTTCAATTTGTTTTAATTTTTAAATGAATTAAGAAAAGTAGTATACCTACTTTTCACTTGTAATGAACGTGTTTAGTAATGATTCAGTCAAATGAAATGAGTGTTCTGACATTAACTTTGTATTCATTCTCAATTAATTAAAGGAAATGATTAACTCAAAATGACACAAGAGAACTCACCTTTACTCCTCACCTATGATGCCAATGAGAAAGCATACAAATTTGGACAGTGAAGTACTTAAAAAAATACAACATGAAGAAGAGAAAATATAAACTTGCAATCAGTCATTCTAAAATACATTATATTGGTGACAAATTGAGGCTCCAGAGACTAGTGTAGAACCCATCTATCATGTTGGTTAAAGACGTTTATAATAGAATTCTTGATAAGATGGGAGCAAGACAATAATATGCATACACCCCACTCTATGTAACACATAGGAATAGGTTGGAGTGTGTGTGTTCTTGTGTCATGATGATATGACACTCACTGTGGACAAGAATAATTATTTAAACCACCGATAAGTGAGAAATAACCTTTCAACTGATTAAATGTAATGATTTGATTATAAATAGACATCAAAGTATTTTTATAGGGAAAACATGTATGCACTTTAGAACAGTATATAAGATACAATGTAGAGATGACATAATAATTATTATTAAAGTGCAGCTGAAGGGAGCGCAAGTATTTTTAGAGTCTTTATAGAATTGAAATTTTTTGGCCAAAATAAATCAAATATTTTTCCAGTAGCAACATAAAGTTTAGTTTTCTGCACATGATAATATCAACAGATCTTGAATATCCGTCAAGGGTGTCTTGGAATTTTGTTAAAACTTTTTCTCTTTATTTAAAACGTCTTGACAACATATGAACACATGAAAAATATATCAAGTGTAATAGGATAAGTTAAATAATTCAAAATTACTGTGTCCACAAACTTGCAGAGTATGATGTATACCCTGGGATTGAACCCAGATCTCTTTATTATTGGTAGTCTATAGTCTATTGCAAGAGATACGCCTTGGACCCAGTGGGTACTAGAGTGTTATGTTTACAAAATATTGAAAACATGAAACATATAAAATTAATAAAACCTAAGTTTTATATCTAACACTAGTATAAAGTGATGCTAAAGCAGTTAGGTTTCAGCTTATTTGTCATTTCTCTTGAAAGAACTAAAACAATTTTTAACAACTTTTTTTAATGTTAAAGTGGCATTCATCACTATAAAAATATTTCCTTGTATTAATAAACGAGTAAAGTGGAAAAATAAGGTAATTAAATCTCAACAGAAGCCTAAACCTAGTAATATATTTGAAGCATTCTTTGTAGTAATAAAGTTTTGATTAATTTTAACTTTAAATATTTATTGTTCAAGTGGCAAAAAGAAGTGGTTGGTTACCTATCATTTTTTAAATTTCTAACCCCTCAAAAAGTCTACTAAGAGGTTGTGAACCACCCTTATAAGAACAACATATTAATTTAGAACGTCTTATATGTGGGGACCTCTAACAAAAAAAAAAGTAATAATTTGTATATTTAAGTTATATTTTTTCTTTTGTTGGTTACTAATGGTCAGCATACTGGAGTTAATCCATTTGTCTTTTTGCATCCCAATAATGATGGATTAAAACATTGCCCTTTAGAGCTCTAGTGATCTAAGTTGTGTGTTCTCTAACTGTAATATGCTTACCTCCAGGGGTACACGCTCGACTTTCATGGGGTACGTGAGCAGCTCTCAAAGGGCAAATGGACAAAATGACAAGAGAGCCAAACGTGGTAGTTAACAAATTAATGTGGTGGGGAATTTTTGAGGCGAATGAGGGAAATTTTCTCCTTTGATTACCTGACATTTCTCATATGACCTGTCATTTGGGAAAATTTTACTGTGGGAGTATATTAGATTTTTAGTCATAACGAAGGGGTAACATCTAAAAGAAGTTTGAGAATAACTGATCTAGTAGATCTTCATCCATTATATAATCAGCTTCTTTACGAAGTACACATTGAGGAGATGGATAAAGGGAAGTCAAGCAATCATGGTCTGGATAGAGCTGAAAATGAGCGATAGCAGATATCCCTGGGTTTCCTGGAATGAGTGTCGTATATAAAATTGCTCCACCTTTTATCTGTACTGTAATTTGATTTTTTTTTCCTTGTGTTAAAAGTGCAAGAAGAAATGGAGAAATATTTTTGTCCCTCTACACCTAATCTAATGATCCTTTCAGGTTGACTTCCTTCACTATCACTTACTTTACATTAATGAACAGTATTTCTGCATTATCTTATTATACATTTCAAATCTATTAAGGAATAATTAAGTTTATTATAATTTATATTCAAAAACATGTAGCTAGACCCATTTTTTGTAAATATTTATCAATCTTTGCATTATTTTCACCTTTTGAAATTAGAGCTATTGAGTGGTTAAAAAAATACATAAAATGTGTTTAAAATCTTTAAACATTTTTTTTAAAACTATTTTATTATTGGATTGGATTCAGAAACTTTACATAGTAAAATTGTCGACAGAGATTTGACTTGAACCATTATCATTTTAAGCCCAAAATAAATTATTTGACTCAAACCCAAACATATTTTTTAAACATGTAATTCGACTAGGATTCAATTTAATAAAATAAATTTAGAATGAGATTCGATACAAATTTGACTATTTTTTTTAGGGATGAAATTTGATTCAAGGTAGACTAAATTTTTTTTAGGTATAAGATTTAATTCGAGTCAGCCAAAATTCATATTCAATTCGAAGGAGGAAACTATGGATTCCATCAAGATTAATAGTTACATCTCCTACCATTCTTTACCAATTTAATGTTGTTGTTTTTTGCTCCCCCTCCACCCCTGTTGCTTTCTTTAGAAAGTTGTGTTAAGAGTTTCACACTTGTTCCTGGTGAGCAATGATAGTATGAAATCTAAGTAGTCAAGGGATTGAGTGTTAACAATTCATTTTCTTCTCTTTTGTCCTGGGGCAGCAATATATATTGTGAGCTGTGTTCCTCATTACATTGTAAAAACCCCTTATTTATTCATAGTCCTATTTGCTGTATCTTCTTTCATACATAATATTAATATAATTCAAGATAATATGTGAATATAGCTTTACAAAAATAACTCCGTTACTTCAGCAACTAGAACTATACATTAATATAGCGGTTCGCCTGCTACGGCATCATGTTTCACAAGTGTCCCACTGACATTGGTTGGGAACCAAAATGATAAAGGATTATACAATTTAAGGTAAAGACTACAACCAAAGTGATACCAACATGTAGCAGGAGGGAATAAAAAGTTAGGCCTTTCTCCAGTGTTGCTTATCTAAAGATGCCTCCTAATATGCACTTTCATTGCAAATTGGAGCTTAACCTCCCAACTACATTACTACATGCACAAAGAGAACGCACATCTATAGACTGTCGAGCTCTTACCTGTATTGAAGTCAAGCGCAAACTCTTCATAGTCGTTGCCCTTGACGATGCTGTAGATGAGTTTCCGACCGAGCGGAGATTCTGCCTGGATACTGACAGCAAGAGGTGAGTGAATCTCTATGTTCTCTAGCACTGTGTCATGATAGAACTGCTTGTCGAACACCGGCATCGACTTGTCTATCACTTTCACTTGTACTGGTACGTCCATGGAGCATGGTGAAATACCTGATGAGTTGAACAATAAGTTTTATTAAGTAAATATTTCACTTCTTAAAATACTTTGGAAAAATAAGATATTAACAGTTTTACAAAGACGATGGATAGTTGACTACAGATATAGCCATTTAAAACTTAATACTAGGTTAACGTTTTCAAATTTGACTAACATTAAAAATAAATCAAATTTGTTGTGATTTGAAGTAATATTTTTGTGTAAACAATGTATATAGCAGTACGTACACCTAGTAAAAACCAATAATAGAAAGATTAAAGAAGAATTACAGGACAAAATCTCATTTTTAATAAAGTTAATTATATTTCTAGAACTATGCCTCTAAGTTGAAATATTGATATTTTTAATGTTGTTTGTATTGTGTAGCATTAAATATACTTTGTGTTTCATTATTTTTAAAGTTGTTACTATTTTTACCTTATGATGTATAAAGTATTCATATTAACTATTAAAATAATATAATATATCAGCACTAATAAAGGAAATACAGTTTTTTTATATGGTTTTATTTAATTACCGCCATCATAAGCTGTTATGGTGAGCTCGTAAGGCACATCCAGGCCTCTGTTGAGGCCCTCTAAGTTCTGTTTCAGTTGAATCTCCCCAGTCTTCCTGCACACCTTAAACAGTTCTCCATGGCCCTTGGTCAACTCGTAACGAACTTCACCGTTCTCCCCCTTGTCTAGATCTATAGCATGGATCTGATGATAGTAAAAATAAAAAAAAATACATGGTTAGCTTTTTGCAGATACACAACAGTTATTTATATGAACATAATATATATTATTAGTAACCAACCATTATATCACAAGGGCACATTTTTGACCCAGCCAGGAATCAAACACGAGACAAATAATTGTATAGGCAGAAGTTACCATTTTATAACATAATTTTTACATAATTTCTAGGAATATTATTTTGAAAAAATATATTGTAATGCTTTATCACAGATTTTTTTCCCAGATATGTTGAATTTGGGCTGTGAGTATTAAAAGTCAAATAATTTTTTTTTTTGTGTGTACTGTGAAATTTCCCTTAACAAAGACCTTTCAATAGCAGATTTATCTTTATAACAAACAGTTTAAATTTCCTGGACAAAATAATATTAACTTCTATGGCAAAAACCATCCCAATAATGCAGACTGACACTATCGAAGGTTATTATATATTCATAAAAATCTTTAAATAGTGGAACATTTTTACAACACCAGTCCATATATTATATATACATTGTCTTATGTGAAGAGAACCCTTATTTATAATCATTTCTAACACTAAAACAAGAAATAAGTTAAAAAGTAATGAAATATCATATTGCCACCTTTGTGATGACATCTCCCTTTTGTGCATCAACAGAAACAACAGCATAATATGGCAAGTTGACAAACATGGGGCAGTTGTCATTTATGTCCAGTATCGTCACATTTACCATCACATGAGCCACTCGAGGTTTTTCTCCACTATTATCATCACTCATTGCCTGTAGAAGAGAGAGAGAGATAAAAATAAAACTAGACACAATAAAAGAGTAAAAATGATGTCATTCATGAAATTTGAAATTAGTCAAAAGCGAAGTTATGAACTAATGTTTTATTAATCAAAATGTGGTCACATTTGAGTTGTTTTCGGACCACACATTTTAACTATGCTGCATCAACTTTGGTGAGGGAAACGATTACTAAGGGAAAGAAAGCAATATTAAGCCTTTAGTTTAAACAAAAAAAAAANAAAAAAAAAAAAAAAATTCAAGTACAGTAGTGCCCCGCTAATACAATGGGTTAGGTTCCAGAGCCTCGCCGTAAAGCAAAAATCGTTGTAAGATGGAACATAGCCTAATAACTTTTAATGGATATAAAATCCTAATAATATGTTACACTATCACAACGTGTGCAAATAAAATCAATCAAATGAAACTATCAAATTATGATTAATAGTTTTTATCATTGAATAATCAATAGTTAAAATAATTCAAGAGTGCCCATCACTACTGTAAGCAAACTGAATTACCAACATAAAGTGGGGGCCAAAGCCATTCACTGCACGTCATGTTGGAAAATGCAACACACACCAAACATAGTGAACATGTATATAATTGAAATCCGCTGTGTTTGCAGAACGCCGTAAAGTGGGGCCCTACTGTATATTGTATCTACCCTGAAAATACTTCCAGATTTATCTTAAATTATGCTTTGGCTTATAAGAGGGAAACAAAATACATTAAAGTAAGTTGAATCTGCTGTCTTGCAGTGTACATAGAATTGGAGAATTATTTGTGATGTTATGTGCCTGAATGCCATTCAAGTACCCTTTTCAAGATATTATAGTAAAAAATTTTGAATTTGGATTAAGTATAATACTGGCATTGGCATAAGAAAAAATCTTCACTCATCCATTACTCCAACATAATAAGTCATATTGCAAAATAGGTTTAATAGTAATTCAATTTTCAAGAAAAAAGTATTAATCAAAATAAACCTTAACCCTAAGCATAACAATAAACAAAACATTTGATAGGTGTTGTGATTTTTCTTTTCTTTTTCTGATGTAGTGAATTTATTCAAGTATCAGGTTTTATTGTTTTTTTTACCATCATGTACCCTTCATTTACCCTAAAGTAGGAAGCTTACCTTGCATTATTTCACTATGATATAGCTTAGGCCTACAGCAGGGATCGGCAACTTTTTTTTAGTCCTTAAATTCAATTTTTCTAGAAATAATTATGTCCCCACTTTAATAAATATAAAATAATAAAAAATAAAATGTCAATTTTCAGATTAAACCATTTAAATTTATTTTAATATTACTGATTATGACCAAACAGGGTAATTTAGGTCACACTCAAATATTATTTGAACGTATTTGACATATTTGTGACTATAAGATTCAAAGAGATACTTTTAATGACAATGTAATTTTCTTATATAATTAACTGAAAATTGCTGCGAGATCGACAGGTTGATTATGATCAATAAGTTGCCAAGACCTGGCTTATAGAATAGGGTCATAGTGTAATCTGTCAAGTTATGACTGCTAACTTTCAGGGCAAATGAAGTTTACAATTGAAAATATGAACTAATAATAACTGTACTAACCTGAACAATTAGTTCATAATAATCCTTTATTTCCCTGTCAAATTTTTGGCCTGTGGTTCTGATAGCTCCTGATGTTGGTCCAATTTCAAACATATCATTAGGATTCATGATGCTGAATATTACATGTTCATTTAGTGCACTCCCCAAAACATTGACAACCCCAACCGTGTAAATTTTTGTAGAGTTTTCCATTATCGTTCCTTCATACAAATCTTTCTGGAACTTCAAGCCAGAGTTCTCAGATCTCTCCACTTTGATGTTAACTTGAGTGACACTGGAAAACTTCCCATCAGACACCCGTAAGTGAAGATTGTAGGCCTGTTTTAGATTGTCTTCATTTGTTACTGTGACAACTCCAGAGTTAGAATCCACCGTGAAAACATTGTCCTTGTTGCCATCAATGATATCATAGCGCAGGACGGTCCTTTCATCCGAGTCGGGATCTGTGGCGTTGACTTGCACAATTGCGACTCCTTGGTAGGTTGGGAGAAGGAGGGTACAATTGTATTGGGACAGCAAGAACTGCGGTGGACAGTCATTAATATCCAAAACTGTAATGTGAACTTTGGCTACAGTCTCTGATGACAACTGGGGTTTGCCAAGATCCGATACTTTTACGTTAAAATTAAACTCTGCGGTAGTTTCATGGTCCAGCGCCATCACAGTGCGGATAGCTCCTGAAACAGACAAAACGAGCATTTAAAGAAAATGCAATTTTATTGCTAAAAAGTGGAGGATAAATATTTATAAAAAAAAACTCTTGGAAAAAAAATTCTGCATTTGGGAGCACTAAAAATAATTCTTGAATGTTTTTAAAAAGCTGATTATTTTCAAAATAAAATGAGTAATTAATGAATGATTTGCTGAAAGTTTACTGTCACTGTGTTAATTATATGAGCTGAATGTAATCACATGGCCTAAATTCTCAGGCAAGTTTGTATAATAATGTTGTGCTCTGGATTGTGAATGATAAAACGAGTATTGCATGGTGTTGTAGTTAGCTCGTAAACAAATAGAATAGAGGCGCTGACCACATAAACAGTGTCAGCATTCCTCAGGGGAAAACCAGGCCAGAGGGCAGAATAAAAAGTGGTGTATCCAGCTATCAGGGCTGACTAATCATCATCGAGTATAGGGGGTCACTCTGCCCATTTTGGGGGTTACGCTGGTTAGGACATCAGTACTTGTATTGAGGGCTACTGTTCAAGCCCAAATTATCGGGGTTCATAAGCCATGTAGGATCACCTATAGGTCAGACAGGCTATTGGTTATTCCTTGGCAATACTTCATTCTGCCACAAACTTCTAGATAGTTTTTTAATTTTTTTTCATATTTTTAAAATCACTTATTAACATTGCATTTGTAATATACATAGTAGTACTAATAAAAACCATAAACCCAAGCTGAACGTCAATCATGAAACCACAAAATCCACACAATCATATTATATCCACTCACCCCCTATCCTTGACACATATTCAACCCACAATGGTAAGAAAAAGAAAGGGGGCAGGGGGGATATTTTTTATATTTATGTTTTAAAGTTGTGTATCAAAGCATACATTTTTTAAACAAAGATTACAGCAAATGTAAACCTGCTTACCTGTGCTAGAGTCAATACGGAAGAACTTGCGAGGCATACTCTCCACTATATCGTAGCTGAGAAGAGAGTTAAGTTCAGAGTCAATGTCTTGTGCCTTGATGACTAAAGGTGAACTGGTGTTTGTGAGAACCAGAGAACCAACGGCAGCAGACTCAGTTATAGAGCCTGAATAAGATGCTTGCATGAACCTTGGCGCATTGTCGTTACGATCCAAAATGTGAACAATCACACAACATCGTGCCTTTGCTCCAGCCTGAAATAATGGTTCAAACCACAACATAGTTAAAACCATGTCACTTTGCTGTTTACTTATTTACTGATACTTCAGTTTTAGTACTACACCGGCCAATAACAACCAAATCGATTAATTCAAGTTTACTTAAAGATTAAAAATTATTCCTTTCTTTGCCATTTCAAAGAGAATATAGATTATAAATGACTATTTACATATGTATAAAAAATATAATTATTTTTCTATAATTTTTTATCTTAACACATCCATCACAAACTCTGCCTTAAAATATGAGTGAATAATGACCCTGGGCACGGGACGATTCCTGGATAGCTCAGTAGTTAGAGTATTGGCGTATTAAGCTAAAGGTCCCGAGTTCAATTCCCGTGTCCAGATTTTTCAATTTTAAGAAAGAGAATACTATTTAAGTTTAACAAAACATGTGTGTTTACTACTATTTTTTCACATACCATATTAGTGGCTTCAACACTGAGATTGTAAAATTTGTTGAGCTCATAATCAAGCTGTTGTTTAGTGGTGATCACACCAGTACTAGGGTTAATAAAGAACATGTCGTTTGTGTTTCCACTGACAACCTCGAAAAACAGAGATGATGTACTGCGAGCTTCCAAGTGTTTCACAAAGGTACCAACTGGCTGGTTCTCATATATTTCTGCAGCATAGTCAGATTTGCTAAACCTGTTTATGAGAGAGAATCAAATAATGATTAGAAATGTTAAAATCTTAAACATTTACATTACATAGAGTATGTACAGTTTTAAGTACTATTCTCCCCAGAACATAGGTACCCATAGTTCACTACAAATCATGTGTATCTCACTTGCTTCACATCACCTGAATAAGAAATTTCAACCCTCCCAAAAGAATTTGGATATTCAACAAACCTATACATGTCTCTCTTTGTGTCTTTTGGTTTCCTCATTTATGAAGTAGCATTGCTCGTTTCACATATCCTTCTGTTGAGTTCCGATGTATTGAAACCTCGGTCAGGGGATTGGGCAGTAGCAATTGATTTTCTTCAAGAGGCAGTCATTTACCTCTTTGTCTATTGGCAGCTATGTAAAGTATGAACTGTGGACTTATTTTGACTGTAAAAGCCATATTGTGTTTGTACCCCTTAATCTTAACTTGTTTCATACATACTAAATCAAAATGTAGGCAAGCAATCCTATATTGCATTTAACAGTGGCTTAGTGGCCTTTCCCAAAGAATGAAGACAGTATTTGGTACAATTACTCTTGCTTGAAAATTGAATATAATTTAATAAACACTTGATATCAATAATAAAAGTCTGAACTAAACCATATTGTTCAAAACAAAATTCTAAAGACTACTGTGGAGAAAAATCTCTTGCTATTGTTGGTCAGAATAATACTACAATTTAAAGTGTCAGTCAGACATCCTACTAAGTATATTCCATTCACGGTAGGAATTGACTTCTGAAAGGCCTTTTTCCCTACCATAAATCTACTATATAGTAGGATATTGGAAGGAAAAAAGACCTTTCAGAGAGTAATTCCTACCGTGAATGGAATATAGTCCAAGGCTGCCAGGTTAGAAAATGAATAGATTTGCTAAGATATAAAATGAAAAGTCGTACCTTGGAGGAGCGTTGTCTGCCATGGTGATCATGATGTGGACAGGAATTGTGGAGGAAAGGGAAGGGGAACCCGCATCTGTTGCCTTCACGATCAACATGTATTCAGATATCATGCCAAGGTCCAACTGTTTCGATAAAGACAAAGTTCCCAATGAGGGGTCGATATTAAAAACGTTACCAACGTTTCCTGAAAAATCAGAAATAATATGTTAATTGTTTTTTATCTATTAGTATGTTCAACACAAAGATTATTAATTACTTACTGTAACAGGTAAAAGGATAATTTATAGGAAGTGCACCTGCATTAACACGGAGATGTAAAATCATTGTTTGGAATTGCTAATTTAACAGCCATACTGTGACCACAGGCCTATAGTTTAGATAAAAAAAATTTTTTTATTCAACACAAATCATGGTTTCTAAATATAACACTTCCTACCTGAGGTGATAGTGTACGTGATCCTGGCATTCTCTCCCCTGTCCCTATCGATGGCACACACTTGCACCACTACTGCGCCAACACTAGAGGTCTCGTACACCTTGCCCTGTATGATGGTGCTAGTGAACTCAGGGGAGTGGTCGTTGTGGTCATGGACTGTGACAATAACACGGGCATAGTTGCGCTTAGAGGGAGTCCCTTGGTCCTTCACCATCACCGTCAGGATGTGCTCTTCGATCGTTTCTCTGCAGGAGAAATAACACTACAGTCAATATTTGATTTAATTTCTTAATTAATAAATACAATTAAACTGTCTACTGGAACAAAGTCTAATCTATGCCCTCTTTTCTCTTAAAAGGTCGTTAAAGAGAACAATAATTATCCAATTATAAATATAGTAAATCATTTGTTTTACACTCAATATTATGTATGTATATATATATAATGATGAAAAAAATTACGAAGCTTTGATATAATGAAAAATTCAAAAATAAATAAACAAAAAATTTGTGTATTAAATAAAATTTTGTTACCTGTCAAGTTTTTCATTCAGATAAACTGCACCAGACATCGAGTCTACTCTGAATATATCGAGTGAGGCTGGATCCCTGGCTGCGTGCAAGCTGTAGAAAACCGTCGGATCTTCATCTTCATCTGTGGCCCGAAGTCTTAATATTTCTGTGTCCTTTTCAACATTCTCAGAGATATCAACAGAGTAAACCTTTTCAGAGAAGTTGGGCCTATGGTCGTTGATGTCTATTACATTTACATACACCTGTAAAAACAATCAATATTATTTGACTTCAATAGTAAAGTACAAACTAACTTTCTTAATCAGAACCTTCGAATCTTTAAATATATTAGAGTTTGGATTTTTTTTTCTCTCCATATATTGAATGAGAATTTGTTGTAGAGCACTTTTAGTAGGGGCCTACTTATTGGTGGTTCAGCTCTAACATAATCATAAGATAAACGCAACAACCAGACCCCAGACCATTAATTTGACACCTAACTGAAAATGTGTGACTGTTATAATGAAACTACTATTTATATTTTCTATTATATTTATGCATTTTTTCCCCCCACAGTTAAAATTAAAGCTCTAGATCCAGGATTTGTATGTAAATAAAGATTTGAATGCCAGATTCAAATTCGTAAATTAGTGGATACGACCCAACTTTAATATCCAATCATTTCAGTGTTGCTTATTAAAATTTACATACCTTACATTTCCTACCTATGTGCATTTGCAGTATTCATACGAGATACTTTTTTAGTTTGAATGAGTAAAATTTTAGTCCAAATAATTGTATTTTATATTTCCAAATTGTTCTCCAACCCCTACTTTGAATTTTAATTTTAAATTCAAATAGCGTTTTTGATATTTTAGGCACGTTAATTACTATACCTAATATAAACAATTAGTTTTACATTGTTTGCAGGAGCATCACATTGTGGAAGAGGGTGAGTGGTAAGGAGATTGGGGGGTGTAAAATCCCATCCCAATGTTGGCAAAGAGATTGAAAGTTGGGAATTTTGTGGAGATTTGAGATCTTGTGTTGATAAATTATAGAACTACTTTGTACACAGTACTTTAGATCAATAAAATTCTTTACTGCAAACTTGTACAGACAATTTTTAAATTTTTCAAATGTCGATCTCTACAATTAATAATTTACCAACTTCTTAACTCATCAAAAATTGAAAGGAAATACCTTATGTTGTAGATTGTATAGAGAGCTTAGTAAATCAAGTTGGCTAGTAGTGCTGTTGTCACTGTCTAATAGTTTTAGGGTTAATACTACCAGCCTACTTGTAACCTTAAGAAGTTTTGGTAATGTTTTTAAGTTTATCACTTGACAAAGCCTGGAATTTACCGGAGCTAAAACTTGTTAGTTTTCCTCCACACCATGATGGTGAATGTCAAAACAAAAACACTTGTAACGTGCATAAGACCTCAATTCAAGGCACAATTATAGTTTAAAATTTTAATATTCTTCCAGGGGAAAACCCATTTACTTCCAGTATTAATTTGGGGATATTCAAACCCCCAGATCCCCAATTTTCTCAACATTGCCCTTGTCACCTTAGAATTTTTTAAATTTCACATTGCCTAGAATTGGGAAACCCTCGTCTCACTCTTGAAGGGAGTGTTTGACGACCCTGATTATTTGAAACATACCTCAAATTTAGAAAAAAAATTAACAGGAATAAAAATAAACAGACTGTAATAATACCTAAATCTATTTTTAAATTATAGC
Organism: Timema poppense; assembly: GCA_902141375.1. Classification (NCBI taxonomy): domain Eukaryota; kingdom Metazoa; phylum Arthropoda; class Insecta; order Phasmatodea; family Timematidae; genus Timema; species Timema poppense. The sequence continues at coordinate 50,993 of CABFOV010000042.1, read as the reverse complement.
TTTATTATTTTATGGAAACAAACTGTTAATTAACCATTTATATTATTTTTAGCTTTTTAATTCAACCATAAGCTTAAAGTTTATTTTAAAATATGTCAACAAATAAACACCTGTCAATTTAATGTTTGTATTAACCTAAATATAGTTAGCATGTGTACAAACATTTCGAGTGTTCATATTTAAATGTAATTTCAATAAACATTACAAGAACAATGAGATTGCTATTCAAAGGCAGTTAGGTTATCTGATGGTTGCAAACACCACTAAAACTAATATTTTATATTGATATTTCAAAATGTTTTACATAGAATTTGCACCTAAATTATTAGTTTAGAATGAACATAGTTTGAATTTTACCGATACATAATAAATGTGACATTGTAACATACCTGCGTATATACAATGTGAACTCCATCGGTCACACTAATAGTTAAATTATACTTTTGCTTTCTTTCCCAATCCAATTGTTTGGCCAATAAGATGTTTCCTTCATCTCGACCGATGAAAAACTCATTCTGATCATCTCCTCCTAAAAGGACAAAATTAAATCTATATTAATAAAATGAAGAGCTTGTCTGTCTGTCTGTCTGTCATGAGCATTGCGTGATATCTACCAAATGAAGAGGACTTAAATTATAAAATTAGTAGCTCCTGTGCACAAACATGTGCACCTTAAAGATAGAATTTTAAATTTTTGATTAGTTTTTTATAATTTATTAAAAACTGGGCCGGAAGAAATAAAATGAAGAGTTTTTTTATGTCTGTTTGAAGCAAAGAAAATCATTGCCTGGGATAGCCAAGAAATGGATTGCGTGGTTACACCAAATATTGCTGGGTACTTCTGCTAGTATAATATAAAATAAACACAAAAAATGTTTTTAATCCATTCCCAGACAGGTGCGTATTATAGCTATCTGCATAGACCTGGCAACCATTTTTCTACTCATATACTCTTATGTGACAACTATTTTCGCTACTCATTTATTTTATAATTATTACTTTATTCATAGTCATATTATAGCATTGAACTGATAGCTCCATCTAACAGCTTCAAAGTATTCAAACTGGTTAAAAGTACAGGGGTTCATTGATAGATGGTATTACAACTTATTGCAATGAATTGCAGGGAACATTTGGGCAAACATAGCGTTGTTCAATACCCATGCCAAGGTGTTGTTCAATACCCGTGCCAGGGTAAGTTCACTATATTTTCACTACAATGAAAAAGGTAAATCATTTAATATTAGCATTATATGTTTCTTAGTTTGTTTATTAGCACACTTAAGTACCAGTACATTGGTTATTATCTTCTATTTTAATAGATTCAAGGTAAAGCCCAAAAGTCATTGATTTACCATCTATTGAATGATAGGTTCTCGGTCATCCATGAGCCAAACCTGCTGTATACTACTGACTGATCTAAGGGTAAAAATTTCCTATTAATTTTGAAAAAACTATTATCTTACCAACAATATTGTACCAAAGCATGTCCCCATCTTCATCGACTGCCTGGATCAATGCGACAAGGAACCACACAGAGTCACTTTCGGTTATCTCAACTTCCTGATTTGATGATTTTATGGTTGGTGGATGTGGAGACTCTTTAGGGATCCCCGAAACTTGTATGGAAACCCGAGTTGTTTGACTTCTTTTAGGTGTGCCATTGTCCTCTGCTCGAATCTGGGGAAAGTATATTTTTACAGTATGCAAATATTATATCATGATTGTTTTCGAATTAAAATTAATGTTATTTTTTTGAACAATAAACTACATTTTACTTTAGCATAATAGTAACAGTATTTAGTGCATCCTAACAATTACTAGTAAAATATAAATTGTGTGTAAGAAAAGTTGAGTTACATTAATTGGAATTAAAAAACAAACTTACCCTTAAATCATATTCCTGACCTGGTTGGAAACCTCTCTGGGAATAAACTACCCCAGTTTTTGGATGGATTTTGAATTTTCCCATGCCTCGACCTGATTTAATACTATACTGCAAATCTCCGTTAGGGCCAATATCTTCATCATACGCAAGGACCTGTAAATAATTAATTTGAAATAAATATTTAACAATGGAACCACACGTAATATATTTAAGTTGAATATTTAATACATAACATCTTAAAATAATAAAAACACTTTAAAGATACTTACAATCTTGAAACAGAAAGATATTAAATGCTCAAGTGACATGAGTAACTAAAACTAGTGGGCCCTCACAAGTTGACGATTTAGAGTATTATCACTAATACATTGTTAATAACATTATATACCTAGTATATTCTACAAAACCACACACATTTTATGATCAAAAAGGAAAAAGATGCAATTACCAAAATGAAATATACTATAACTAATACCTTTTTTTCCACAAATATTTCAACACGGATGAGAAATATTTCAATATCTAATCAAAGTTTCTCAAGACAATTACAATTTTCTATCTAAAGAAATAACATTACACGATGAAAAATGTGAATTAAAATTAATACTCCAAACAAATTTGAATAATAAATATTTAGTATACCTATATCCTATAAAATGGCGATTAAGTATAATATTTATACACATTTAATCTACAGTGGGATATTTGAGTCAATATAAAACCAAACTATATAGTGTTTTAAAAAGAGAGCAGCAGTTTGTTTCCATGTTCAAGAAATTCCAAGGATTAAAAAAATATATTAACTTGAATATCAGATTTTTCTTTTAACTATTTGAAGATTTTTTTTTACCTAAACTTTCATTTTTCTTATAACATAACTGAATTAACATGCTTTTTTCCAAAAACACATTTCATCAATCTGTGTTTGTGTGCATTTGCTTCAAAACTGTGCAGTACCATATGTCTGCTCAACACAAACACATTCAATGAGTTCATACAATTCTCTGTGAAGCCAATATGTTCATCTAGAAATTTCAGATGTTAACTATGCGTGCAAAAATCAAAATATTAGCAAATTTGAACACTATTTAATCTAAAAGGTAATTTATTTTAAGAAATCACTTATGTAATATAATGCATTTTATATTTAGTTATAAACCATGATGCAATATGGAAAAGCGGAGCTGCAATACATTATGTCAGGCACAAAATTGTCTACTTATGAAGCATCAATTAAATAGCAAATGTATTTAACATGTACTGCTAATTATATTAATTATACTTTTGAGAGTTTATTAAAAACATAAATATTGTGAACAATACTCAATGTTCTTATGAGTTTTATTGTAAAAAAAAAAGTTTAGTACAAAATTATTAACATGCAAACAATTTTCTTACTTCATTTGATGTAAGCTTAATTCATATAGAATTAAGTATCAGTGTCAACTTTTACTAGACAAAATCTTAACTTGAAACTAAACATTATATGATATAGTGCTATTATGAAAAATACAAATTATTTCAGACAATATGAAATTAATATTAGTGGTGTATTTATAAATAAAGTATAACTATCCAACAATAAGCCTACATTTACAACTGTGTTTAAACAAAGAAAGTTTATGGCTCTAAAATAAAACTTATTGATGATTTTCACTGAAATATTATTAACAACTTTAATTCGTTTATTGAAATTTTAAGACTAAGTAGCCAAATTTCAATAAACCAGTTCAATATTTGTCCATACCAATGAGCGTCAAAACCAGATGTAACGCCTTGTTATTTATATATTATTGGGTCAAGCCACCATCTGTATACAGTACTAACATAATATGCCACTATAGCAAGACTTTGCAGTTGCGGCATTCATATCAAAAGCATGGCCCTGCATTTAAGAGCATATCATTTTTTTCCAGAGAAAAGTAGTTTTACAACAACAAAATAAAATTTTCCAAACCTCCCAAAAGTGGTGGGTTATCTCATATTATATTGGTGAGTAATTATGAGAGCATCGGAGCTGACAATGATAGGTAATTTATAGTTTCTTTGAAACTTACATTATTTAAAAGTTTAAGATGTTAATATAAATTTTGTTCAGAAATCAAAATGAAAAACAAGACTATGCATATTATGGAGATGGCTTGAGAATACATTGCAGTTGTAATAGGTGACATAAAATCAAAGTAGAATTGAATCATTTGGATTAATTTTAAAGTGTTTGATATAATGTAAGAATTCTGGGTTAGAGTTTACAATAAATTAAAGCTTGCATGATATCATAAACAGATTATATAAAGTGTTTAAATGGACATTTCTAGGATATAAATCTTACTAACATTATTAATCATAGTAACTAAAAATCACAAGGAGTAACCCAAAAACTAAGGGGAATAAATCTTTGGTTTTGAAACCCCGGAAATTAGGTAGATTACTCTACAATCATTTCCTTTAAATTCATTTCAACATATTAAATATATCTTGTGCTGGAATTGCGTTATTAATTTTATTATCATTTCTATTAAATTTGTTTATTGTAATTGCCTGTATACAAACATGATGCATTTATTATTTATCTTCAGTGCTAGCCTGTTGTAGGTCTCAACTGTTGGCTAGCACATTAGTAAAGGGAAAAGAGAATATTGTAGCCTGTATTCAATCAACTACTTGATCAAATATTTTCTTTGTGTGTTCAGCATCAGTTTTCATTTTAATATCATCTTATTAATTTCAACAAGAGATTTAAAACTTAAAAGTCAAATGTACCCTAGTTGAACAATTTGGATATTATAGTAGAGATAAAGCAAATAAATATCTAAAACATACTTAAAGCTGCTTAGATGTGCTAGAAGACTTAACAACACATCTAATTTTCTTTCTCTTAGCTTATTAATGCAAGAATACATCAACATCTGATACAATGACTCATATAATTAATTATAACACAGTTTAAATGGATATATTGAAAGTAATTCAAGACATATCATGATAGCACAATTCACACCCACAGAACATGCAAGAATTAAAAAGCATACAAGAGACATAATCATGCATTTCCCAAGACAATTAGATCAAACAATCAGGAAAAAACTCAAAAAACTAAAAGTTGTATTATAATTATTATAACAAACTAAAATGCAGTATTATGAAACATTTCTTCAGGTTTTACTTTCAATATTTTTTTACTTTTTTTAAAATTCCTTACCCTTAATATTGGATCTCCTGTTAGGGTGTTGGAATCAAAAGTCTCCCATGTTCCGTTTTCAAGAAACAAATCAACTGCTACCTCGACCTCATCTGTGGTGTTCTGTGCAGTGTGAAAACAATGTTACCTTGTTTAGATCTGGGGGAACTTATGGATTTTAACTTTGTTCTCAAAATGAAAAACTAGATCAGGTTTTATTAAGTCATATTACTATAGTCTGAAAAGATTAAAAATAAATCCAAATAAAGTAGGCCTATTTTAGAGATCAGTCTAATAAAGAATTTATATTTACAAAATAAGAAACTATAATTTACATAACAGTCAATGCAGCATAATAAGCTAGCAAAGAAGGTGTTTTAAAGTGTAATAAAGCTTACTAATATGTTCTTAAATACCATAGTTATATATATTCATAATTTTTTTACATACAAAGTTAATGTTCTACCAAATAATACTTCTAAAATATTTTTTAGAGAGGTGAATGTACTATTAAAATCACACACTTAATGCACCATACAAGTATTATATTTAAGTTATTTGTTAATTTGATATATGTTTTATTATTGTATATATTATATTTGTTATTTAATTTACTAATATCAATGATTATAATAGGAAAAGTAGTTTTATGATAAATACATTTAATAAAAATATATTTTTGAGACCTGAATAAATTAATGTAATAATGTAATAAAATGTGTATTTTGTTGTGAAACATATGATATGTGATGTGTTATCAAGTAAAATCTGTTTTATAAGCTTTATTCATTTTACAACTTAAAAAGACTAGTTTAACAATTATATGCCTGAAGTAATAATTACGTTTTAATGCATAACTCATTACATATGTAGGGTATTTGGAAATCCCTGATTAAAGAGAATTCTAATAGGCTCCATCAACATCAATTACCGTACTAGTAGCTACTTTGATCCATGTTACTTAAATTAGTTGAGAGGACTGTTAATGCTTTTGAGTAGTAAACCTCTTTAATTGTTGCATTGTTTGTTGCACTATATGCTAAAACAAAGTTTCTCAAACACAGTATCTTGAGTAGGATTATTAGTGGCTATGACGTTGTCTCTACAGAAAATTTTTCATTAATGTACCAGTAATAAGGTCATTAATGTTATGTATATGTTACCATCCAAGCCCAATTCCAGGACAAACTAGATCGGACTAGGCCAATCCGGTACATTCTAAGAGCCTCAGGATGTACTAGTTTAGCCTAATCTAAATTAATTAATCATGAAATTTTGGCCTAGCTTATAAGATAAACTAGTATGGCCTAAAAATTTTTTTGGCCCAACCAGGTTTAGTTTAGGTTTTAGGTTAGGTTATCTAACATCATTTGCACGCGATCTGTGCATGATGAAATATGTCCAAGGTTGATTCATTGTATAGATTAAGAAGGATGAAAACTAGTATTGCCTGAAAATATAAGGCTATATCAGTTTAGCCTGAGAGCGGCAGAATGTACCGATTCGGCCTAGTCCGAACTAGTTTGTCCTAGAATCGGGTTTAGACGGTAACATATTATATAAACCTACAGTAAGCTCTCAAATGGACCTTGGAAATATATTTACCTTCCTATTTAGTATCACAAACAATACACAATTTTCAGGTGTATAGTTTTTTCCCCACATGAAACACATGAAATGGCAGCAAGACAAGCCCTTGGTAAAAAAATAAACTCATGTCATGGAAATTGAATAAAGCCCCCCCCCCATATAATCCCCCCCCCCATATAAATTGGTAAATTATATTTGACTTATTTCAGTTGCCAATTTGTAGTTAAATAAATTATATATTTTACTATTAAGTGATTTTGAATTATTTGTAGTTGTTCTATCCTCCTTTACCCTGGAAAGTTAAGTGTTAACTGTAGCTACAAAGTATAATACCTTTAAGAGGGTTGTGATTTAACAAATAAAATTACCAACAATTAGAAAGTATTTTAAGTGGTACTTAAATCACATTGAAAAACAGTGATTAATATTGTTATCCTACTGTCTAATAATTTTAAAATGATGCAACAAAATGTATTATTAATTAATTTTGATTTAATTTGAAAATTGAATATTAAGCTTAAATTAAAACTGCCATTTTATTTTCTAACAATATAAGTATAATTTTATGTATTTTAAATTTATTTTAGTATAAATGAATATATATATTAAGCCAGCTCTGATCCATCTTTGAGAAACTTGGTGCTTGAAGTTGTGACAGGTCCACAATAATTTAGTTAGTAAACCCAAAAGCATCCCCACACCTGCCTCAATGTGAAGACGTGTTATAGGATAAAAAGATAAAATCAATTTCCCAAAGCAAACATAACATAACTTATTGCAATTAAACCAAACTCCAATTAATAAATATGGTTACAAAACATGAATATTTGTTTAATATAAGTTGGTAAGAAATTAGTGTTTTTTCTAGCTTAAGTAAATATATGTAATACATAATAAGATACTAACATTACCCTGTAAACACTTAAATTAAAATAATTAAACAAGAAAACATGATCTATCTGTTTATGAACGTATGATATAAAACCATATTTTAATTATTTTGAAGGCACCTAATATATATAACTCATATTTCAAATGATAAACTTTTTAGAAAATTTTAACTAAAAAACTACTGTGAAACCTTTCAATAACTTTATATTTAAATATTTAATAAAGAAATTCAGTCATAACATCCATACAAAAAGTAAAAGTAAAGTTTACATTTTATATTTTATTTTCTTAAGTTTCAATTATATGTATGGTGAAGGTGCAAGTAAATAAATAAATAAATAAATGCAGAGGCTTCTAATAAGACACAAGCATTGTCTGTTCATTCAGTGCACTTGAAATAGTGGAGGGATAGGATGAAGTGAGAAAAAAGCACAGTTGTGCCAACACTAACTTAATATATATCTCTACAAAGTTGTCCACATGTTGCATTGTGCAAGCACTGTTGCTTTGCTATGACTACAATGTTCTAAGAGGTAGAATGAAAGTTTGGAAATTTTTTAAAACTTAATTAGTTGCATTTTAATAGCAGAGTCTACATATATTCAGACTTTGTTCTCAGTTTTATTAGTCCCATAATCTAACTACAACCACACAGAGATTAAAATGTTGTGGTCTTATCACGTTTTAAATCTGCCATTGTTTTTGGGTCAGCCAATGGCCACAAAAGAGGTGCTATTATCAATAGCAAGGCACAAATCTTGTTTATGCTTTCTTATATTCAGGTACTATATACATATACATTTTAAATTAGGGATCAGCAAGTACTCAAATTTCGAGCTTAAATTTTAATAGATGCTCAAGCTCAAAACTTGACATCTCAATTGGCTTGACAAATTCGAACTTGCTAAATAGGGCTATTTTTTTATGCTGTATTGTATGTTTGGTAATGGATGGTTCATTGTGTACTCTTGTCCCAACTTGTCTGGATGTTGTCTCTGCAACGTGTAGCTATCATGTATTATGTTCATTTTAAAATTAATTCCATTCTAATTTTAGAGATGTTTTATTTTACTATAACTTTATATCTTATTATTTTTATTTTTAAACTTAAATAATCATCTGGTTTTTATTGAATAGTTGAGGTTCGAAAGTATGTATTTATTGAACTCAATCTTGGCTCAGTTCAACACTTGAGAGCTTTTGATCTTGAATTAAAAAAAACTTTAATGCACAGGGCTCTAGTTTCAACAGCATTAATCATATAAGAAAGTAGACACAGCTTTTAAGTTTCATATTATAGATAAACACTGCTTACGGTGAAAGCTCATGGTTTTGACTTGATGGGCTCCCCTGTGGTTCTATAATATAAGCTACACCATAGTGGAAAAAAGCAAGGTCACGTTGCTACATTTACGAGTAAACGAAGTGTACATTAAACAGTAAAAGCTTCTTCTATTGATTATGTTATTTCTGCTTAAAAAATTTATTCTACCCTTTATGACACAGCAATAAGTATGTAGAGTGATTATGCATGCCTAGGGCACAAACAAGGATATACCAGATCTTCAGCCTTACGGAAGTTTCGCTACACTCCTTGAGCCAGTTTAAATCTATCAACAATATGGTCCACTAGTGTTAATGCTCAGTGAAAAAAAGCACTTCCAAATGTGCAGTTGTTAAACGACTCACTTTTAATATGTTCACCATAAAGAGACCATTGTAATTGTAATGGGCAGTCTACAAGCTGTTTGTAAGGTAGGATGATATGAAGAGGGTCGATACCCAAACCTAGCTTTGTGAAGCCGGCCGATTGAGATTGACTAGAGATGGATGTGTGTGTCTGATCTCTATTGAAACCATGTTTAAAATTACATATTTAAAAAAATTAAAAAGTTCCCCCTGATGGTGCCTAGTGATACCCGATATCTGTGTTGAAGGACCCAAGCTCTCCCACAGAGCCAGACTAATGAGGCAACCTGTATTACCAAAACAATCTTTCATTTGCTCTAGACAGACAACATCTAGAGGTGATGGCAACTATGTGGCATATTTGCTAAACAAGTATGGCACTCATGAAATTTGATCAGGTTCTGGGAACAGTTAAGATGTATAAGATTTCAGTTTTAGTTCAATACAGTACTTTGTTGTTATTGTTATTTAGAGAAAGTTCAATAACAATAAGTGAGTGCTTTAAAAATATTGGAATTTTAATGTAGACATTTTGTTTCATATCCTTCAGCCGAAAACTGAAGTGAATATAATCACGCTGAAAATGGAAACTTGGATGGTTGGTACTGTATTATTATAGATAAAAAAAACCTATCTGAATGTAATTCTTTTTAAATCTGGGATTTAACCATTAATGTCAAACATAAAATTGTTTTAAAATGTTACTTAGAAACTAATGTAGCCTCAGAAAGAACTTTTAAGTATGGATTGTAATAGGTGCAAAAGTACCTAACTGAGCAGTGAAACTAATGTAGCCTCAGAAATAACTTTTCAATTTGAGTTATAAAAAGTGAATAATTAATTACCTAACTGAGCAGTTACCAACAAATTTTAGAAACATACATTTTTGAACGAAAGTCCAAGATAATGATACATTTTATTCTTCATGTTAATTGAAAAACAATTTAACTTACATGGCATTCCAAAGATTAATGTTGATAAAAATTAATATTATGGACAACTTGAAATCTAAAGTTTAGTTAGAAATGCCATCATACTCATTTTAATATATAAATAGATTACTAACTTGACTTAGCTTTTTTAGAGTGATGATTTTAAATTGATTGTTGCTTGATGGTCTAATAATTGCTAAACAAATTAGTAAATTTGTATAATTTGTGGTACTTAAATAATGTGTGATGATTGCAGCCATCCCTACAATCCAAATGTTGGCACGATATTTTATTTTAAGGTACCTGAACAAGCTGTTTCCAAAATAATAAACTATTTTAAGCACCACTTAGAATCAAATTACTGTTCTTTAAGATAACATCTAATCCCTGAGACAAAGATACATATTAAAAAGTTTCAATCACGTAGACAGGATTAATTTTAAAATGTGATTTAATCAAAAATTAACCTACTAGTTTGTAAAATGTTAATTACATGTGTGCATAATATAACGGGTTTTAAAAACTAACAATTTATATTTTTCTCACATTTCATTAATTAATAGGATAAAATTAAGAAAGCATGTTTGGCTAAACAAATCAAACAATTAATTTTGTTTGTTAAACTAAGCACCCATGACTGTTTTATATTTTCTGTGGCTTGTAGGGACTAAGGAGAGCAAACGCAGAGATTTGTTTGGCATGCCATTTAGGAAAATAAGCTTTAATGTATTTTTACTTTTAATATTAAAATAATATTTGAATTATTTATTTATTTTGCCAATACAAAGAGTGCTTCTCATCAAAATGAACAAAGTATCTTATTTTTTAAATTGATATTACCCCTCCATAACATGCTTGTTTGTAAAACAAATCAATACTATATTTTCTGCTTGAAATGATCAACTGTCACTCTTTGGCCCAAAGCAGGAGCAATAAGTACTCAATGAATGCTTCAGTCGATGCAAACATTAACACTAATGTATAAAATAGTAATATATGGAATCACACAAGAATACAAAAATTTACAGATTATTTCAGATTGCATCCAAGAGTATTCAAGGAATTATAAGGAGCAGGAATAAATAGTAGCTGTCACGAGAAAATTCCTAGCACAACACACAATAAATTGGAAAAGTTAATACAAAAGCACCAAACAGTAATGAAAATAGCTTGTAACAAGAAGAAAGTAACGTTTAAATATCTGACAGGATCATGAAGGAACGAATAGTAACTAGTAATTTTAATAGGAATGAACACTAACTTTAAACAGTAAACTAACAAATAAGAATGAGTAGAAACAAATATTTGCACCCATTCTTCCAGTTAAAAGTCTTCCATGATGAGTGGTCAACATCCCCTTAATTATTCCCCTTCCCTCTTCAGTCTTTTGTAAAACTCATTCAACACATACTGTGGTTTAAGTGTAGGGGGGCCACATCATTAACCAATTATCACTTAATTTGTCACCTACAGAAGCCAACTGGCTTGAACATATTTAATGGATATTGTCTGAACTTGTTTTAGATGGTGGGAACTCGCTCATCTGAGAGGTGATTCTTTTAATGGAGTTTTCTGTGTGAACAAACTCAGGTAATAATGTAGGAATATGAACTGGAGTGAGTTCATATTAATTTGTTGTGTAAGGCTACGCTCATTAAAAGATCGTTCATCTTCGTTCCCAAACTTTTTATTTTGAATTTTAAATTATTTTTGTTTGAAGAATGTTTTACAGAATGTGGGGAAGGTGGGCTGGGCTGTGAGTTAATCTCTTTGCAACCTTTACTTATTTTCGTCTTGCAAGGGATGACTCACCCCTACGGAACAAGAATAAGCAGAAATTTCAAGCAGAAAACATTTTTAGTGCAAAGCAATATCTGAGGTTGGCTCATACCATCCGAGAGGGGGCAGTTATAAAACTACAAATATATGCCTATTTTCGTGTATTTTTACCACCTACCCTTATATTATAGAATAAGAAGTCATTATAATGCTGTATGGCTATATATACACATTTATTGAAATAGTTCTGCTACCTTTACTTAACAATTAGCATGAACGAACCTGCTTCAGTGGCTGCAAGGTTTAACGTGCTACTCTCGCAGTAGACTAGACTGCTGATGATGGAGAGATTCTAGTTAAAATCTTGGCCGGGTTTTCTGAGGGTGATTTTTCCAAAATGGATTTCCACTTTCCCTCGCCAAAAACTCAGGTACACTTCATATAAATATAGCCTCTCTAGTCCCTAAGACCATTAGTGTAATTAGTACATAAGTGTATAGCCTGAGCCGGTAGTAAGACACAGTGAAAAAAAAACTAACGTGGGAGAAGCACATCACTATTTGTAAAGCAGATTGATTGTGTCTAAATTATGTCAAAATAAATTTGATAATACCAATACTATGCAGATAAAGTTTAAGCTTTAACACTAAGAAGTATATTTTAGCATTTATTTTTAATTAAATTATTTGCAACAATACTTTTTATATTTCTAAATTATATAGGCATATTAATATAATACTAAGCTTGCATTGTACATATTAAGTTCAATCACTAAGATATGTAAATTTAAATGAAAAATGCATAACATAGTCATAGCTTTTTTTTTTTTTTC
>CABFOV010000042.1:14788-33536 GCA_902141375.1 Timema poppense | reverse complement strand
CATTATATTGGATCTAGCTCTTGATAAGCATCATAAGAGCTCTAAGAAAAATTCAGAGTCAAAATTCGAATAATAATAATAATTATTATTATTAGCACCGCTTCTTACTACCCGTTCGGGTTATACGCACTTACGCTAATGTGTAATGGTAGGGTGATTGTGATATGAAATGGAGGACCTAAAGTTTAACGTGGAATCCGAACCACGGTGGAGGCCTGGAATTCCCCACATTCACAAGATGTCTTGTCAGAGGTGAAGGAAGGGTTTGGGAATCAGATAAATCTGTGCCGGGACCAAGGATTGAACCCCGGCCGCCAGGACAGAAGTCTGACACCTTACCCTTCCTTAGACCGCCAGATCACCTACTATTTGAATAATTAAAAAAAACACTTGAATCTGAAATGTTACCAAATAAGTGGTTACTTGTAGTGTTGCTAGAGAAGGCATATGGTTAGGCCTACCTATTTATTAATCATATTATTTTTAAGGCTATTTACAAGTGCGGAAGCACTATGAAAAAGGGATAAGTTATTATAAAGAATTATATGAAATAACTGCAATGTGCACAACTGGTTAAAATTAAGTGTGATACCCTCAAATTCAAGAACAAGTGTGAGGGATACAGAAGGTGGAGTGGCGTAGTGGGTGCATTGATTTGCAGCAAAGAAGATGGTAAATCAACTCACCTTCGACTAAACTCCATCTTTCGTTTTTTTCTCAACCTCCTTCTTACATACCACACTGTCCAATATAAAGATTTTTTTTTTATCTTCCAAATTTTAAATAGGGATTTCATAACTTTCATACTGCTTATTTATTGGTGATCAAGCTCCAACATAATTAAAGGACAAACTTAAGAGCTAAAACATTCATTTAGAACTTAAGTGAATGCAATGAATGTGTTATAACAAAAAATGTTAGCATTTAGTTTGTATTGTTATTTTCTAATATTCTACTATTTTATGTTCACATTATTCTTTCTTTCAAATATTCCTATTTGAATCCGTAAAATAGTGGAGTTGACCCAACTCTGCTTAAAATATATTTCAAATTCGCAATATATTTGTGTATTGTATAAAATGTGTTCGGTAGAAGAGGGAAAATATGCATTCTACAAGAATTATAAAAGAAACACTAAGGTTATATTTCAAGCTTATACAAGCTTAAGAAGGCATTTTTAAGTGTAGGGTTGTAATGGTTGGTTCTAAATTTTAGAGGCACCAAGAAAGATACTACTGAAAAGCAAATATGACTGAGAACCAGAGAAAGAGAGGTACGTTAATATGGAGAAAAGGATAAACCAGGTAGAAATTTATGCTCGGTTATAAACTCTCTCTCTATATATATATATATATAAAAATAGTAAGGAAAATTAATGTGCGAGAATAAAACTCCAACCCAAAACAACAAATAAACGAGTATTTTTTTTCAAGCTCAAAGAAATAAAAATCTAAAACAAGTTTAATAAGTAAATTTTTACTCAAAAAGGTTTTTATTTGGATAGGATAGGCATAACGTAGAAAATTATTATTAGCACCACATCTTACTAACCGTTCGGTGTTATACGCACTTACACTAATGTGTAATGGTAGGGTGATTGTGAGATTAAATGGAGGACCTACAGTTTAACGTGGAATCCGAGCCGAGGTGGAGGCCTGGCATTCCACACATTCACAAGTTGAACTTACTAAACAAAATAATAGTAAATCAAGACAAGAACTGTTTGTTACTAACTTTAAGATATTTCAAGGAATGAAATAAACATATTTATTTTTACCTGCTTCGGTGGCTGCATGGTATAAGGCGTTACCATCGCGTTAAATTAGACTGCCGATGACAAGGAGAAAGAGGTTCGAATCTCGGTTGGGTGAACTGAGGATGGTGTTTTCCAAAATTGTTTTTCACGCTCCCTCCATGCAATGTGGGTACACTTCCTGTACATTCATTGGCGTGAAACCCGAAAGGGTAGTAAGACGCGTTGCTAAAATAAATAATCTCTAACTCAGGGAATTAAATCCCCCAGAGTCTTACATAACCTTTCTAATCTCTAACTCATTAGCGAAATTAGTACATATGCGTATGACGTGGTGCTAAAAAAAAATAGATATTGTGTTTGGTAATTTTTTTGAATATAACATACAATAGTCATGTTAAAATGTTTATGAATTATTCTCAAGAATTTCCATAAAATCGGTAACCTATAAGTATGGAGCGTAAAAAATAATATGCTAAGCATTGTTTGAGAACATATAAGTTTGAGAATAAACGGTTTGTTCGAAAATAGAAGCATGTTGATTAAGTCATACTTTTTATACACACACACACACCTCTTATATAATTTTAACAGTGATCAAATATCGATAAAATTTACATTTTTCAATAGAAAATTGCCAGCTTCACAACAAAAAATAAGAAAATCTAACGATTAATAAACATCGATACATTATATTAGAAGGGGTGTTGAAAATATTAACATAAGAATTTCACTCGTTTTTGAGAAAACTGATATTTCCAAACGTATTATTTTTCCGCAAGACATGTTCGGTATCTAGCGCCATCTACTGCTTCGTGATCCATCTGTTCTCGTTGGCGCGGAAGGATACTTTGGTCGGTTGTGAAGCAACGCCACGCCTTTCACCCACGAGCCCACCACCCCACAAAATAGGTTTTAGTCTTGCACTCGACAGGGCCAAGAGCCTTAAATATGTACATTTTCAGCTCTACATTTCTCAGAACTCCATTTTAAAAATATATTTGCTTATACCTCGGAAACTTATGGTTTTATGACAAATATTTTCAGATAAAAGTGATTTTATCTTTAATAGCTCTGCAATATTGCAAGGGTAGCTTTTTTACTATCTAGAAGAGTTTCAAAGATATACCAAAATATTTCTAAAGTGGAGATATCCGTTTTTGTAAAGTCATTTTCACAAGAAAATGAAAAGACATAATTTTGTTTGTAATTTTTAACAGTCTCTCTACAATACACGGATTTTTTTAAATGAGAGTTTTTCTCTTCAGTGCAATGCATTCGGCAAGACAGGTATATGCAGACATAATTGAAAAAACCACTTTTTGGGTTTGAAGGCTAATAAAACGTCGACTTCTGTCAATGTCTCAAAGGTTTTTTTTATTCTTAAGATCACAATACTTCCCTATTTTATAGGGGTCACGAGAAAGTAAATGCATATAGACTCAGCGTTAGGAGAGACACAAAGACAATCTCAGCGCGAGACACACTGGTGGATAAATATTTGTTGAAAGTTGTGAATATCAATATTGTAAGTAGTTTTTCGTTTACTTTAGGCTGGTTCGCTGTTAAATGGAATGAATAGCTGTATAACCTTCAATTAAAGATTTTTTAATTCATGTAACGATGAACACACCCGCTTCGGTGGCCCCAAGGTCTAACGCTCTACTCTCACAGTTGACTAGATTGCCGATGACGGTGGGATCAAGGTTCAGATCTCGGTCGGCTGTACTGAGGGTAGTTTTCTTAAATGGTTTTCCACTCTCTCTCTCTCTCTCTCTCTCTCTCTCTCTCTCTCTCTCTCTCTGTGGAAATGAGGGTACACTTTATATTAATATAAACTTCCTAGCACCCAAACCATTAGCGTAATTAGTACTTAAGAGTATAGCCCAAACGTATAATAAGACACGCTGCTAAAAAAATATATTATTTATAGCTGACCATTAAAAATAGATAATATTTAAATGTTGGTGTCCAAAGGTAGCTGGTCCCCTCCAAAGTAGGTTGCTTCCCGACATTCTCTTAATGAAGTTGTGCTATTTTCTACCTCTTTTATTACTAAAAAAAAGTCTATATCCATCTTCGTTTTTCTCAATAATTTAAGATAAAGCCAGTGTAAAAATAAAAAATGAAGGTGAATCAAAGACAAGAAAGATGAAACGTCAGAGTGACCCGATTAAGTGTCTTAAGACATCACTCTCGTGTTGGACTGGCCTGCTGATGACGGGGAGATTGGGGTTTGAATCCCGGTCGGTTCTTACTGTGTTTTCCCCCCATACGGTTTCCCACCCTCCTTCCGCGCAGATGCGGGTAGATGACCTCTAAAATGTTCCCTTCCACATCTCTGCCATATGAGAGTAATTATAATAAATGGATATAACCTTTAAAGGTAATAGGCCTGATACGCATTGATATATAAAAAAAAATCAGTGAATAGGTGCACGTGGTATTCTCTTGTGCGACCTTTATTTCGTGTTTAGAAAGAACCCATTAAATACACCGCAAAAAATATTTTAATTTACCAGTCAGTAGAATATCACAATTAAAACTATATAAATGTTCATCAAAGTTATTTTTTAGTAAGTTTATTTTTTTTAATGTCAGCTGGAAAATGGGAAAGTTAACTCTGGCCCTTTGACATCACGCATCAATATATTTTATCTCCCTGTTTTACCACCCATTAAGGTTATATGCATATGTACTAGTTACGCTAGTGTGTTAAGGATGACTAAGGTTGAATTTAGAGAATGTGTACCCACATTTACGTGGAGGGAGAGTGGAAAAACCATTTAGATAAAACCAGCCTCAATACACCCAACAGGGATTCGAACCCCGATCTCACATCATAGGTAGTCCAGTAGTGTGTGAAAGTGACGCCTTAGACTACGCGGCCTGCAAAGCGGGTATCAAGAATATTCTTGGAAATATTAATTTTTGTTTAATTATCTAGTTTTAATGATTTCGAGAAGTTGTACATGGTAAAGAAGTTAAGACTATTTTATAAACGACGGTTCTTATTATTTATTAATGATTACAATAACTTACTACTCTGTTTGTATAAGAACCCCATGTGCCGATAGTGAAGTTACCGTTCATGTAAACGTTTTATGAGTCGTTATGACGCCGTATTAAAAATTAACACCACGTATCCGAATAGAATAAAAGTCAAAGCAAGTAAATTAACTAAACTACTTTTTCACTTTTAAGACCAAACTATTGTTTTTCGAACCTTTTAAGATGTAATACAATATAAATATACTATCTTAACTACGCATGAGGTAAAAAGTGAGATAACATCAGTTCCTTACAAGTTACTACTACAACAACTACTACTAATAAAAAAAACGCTGTGTTAACTTGGAGGTAGGCAAATTGCAGAGTATCGTTGCTCATGCTATAGAATATACAGCTACCTGCAGGAGAACTGAGATTGGTCCAGTTTTACCGAAATTTATTTTAGAACTATCATTGACTCGAAATAAAACTTTTATTGCGACAGTGGTAATATTAGTATGATACATAAAAACAAAAAGTAATAAGACCCACGCAAGAGCGTTAGGACTGGTAGGATAGATCACGAATACCAGACCAGGAGCTTAAAGAAAGATAAAAACAATTACTACTAAATTAAGTACAGTTTTTATTGTACAAATATTGTTATCTTGAATATGTTGAAACAACACTATCCCTCAAAAGTGACAGATGCAAAACATATGGTGTATGAACCGTTTTGGGGAAAACCATCCTCTGTACATCGGGCCAGGATTCAAAACCCGATCTCCACATCAACCTCAAATAATAACAGACGAACTTTACGTTTAATTCGTGTGGCCACCAATGTGGGTTACATGAACATTGATTTAGTAGCTGTTAAGACTGTTAGTTAAGTCCCAATAAATCGTGGTACAAATAATTAAAATGTAAACCCTATGTTTAGAAAGTATGCGTTAAGTACCCTCAAATAAATAAATTAAGAAGAGATGGCAATATGAACCTGGAGTTGAAATGTGGTTTGACATTATTTAAGGATAATATATTTTATTT
This sequence comes from Timema poppense, assembly GCA_902141375.1. Taxonomy (NCBI): domain Eukaryota; kingdom Metazoa; phylum Arthropoda; class Insecta; order Phasmatodea; family Timematidae; genus Timema; species Timema poppense. The sequence continues at coordinate 27,742 of CABFOV010000042.1, read as the reverse complement.
ATATGTATTCTCTAGATCTTAATTTTACATATAAATGACGTATATCCCGGAGTGGTAGTAATACACGGTGCTAAATAATAATAATAATTTCAATTACCTTTATTATAGTGCTGGCCAACAGTCGTAAGATTTATAATAGGCCAGCACTGAAAAGTACACAATTACCTTACAAAATCAATATAAATATTTACATGAGAAAATAAGATAAGCAATAATAGTTAAATTATTTTAGATATTGTTGAATAGTTCCGAAAATAAAATTAATTAATAATGAGAAGAATAAAAAATAGCAATAATGACTAAAGAATGGTTACAAGNAAAAAAAAAGAATATTGTATATTTAAATATTATGGCAGAACCTCTTGGTGATAAATGATTGATATGGGATTTCCTTAAATAACTCTTTAAGTTTAGCTTTCCTTTTATAATACAAGTCGAATTCGACAAATCTAGAATTTGCACTATGGATATAACGACCTGTAGGGCCCATCTTAAAAGAGCTATCGAGAAAAAATAATTTTGGATTACGAGAAACCCGAGAAGGGATATGAACGCCTACATGATCAAGGGAATATTTGCAAGAAATTTTGCTATTGAAAATATTAAAAACAAAAAGGCCATCACAATAAAGTCTACGCGAGAAGAGAGTTTGGAGCCCTAAGAGGTTTCGAATTCTCTCATAATACATCCGGTTAGTAAAGAATTTATCATAACACGCAGCAACAAGTTTTCTTTGAACGTTTTCTAAATAATAATAATAATAACAGCAATAAGTAAGACGCGGTGCTAAATTATAATACATATAAATAATAATCCAAGGCTTATCGGCCACAAACTTGGTCACGCCATCTCAGGAGTCGGAGGAGTAAAAATTTTGCCTTTACGTAGAGAGAAAGCAGGCAAGATAAGTAATGACCCGTAGTTCAATATAAGCGCTACTAAGTGCACTTGTAGCCCCAATACTGCGCTAATTGCCTGAAAAAACACCAATACAAATATTATTTTCTACTAGTTCAAAATAGTGCACTACAATAGCTGGTTGGATCAGATTTTATACTAGTTTTATTATTATTATTTAAGGGATCATATTTAGCTTGGATTTTAGCGAGCTTGTTTTTCATTAACTACGTCTTATATATAAGCTTATATTTAGTAATATTATTTAAAATTATAATTAGTTGTAAAGTATTTACTGTAAACAAGTTCTTTTTAGAGATATATTTTTTAATTAGTATAAGAAAGATTAAAGTACATATTTATTTATCAGAATATTGTGCGTTAATTATTTTATCCTCATTGACAGTAAAATTATTAATAGTAATTAATTCATGATTAATATAGAGCAAATAGTTGAAATACAAGAAGCTTACTAACATATATTTACTTTTATTTTTTCTATACTATTAAATATTATCTCGTCCTACAAAAACGAAAGGTTTATTTTAAGATAATTAATCACCAATATATTCAGCTTTAGTTAAAACATGGGTGACTTGGCGCTCTAGGGGTAAGGTGTCAGACTTCTATGCTGGCGGCCGGGGTTCAATCCTCGGTCCCGGCAAAGATTTATCTGATTACCAAACCCTTCCTTCACCTCTGACAAGACGTCTTGTGAATGTGAGGAATGCCAGGCCTCCACCGTGGTTCGGATTCCACGTTAAACTGTAGGTCCTCCATTTCATCTCACAATCACCCTACCATTACACATTAGCGTAAGTGCGTATAACCCGAACGGGTAGTAAGACGCGGTGCTAATAATAATAATAATAATAATAATAATAGTTAAAACATAAAAAAATAAATAATTATGCCTTTCATTGGAAACGTTTACTGATACATTGTTTAGAATTGAATGCGGCAAGTGTTTTTTTTAGTGGAGGAGTGGGACCTTGTCCAATCTAAGGGTACTTTACCCGCTTCTCTATTCAAATTTGTGATACACCATTATTGTCTGAAGAGAGCATGACTCTCTGAGGGGAACAAATCAACAAAGTACCCGCGAGCCCATTTGAAACATATACGGAGCACCGCTAATACTGACCAAACAAAACATCCCCTTTACGATCCGTTTCAAAGTCCTTTATTCCTCTGTCGGGAGTATTTGTGTGAAAAGGGGGGGGGGGATAGGAGGGACTCTCAGTCGACATTGTGGATAGCAAGGACGATCATCCGCACTGTATCGCCTCGCTTAGTCCGCGGGAACCATTATTCTGCACAGCGGCAGCCAATAACTGTCCGGACAACTTGCCGCAGATTAACTCGAGGATCAACCTTCCCCCGTACCCCCCAAAAACCGCTTTTACAAACTCGCGTGCATTCCTACACTACAACCCTCTTTGCACGACTTGATTTGGTAACATTTGTCGAAAAAATAACGGGCATAAATCACTCAGACTTATCGTTACTTAAAACACCCAGTGTAGTTTTCAAACTTTTCGTCAAATTGCTTAACTAATATTCAATATTTTCCAGGTTATAAATATTACTGTGGTTTTAAGAGAACATTATCTAAGCTACTTATTTTTATATCAAAACATTTTGATGGCTAACATAAATAAAACATTGCTTCAGAAGATACGTTTAGTTAAATTTTTTACGTATATTAACGGTTTTCTATTATTTGTTATGGAGATTGCGGAATTTGAACAATACTTTTTATCTTCATTTAAACTTATTTATTAGGCAATGTTTTATTTATTTTGCTTAAAAAACTGCAAAAAATACTTAATTTAGCTCGAGTTCTCTTTCATCCAACCTTAAGAATGTCAAAGAAAGTCTCTAATTATTTTTAACATTTTATTTTTGTTTGTTTGGGAAACCAATTATGATAGAAATGATATTTAGTAAGGATACCCCGCAGCCGATATCATATCTATTATTATTATTACTAACACCACGTCTTACTACCCGTTCGGGTTATACGTACTTACGCTAATGTGTAATGGTAGGGTGTTTACGAGATGAAATGGCGGACCAACAGTTTGACTTGGGATCTGAACCACGGCGGAGGCCTGGCACTCCACACATTCACAAGTTGTGATTAATAAACGTCTTGTCAGAGGTGAAGGAAGGATTTGGCGATAAGATAAATCTGTGACGGGACCGAGGATTGAGCCCCGGATCCGCAGCACGAAAGTTCGACACGTTACCCCTAGACCATTAAGTCACTCACCATATGTATTAGTAAATTTTGAAAAAATTACACCTGAGCACGGGACAAATCTTGGATAGCTCAGTGGTAGAACATTGGCCATGGTCACGGGTTCAATTCCCATGTTTAGGAAGGATTAAAAAAAAATTACGAATACAATCTACGGGTTGTGTTAAAATTTTCTATTTTACACGAAAATTTAAAAAGTATCTTTTTTTAAATTATCTCAAATGTGCAACTAAAATAAAAAGTGTGTTACATTAAATTTTAAAATTTAGGTTAGTTGGCTAAAAATGTTTATTGTTGACAAATACAATAAATAGTTTTGAAATAAGTTATAACAGTCTAAAATAAAATTTGTTGCTCAATATCTATGAGTCTAGAAAAAATAAACTATCAGTGGGCACACGGACTAAATGTTAGGCTCATAAATACGTCAATAGTCTTACGAATGGTCATATATTACAATTATAAAAAGTTACTAGATCTACTTTGATATGTTTTCATACGCCAAATCATCAGGTCTTCAGCTGTCAATTTCAATAAATAACATCAATACGTAAAAAATAACATTAAATAAAGTAGTAAAACGAGATCTATATTTACAGAAAAAAATATGTTTGTATTTTCTAAAAGGTCCTTTCTATGCTAATTAGAATGTATTTAGCGTTTTCCAGAGGAGTTGAAACCAAACAAACTTTTACCAAAACATTGGCGATGCGATCCAGAGTTTGAAGTGAGATAACACCTTGTTGCTCCAAGCCCAAGATCGTCCTTCCGACGAGATTCATGGTGACAGTGCGACACATGTTCCACTTCTAATTCTTTTAAAAAGACCTGATAAATTTTCTGAGTCAACATCTCTCCCCCTTTTAAGTGAGGGTTTCTCGAAACAAATGCCTGCGTTGTGGGAAAATTCACCCTTCCTCGATTTTCGCATCGAGCAGACGGTATAGTAACAAGTTGACATATAATTTGTCATTGAAAAATAAAAGTTGGAACGGAAACTCTTTACTTGGACAGTGTCCGTCTATCTTGGTACTTAGTAATAAATAAATACCGTAAGCCTACTATTAAATTTTAATAAACATGTTAATATCAACGATGTATTACTTCAGTCACTATTTAAATAGGGTTTTTGATTATATAATGTCTAATTATATTTTAGATTTGATTATATATATATATATATATATATATATTTATTTTGCGCACTGCACAACATTTGGGCGATTGATGGGCCTACTAATTTTAAATTGAATAGTAACGTTGTTTTTACAATCCTACACTCTTTTGGGCATTATTTATTAAGCAATGCTATTAACTTTATAAAATAGAGACAACATAAGAGTAATTAAAAAACACCATTAAGAGTCTACTTCGTATATTTGAGGAAAAGCAAATAAATTCACGTAAACATTTTTTGTTTTGTTGTGCTATTTTTTTTATCATGTGACTAAGGTCACATACTTTTGAGAAAACATCTTACCAAATATAGAAAGACGAACCCAATGACTGATTGCACCAAACGGTCATCAGCTCGAGTAGCATATACTTACGTAGCAATAGCTCCTTTCGAATGTTAGACAGCTAATAAGGAGGGCCTGGGCCGGTAACATCAATCTTGGAGCCCGTTACACTGACGATTTGGGGGCCCCCTTTTGCCCCGCTCTAATGTTTAAGACTCATAGATAGGTAGAATTAAAAAATATAATGGGTTAGATTATCATGTCCAGGTGTAATTTTTATATTTTCAGAATATTATATTAATATGCTCAAACCTATTTCTGATTTCAGAGATAAGGGAAGTCATTATTACTACTTGAAGAAATTGATCTTAAACGTTTTCTTTGGGTTTAACAATGCCATCTCATACTTTTTTCTAGCTCTTCTCTTGAGTCGTCCCTGCTTAAATTCTGCTGGAATAGCCAAATTGGCAACAAGTTTTGCTTCAGAGAGAATAATTGGCCACCTTTCTCTCAAATCTTCCATTTATTGCTTCAGCTCATTTATATTTTTCTTTGCAATTTCAAGGGTGATCTTTCTTGATTGGAGAGTATAAGTTTCTTTCATCAAAACTTTCAACACCTTTAGCAAGATAGCAGTCATTAATAATTTGTTGAAAGAAGATAAATAATCATGCAAACCAACTGTTTTATAATGAGCTTCATGCGTGAGTTTTTTTTCGCCCGGATAGTAATTAAATATGCTAAAACCTCAATAACATTGGGGAGATGCCGAACAGCTTCTTTTCAGGCACTCCAACGGGAGTGACTGGCTGTAGGGGGGACAACCTGTCCTTTCTGTAAGCATTGATGATCTGATATATTGAATTCAAACAATAACGTTTTTTTACATTATTTGACCAGCTTCAGCGGCAGAATTGTTTGAGGCATCACTCTCATGTTAGGTTAGTCTACTGAAGACGTGGAGATCAGGGTTTGAGTCCCAATATACTGAGGATGGTTTTCCCTAAATAGTGTCTTACTTTTCTTCCAGGCAAATGCGGGTATATTACCTCTAAAATGCTTCCTCCCTCATTCCTATTTTATTATATACATGCGTATAGCCTGAGCATGCAGTGAGACGTGGTGATCAAAATAATTATTATTTTCCCGGTTTTAATTTCAATGTTTTGAAAGGTTATTTGAAATTTAGTGAGTTTTTCTGATATTACAATAAAAATTAGTAATGCATACGTTTTAATACTAATCGCACATGGGAAATTATCCCTTATGCACCAAGCCTTGGACTTCGCGTCACAGGAATTACAGCGAGTCCAACATCTTGGATTAAGTGACCCCCAATGCGGGTACCAATGTTTATTTTCTAAAACTTTTTGTATTCAACATTTAAAATAAAAACATATATTAGCGATTAAAAAAAGTGTAGAAACGGAGCCCTACAAATGGATTAAGTAAATAAACGTGAAATACGTATCTAGTTTTTTTTAATGAACGAGTGGGATGAAAAAGTAAATGATCAAAGAGAATAAATACTTTGGTAAAAACTCTTGGTCAAATCAAATCCAAAACCATTTAATCCTTTGACTGTTAGACATGGCCCCTAAACTAACAAAAATCAAAATTAGACACACACACACACAAAAGTCCAAGTATATGGATAGAACCCCTTAAAAGCAAGAGCCCAATTTCGTGCTTACAAAAGCACCTAGGAGAAAATTGAAAACGTCAATGAAAGGGTTATTTTTCTTCTCTTTCTAGCGATTTCAAAGAAAGTTTCTCTACAATCACTCTTAATGGCGGTAAGGATTCTATAAAGAGGAACGAAATGCAACAACTATCTAGTAGACCTTTTATGTCGACAGTGTGTGTGCATGTGTGTGGGGAGGTTATAAAAAGTAAGGGGAGGAAGATTTTCCGGAAATTACCCGCAGAGGGATGCGGATTGTATCCAAGCGGACTAGTTAAAGAGTTAGCAGACCATAAAATTAAAATATGTTAAGGTCATTTAGACCATCAAAATTGTATTGCACAATTTTTAACAAGCGTACATAAGATATAAATAGTGATTCAATGCTTTCAAATGATTACAATTCTCGTGGTTTAAGGGGTCAAACTTGCTATTTTATGCTTTTCCCGTACCATTGTTAAGGCAAAGTAAATACTGTATGGTGTTGAAATTTATAATAACTAGACATGCATATGAGGTGTCAAGAATGAAATAATTAAATTAATATCATTAATTTAAATAATAAATATTTAGTAGACTATGTTTATATTATTTTTAATAATAAAATAAATGTTATTAATATATAATTATAAAATTAGCATACATTAATAAAATAAATGCTATTAATATATAATTACAAAATTAACATACATTGATATTTAATTGAAATATATAATATTAATTTAATCCCACCCTTTCGGGTTATAGGCTTATGTACTAATTAAGCTAGCCAACGGTTTAAGGGATTGGGGAGTTTATATTAATAATTGTATCCACATCTGCATGGGGTAAGAATGGGAAACCATTTGGGAAAAAGCACCCTCAGTACACCCAACCGAGATTCGAGCCTCGATATCGCGTCATCGGCAGTCTAGTCTAACATGAGAGTAGCGCGTTAAATCATGCAGCAACCAAAGTGGGTCGTTTGTATCTGAACGCAGGTGAATTAATACTTTTTGACAAAACCTTAGCCCTCAAAACACAAAATTCAAATAACTTTTTTTTCATTTCAAAAGAAAGGGCATTTTTAGGAAATATAAACATATTTTTTGCGGCCAGCTTTGATAATATTTTACTATATTATTAGTGTTATTTTACAAGTATTGACAATATCTATCAAAATTAACAATTGCACATCACATGACTTTGTCTAAGACTACATGAAAGTATATATATACTTCATTCACGGTAGGAGTTTACCTCTGAAAGGTATTTTTTCCTACCAATATCCTACTATATAATAGATTTCTGGTAGGGAAAAAGGCCTTTCAGAGGTAAACTCCTACCGTGAACGAACTTTTTTTTTAGTAAACGTTCTAACTAGAAGCTATCCCTTCTTTTTTATTGGTGGCACTATTAAGTTGAGAACTTATTGTTTTAAGTTTATTCTATCTTAATATATATATTAAAAAAAAATATTTTTGCTAGTTTTTTTATTTTGAAAAAGTTTTTTTTAATTTAAGATATTTATTAGGTTTCTTTAATATACATCTATTTTAGTACAGGTGGTTTGCATTAATGGTAATGAATAATGATTATTTTCAATCTTTTAGTATATTGAAATAGTAAAACTTATATTTTATAAAGTTCTTTCTAAGAAAATTCTACTTTAGTTCGTTTATTGAGAAAAAGTATATCGACAACAAAATCCTAAAAAGGTCCGTTTCAACTCTTCTTGACCCCTCGGATATTAAACTCAACCAATAAAAAAGAACACGCGAATATATTTCTAGAGTGCTGGGATTTTAATTATTTATCCTGGCATAGTTAATTATTTTTTTAAAATCTATCCCACATGTGTGTACACAATATAACAAATGAGGTCAACCTGGCACGTCATATCAGAGTTTATATTGTGTGTTTTTAGTGCCAATAATAGAACAAGTACACGAGATTTGTTAATATGTAGGTGACCCGTATAGGTAGACACACGGTATCTATGTCAGTGTAGTCTTGTCTGGTTTGCCGGTGATTGGAAAGGGGTGGCGGTTTGAATTCAGACTTAAGGAATTTAGGGTGGATTTTTTTTCTTGCGTGGTTTCCCGCTCTCCCTCCACACATACACTAGTACATTAACTCTATATTATACCTTTCTCATTCCTACCCTTTTTACGTAAATGTAATGATCGCCTGACTCAAAAAAAAAGTAGCGAACATAGTGGGGAGAGAGAGAAAAAAAGCTCATATAAATTTCTTGAAAATGAAGTGAAGTTTTCAGAGCTTTTTAAATGGATTTTTTCATCGACTAAAAATCAATTTAACCAATTTAAAAAAAATTTATTAGATATATACACCAAACAAATTATCTCGAGGGCCGTTGTTTTCCCTTACGCTTGTTTTTTCACGCCCGAAATAGATTCAAATCTCGGCCTCCCCATCACGGACAAACCAGAATTGACTCTTGACGCCTTTTCTTGAGTACGAGTATGAGTAAGAGATGTGGCTATTATTATCATGATCAGATCTATACAGCCTGTTCGACCCAAAAACTAAACCATCTCAGTGGTCGGTAATAACATAGCTTAACGTAACGTATGATTGGAACGACCCGAAATGTTCACCCTAATAAGAATAAACGAGATGGAATTACTAGAGGTACCCAGTAAGATTATGTACAAACTTATCAATAAAACAGCGCAAACACAATGTGCATAGACTTATTTGCTATAAAACATATTATGTAGATGCTAATATACAACAATGACAGCTTACACATTTGTTTGCAGAAATGTAAGTCTACCAATAAAATTGTCAATCACATCAAATTATTAATTAATTCATATGTACCATCAAATGATGCGTAATAGTTGTCCACCACAGGACTAAGTCCTGGTGCTAGAATCAAATTAAAATAAGTGAAAAATTAAAACGTGGACACTGGAATTGAATCCGGGGGTAGATTCCCGTGTTCAGGTTGTCATTTTTTTCATTTTATTGAATTTTACTACATAGAATATTATTCCCAAGCTGAGAATAAGATTAACATCAGTTTAGGTCATTTTGCGAAAGTTTTTATAATGTAGCAGTTAAAAAAAAGAAATATGTTATTTAAAAGTGGCTGAACATTTTGTTCTTTTTAATAACACGCGTCTTAGCTTCAGCGGCTTGCACTGATTAAAGGATATAGTTTGAGAAAAGGGAAATTTAAATAAATACGTCTGTAATAAAGTTTGAAAATCACAATAAGGACCTCGACCCCCCCCCCCCCCCCCNNTTGAAAAACACAATAAGGACCCCGACCCCCCCCCCCCTCCCTCTTTCCCTTAGTAAAACTGCTGGTATTTTGAGCCATTGGAACTTTGGCGCAAAGCCAGCCAATATGGTAGCCAGTCACATGATCTAGCTGATCGTCACATAGAAAATATTACTTTTTTAAAAGAGAAGATGTCACGCCTATGCTACGGTAATATTTAATCTATTTAAAAAGTTGAAAACAAATGTCGCAATGGTTGACAAATATAAAACAAAATAGTGGAGATTCAAAAATTATTAAAATCCAACCATCGGATCGCATTTACATAATTACTAGCGAATCATTGCAGCGATAGCTGCAGATTATTCCATTAAAATGTATTCTAATCTTTTATTGGAAAAATATCTAGTAAGCACTCACTCAACTTTATGTTTAAAAGTTTACTCATCAAAATATATAAACTTTACATAGATATTTAGCTTTCGGTATTTAATATTAATCAAAACGTATATTTTCACCGTTCACGTTACGATGATCACTTTAAAATGAACACCCTCCCAGCTCTCTATCTATTTGTTGCACCAAACCACTCAAGAATTGAATTATCATTTTTAACAAAGGAGAACTATTTTATTTACCGATATACAATTCCAAACGCATTCACCTTGCTCTTGTGTTTCTCCTGACAAACCCAAACTTAACACCCAAAAAACAATGTTGGCATTAACAGACTTTTATATAATTTCATATTTGCTTCTTTCTATACTACTTCATTCTTTGCAATACGTAGTCCACATACATCCAACTATTCTTTGAGACGCATTCACCTGTCTGTCGATTTCATCAATCCTCCATTTTTACAGGACATTTTGCCCAGATACACAAAATCATTCACTTGTTCTAACAGTTTTGCATTTATACTAAGCTGACAATCATTTGCCAATCCGTCCTTATCAAAAACCATCACCTTTGTTATAGAGAAATGTATTTGAAGATTCATTCTGCCTGTTGTCACATTCAAACGGTTCAATGCATTCTGAAAAGTCACTTTCACTCTCAGCCATTAATATGGCATCATCTGCACATAGCAGCACTCTCACATTAACATTGTTCATTTTCCCACCAACAGCGTTCGCTCAAGGATCCCTCATACACGTATCCATGAAAACATGAAGCATATCACAGCCTTGTATAACAGCATGTTCAATGTCAAAACATTTACTTAAAGTTCCAATCACCCGAACGCACGATTTACTTGCAGCATATACTATCCAAGCATCCGCACAGTACTATCTCAGAACATTCCATAACATACTCCTATTCACATGATAGTACGCTTTATTCAGATCAATAAATACACAATATACTTTCTTCCTTACTGCGATGCAAATATCTGGTCCATGCAACCTGGCATGAAACCACATTGCAACCCCAAATCTTGTCGATAGTTTCTTAAAGACCACTTTAAATTTTGACTCTAACTAAAATCTTTGTCTGAAATACTCAACAAACTAAATTACCTTTCATACACTTTAACTGCCTTTGTGCGAAGGAATAATTACAGCAAACTTCCAGCCATTGGGAACATTTGAAATCCCAGCACACACAATGAACAGCTCACACAATCTTCAATATAAAGTGTTTATTGTGATTAACAGTAAGATGTGTTTGATTTTACGATGAGAAACTTACTTAAGAGTAGTTTACTGAAAACCTATTTTTCAAAATTTTCTTACACGCTATGATCTACATAATTTGAGAAAGTTTGTTCGATGGTGTCGTACCATTTATTTCGAAAAGAGATGCATGCTCTGGGGCATGTGCAATACAGCATATAACAGATGAGACTTTTAAAAAAAGAATGCATCCTATTTGTAATATTTTGAGGTGTGAGGGAGGTGGAAGAGGGAGCAATGCCCTTCAAAGCGAGGGACAATTATATGTTTGAGAGCGAATAAAATAAATAAATTGTATGGTTATAGAATATTCATTCGCACGTTTTGGGAATGTTAACATTTTCAATGTCAGTTCCCATGAGAGAGTGGTCAAGGGGAGTAGACTGCAAACACAGGAGATTGTGGTTGTATCCCAAAGGAGTCTGAAAGGATGAAATATTTATAAAAAAAGAGTTCGTAATATTAACCAGATATTTCAGTACTTGGGAATATTCCGGAGGTCAAATGTTGAATACCCTGTCCTAGTTAAAGTTGGTTTCCGATTAATGTGCTGATGTAGCTTAGTCTTTAAAAAGTGTACGGTCCACGCAGTGACGGCCGAGGGGTTTAAAGCCACAAGCTCACAAATAACTTGGCCGCAGTTGAGAAGGATGTCGGGAATCGAGTCCCGATTGGATGGATGCGTCAAAGGTGTATTTATTTAAATGTGATTTTAAAAGTGAATAATATTTTTTGAAATGTATGGGTTTTGTGTGTGTGTATATATGTAAGTTTACGCTTTTGAACGATATATCTTTAAATAGCAAATGATCCCGTTGTTAGTTTTCATTTATCGACCTCTGATGGAAGGTATTAGCTTAACTTAAAACTGATTAACAAAATACTGGTGACCATGGGACCTTTCGAGATAAATCTCGCGGTACCTCTAGGTAAGAAGCCAGGAGTTCTGCCCACTATACGACAAGGCCAGCTAAGAATTCTGGATATTAAGTTACTATTTGTAAAAAAATAAAGTAAACGTATATATTTATGACGAGGTCAAGCTATGCAGATTATTATCAAGGATTGTCATGTTCAGTACCGTTTCTTGTATGATGGTTTCACTATTCATTTGATTCAATACCAAAATTAATTTATTATGTATATATTTATTTAGCGTATGCCACCAGAGTTTGTCGGCTAGCCATTCGTGGTCTCCTACTGGAAGTGAAGGAATGTAACCTAACCGTCTTCTGAGGTTGGCCCACCATGTAGGTGCGGTTACTTGGGACCGATTAGACTATGCTATGATAATGATGATAATTGTGGAGCCAGTAGACGTCTTAAACCTAACTTAACTTTAATTAACCAGCCCATGGAAATCATAGACACAATTATTCTTCAGGAAAAATACCCAAGGTGCTACCAGGAATTAAACCCGAAACCTCTCTATCAGTAGCCAGGATAGCTGACCAAGAGGCCAGCCTATTAAATACTTAAACCTATCCAACCTAAAGGAACATAGTCCAGCATCCATGCTCTCTCAGATATTGTTAAACCTACTTTAAGTCAGTGAAGATTACATCCAACACCCCCTTTCCAAATAATCCTTGTTGTAACGTGAGATTTTCTTCCTCTGACGGGCCACACGCTAAGCCACGACGACCACTTAACTGGCCGGTCCCGCGGTGTAGGCTTGAAGACACACACACACACACACACACACACACACACACACACACACACACACACACACACACACA
>CABFOV010000042.1:0-14769 GCA_902141375.1 Timema poppense | reverse complement strand
ACACACACACACACACACACACACACACACACACACACACACACACACACACACACACACACTAGCCCCTAATGGAGGCTGCTAGGGAGCCCCATAATCAGTGCCATTGCCACAGAGGATATCTTGCTTGGGCGCCACTGCACACCCCGGTTAACAAAGTTTCATCGGAAACTGTTTGCGGTAGATATTGGAGACGGTTAAAGAGACAATCACATGAACGATTAACTGGGAAATTAGATTCAAGATTACGATCGAAACCGAAAAGTTATACAAGTGCAGATTATTCATTTGGCAGAAGATAAATTGGGATTAATTCAATATTTAATGTTTGTTTTTGTTTTGATACGCTTCAATGGCTGCAATGTCTAAGGTACTACATAATAGACTAGAATGCCGAAGACGGAGAGATCGGCATTCGATCCCAGTCGGGTGTTCTGATGGTGGCCTTTCCTAAATTGTTTTCCACTCTCCCGTCACGCAAAATGGGTACACTTCCTCTCTTCCTAATCCCTAATACATTAGTGTAATTAGTACATAGGCTTACAGACCGAACGGGTAGTAAGACGCGGTGCGTAAAAAGATTCATTTTGAAATAATTATTTTTTTAAATGTATTCTTGTAATATGATAAAAAGGTTTCACTGATCTCAATTATGTTTTTTTTAATCAAACAAGAAATCTGCGCTACGATGCGACGTCTGGTTAGGACTAAGCGATCCACCTAAGTTAAGTGCTATCCGTGGGTTTAAAACGGACTTAATGGTAGGGTAGAAGAGAACCAGATTTAAGTACTGTTTTTGAAATGTTTATAGAATTATTTTTTTTAATGCAAAATAAAAATAAATGTTACGATACCCCACAAAGACTCTCTTTTATCTTAAGGTGATTGGCCGTTTACATTTGGCGTGGAAATCCAGAACCGTGGGAACAAACGGTTGTATTCAAGATTTTTTTAAATCGTTTTGCAATTTTCTTTTCGGAAACGGTTTGTTCAAGAATAGAAGCATGTTGATTAAATTATACTTTTTAAGTACACGCCTCCTCTATAATTATAATTGTGATCAAATATCTATAAAATTGACCTTTTTCAAAAGAAAACTACCAGCTTCATAACAAAAATAAGAAAATTAACCATTAATAAACATTGATACATTATCTTAGTAGGGGCGTGGAAAATATTAACATAAAAATTTCCCTCGTTTTCAAGAAAGCTTTTATTTCTAAACGTATGCTTTTTCCTAAGACCTGTCCGGTAGGTAGTACCATATATGGTCTATGCGATCCATCTATTCTTGTTGGCGCGGAAGGATACTTTGGCCAGCTATGAAGCCACGCTACACTTTTCACCCTCCCTCTAACCATCACGCAAAATAGGTTTTAAACTTGCACTAGACAGGGCCAAGGACCTTAAGAGAGAAACATTTTCTAAAAACTAGTAAGATTTGTGAAACGGAATAATATACATTGTAGCAGAAACATACCACCAAAGAGAATAAATGAAATAATACACACAGTTAAAGAAACATTTAAAAAAGAGGTACATTTCTGTTCACCAAAGAGCATAGCTATCTATTTTTAAATGCCCTTAAGAACATATAATATATAGGCGCTCTCTTTATATACACGCGTGCATATAGCTCAGAGATTATTTGTTTTATAAAAATATATTTAAAATTAATTTTTATTAATACTAAAACCTTTTCGTAACTCAAATAAGTGCGAAGCTAACATCAACATTGAACATTTCTGCTTATGTAAATTACCCTCTTAGTGATTTTGACGAAAAAATTTAAACTGCTCATTCTGTTTGTAATCTTAAACAACGTCTGAATAAAAAAATTTAATCAAAATTTTTAAAACAGATTTTGAGGAAATTTTTTTCTTCTCTTTTTAACCGCCAGTAAACTAGCCTTAATTTTATAATTAGATATCTAGTTCCAAAAACTACTGGAGGAAATCTTATGATAATCCTAATTACAAAGTTTTAGCCTTATCGGTTTAATGGTTTCGGCTCTAGGCCTAGATACAGACGACATAGTTAAAACCACTTTTTCGGATTCAGGGGGTCATGAAACGTCGTAATTCATCAAAATTTCTAGTTAAAAGTTTTCTTTAACAGTCACAAAACTTATTTTTCCAAAGAGTCGGGGAGAATTAAAGCAGTGATTCGGTAAATGCATTTAATTTTATTTTATTAATTGAACAGCTATTAAATATATGCAAAAAGAATAATTAAAAATTGAACAGAAATTTTGAAATTAAGATAAAAAGGGTTACATATGACAAATATTCAAAAACTTTGTTGATATTACTATTTGGAGAGAATTTAACTAAACGGATATAAGGAAGTAATATTTAATGAATTCTGTCCATAAAAAAGTTTTACCTTAACTCAAATGACCCTTCCCTCCACCCCCCACACCACTTAATCACCCTTTGATTTTAAATGTAACTAATGCAATCCAAATAACTCAAGTTTAAAAAGTTTTCGCTTCAGTTTAATTTATGCTAAGTAATATAACGCCAGACAAATGAACAAGTTAGAAACAACTAAGCACCCGCTTCGGTAGCTGCATGGTCTAACGCGCTACTCTCGTGTTGGAATTGACTGTCGTAGATGAGAAGATCGGGGTTCGATGCCGGTCGGGTGCAGCGAGGGTGGTTTTTCCTAAACGGTTTCAACTCTCCTTCCACGCAAATTCGGGTGCACTTCCCCTTGATTAACCATTAGTGTAATCAGTACATAGGCGTATAGCCTGAATAGGTAGTAAGACGCGGTGCTAAAAAAAACACAAAAAACTAAGCATTAAAAGCGATTCTTGTTCTCTTTTCAAACTTGCAGCGCTTGACGTTTGAATTTAAAAATGTCAATAAATAACGTAAGGGTGTCTCCCTGTCTGATGTAAGGAAGATAGAATTTAGAAGAAAGGTACCTGCAATTTCGTAGATAAATAATTGAATAAACATTAATGAAAAACCACCCTCAGTACATACGACCGAGATTTGAACCCCGACCTTCTCATCTCCAGCCAACGCCTAAATTATCTTGACATTTAGTCATCTTGCCCACTGGTGTGAATCAAAATTTTATTAAATCTAATTTTATGCATGCATACATACGTCAATCCATGAGTAATGTAAATGTCTTGCCAGTTGTATAGCTACACTTTGTAAATAGTGTTTTTTAGAGTATGGTCCAAAATGGGTTTTTCCTAACCCGAAATGTATTTAGTGCAAGCGTACTTATTCCGAGTAAATGTTTGTGAAGGGGTTGTCCCCATGAACACGAGGCCTGCCCTCCCTTGATAACACGAAATAATTAAAGAAGAGCCACGTGGTGCCTTACCCTAGGCAAGTCTCCGCTGTGATAAGTGTGGGCCCCACATGGAACCAGGAGTTCTATACACCCTCCTAATACAGTCAGTTGCAGTGAAACATACTTTTGTCACAGCCAAACGGCACCAGGCGTTTTATGCACCCTCTTAGTACAGTCAGTTGCAGTGAAATATACCTCTGTTCATCCACATGGCATCAGGGATTCTAGATATCCTCTTAGTACAGTCAGTTGCAGTGAAATATACCTTTGTCATCATTCACGCGGAATAGGAGAGACTACACACCCTCTTAGTACAGTCAGTTGCCGTGAAATATACCTTTGTCACATTCACGTGGTACCGGGGATTCTAGATATCCTCTTAGTACAGTCAGTTTCAGTGAAATATACCTTTGTCACATTCACGTGGTACCGGGGATTCTATACATCCTCTTAGTACAGTCAGTTGCAGTGAAATATACCTTTGTCACATCCACGTGGTATCAAGGGTTCTTTACACGAAACACTATTTTACAACAACGAAGTGCACTTATTTAAGCCAAGGCTCCTCTTTATTACCCTAACACGTAAATTATTAATAATTATATACACAGAATTGAAAAGAATTAAATACAAACATTTGTAGCTGTAAAAGATTACAAATGTGATATAGCAATATGGTATGTATTAAAATTATTACTATACATAGATATATATCTAAAAACTAAAACACTTCCAGTGACGGAGACCGAGTATAGACGTGACGTACTTCCACTGCGGTCTGATCATGGTCGGGAAATGGAAAGAGGTTGTAGTAAAACTGTTAACATTGACGTCACGTAATATATGAACGATATTTTGGAGCTCAACCTTAACCTAAATACTCCATATAGCCGCTGGGATTATTTATTCTGGGTTGTCACTCTTTTATAAATACAAAATTTACTATGTTTTTCAAGCTTTCCAGGAAAAAAATATCATTTTCCCAAACTCTTCAGAGTAAGCGTTTCAAACTCTTTTGGTCAAAAGGGCTAGATTAAAAACTGAAAATACTGAGAGGTAGGGGGCGATTTCTGAAAATTAATCTGGTGTTTGCTCCATTTTTATAATTGATGACTTACCAAGTCTTTCTTACTACCTGTCCAGACTATAAGCATGTATGCTAATTACTCTAATGGGGTAAGAGCGTATAACCCACACGGGTAGTAAGATGCGGTGCTAAGTATTATTCTAATGGGGTAAAAATGATTAAGTAAGCATTTTAAAGGTAATATACCCGCATTTGAGTGAAAGAAGAATGAGAAACCATTTAGGGAAAACCACCCTCAGTTGACACGACCAAGATTTGAGTCCAATCTCCCTGTAGTCAAATGTTATTGTATTTTTGCGAGGTTTATAATAAGATGCTTCGTGCCGCATTGTATGTTGGTTAAACAAAAGGTTCGCACATAATCTGTCGTTGAAATGGCATACCAGAACTAAAAAATCAGAGGGCGGTTGGTTACGCAATAGCGCACTACTAAAACACCCACCGGTGTTTTTAAAACCAAATTATGTTCCCCGCCGGTCACGTACTCCTTACACTGTTTTTATAAACTCGCGGTTCCCCCAGTTACTTAATCACGAACCCCTAGCCTCCCACCCCCTCCGGTGTTCTTAGAATACTCATGTTCCCCCAGTTACGCAATACGCACACCTAACATCTTCTATAATGTTCTTAAGAAACTCTCGTACCCTGACCCCCTTCCTCCTTAACCACAAAATGTAGCGGGGGTTCTAACCCCAGGGCGGGGGTCTTAGCCCCAAACTGTCAGGAAGATACTATCCCCAAAATTTCGGGAGGGGGTATTAAGCTCCAGAGATGAGGGTGCTTGCAATTGGTTTGGGGTGGATCTTAGCCCCATAATCCTGCCTACTAGTTTGACATACCTGCTAAATAGTGTGGTATATTAAATTAAAGTTTAATTTTTCATACAATTGATTACTGTTAAATAATACTATTGGTGATTTAAACAGTATTATTTGACCTTGTTGGGAAAAGAAGTCAGTGTTTATGCCACCCAATGTTTCAAAAAGAAACAAATCGGAAAAGGGGTATACGACATGTGTTCTAATAAGCATGCTTATTTATTTTCTATTTTTCTAGAATGCCAAAGGACAACTACTTAAAGCTAGTAATTTAATGCCTCAAAATCGCAAATATTCCATAATTTGTAGGGTTTTTAATATAGATTCCCTGTGTTTTACCAACGCCCACGCCTTTCAAGGTTGAAAGTAACCCAGTTTATTAGGTCTACATGAATGGCAGATTTATTTTAAAAACAAACATTCTACTTGCAAAAGTTTTTCATGGGTTTTTTGGGGAAATAAAATCTAAAAATGCAGGGTCCTAATGTTCGCGGGTTCAAACCCAACGAAGATCGACGGATTTTTCTTGAGTGATGAAAATCCGTGGCACTCCGAAGGGGAAGTAAAGCCATCGGTCCTACGTTTACTGTGGCATTTAAAATAACTCTATAGAGTATGTGAAAATACCTTTTCCGGCAAAATTGGTAGGCTCTTTCACTCTCGCTAGTAGAAATTCTCGTGTGCTGATATAATTAGTCAGTTCAGAAAGTGCACGTTAAATACTTCAAATAAATCTAGGCTTTATTTTAATTTAGAATTATCTAGTCACCTGCTGAAGGAGGTACCTAAACTTATGCAAGGTGTAATCCCTATTTGAGACAATTTAAAAAATATATATATATGAAGAAACAATAATACACGCCATGGCTAAAATAAATATTTTAGCAACCGGCAGAAATCCTTTTCCGCTCCCAAAAGGAATGTTTAAACAAGCTTTCCTTTGCAGGTGAACGAACATTGAGCTCACAATTCCTTCGGGATAAAACTACAACAAAGACTCTTGCTTACACTCGTAAGAACGAGGCACTTTTATGCGCCAGGACATACATTAGCTTACGCGAGAAGTGCACACGCTACGGTAAACAATTTCCATTCCATAAAGTAGTTCTTCGTTGTAAAAACAGCATTTGAACCTTAGCACGTGACGTAGATAAGTAAAAAAAAAGAATAACTCAAGGAATGCTTCAAGTGATTCCATTGTCATGCACATAAATATGTAATTTGAATTAATACATTATTTTTCTCAGAAAAAACAGCAATCAAATATTAACAGCTAAAGAAAAGAAATTGTTTCACAAGTATGCTGAATTTAAAAAATATATATCTATATTACTATAATAAACCTGCACTGGTGGCCAGGTCGGCTAGGACATGAGGTCCTGAATGAACTGTATTTTCTGTGTTAAGGAGGTCATGGTTCGAATTTCCACCGGGTGCTCTCGGAGGTGATTTTACAAATGTGATTTATCATTATTGTTTCCCCATACTCAATACGTCAACGAGAATTAATTTTCTTTAACAACCCTCATCATTTGTTTCCCCTTAAAATGAGAAGAAACGAACCAAACGAATAATTATATAAATGTTTTTAGATATAACAACTCTATGAAAGAGATAAGATTTATAAATACTTGGCAAAATTAAAAGTGAACACCCCTTTTACATAAAATAACTGTGTTTAGAAAAATCCATATTTTGTTGACAAACTATTTTTAAGTAGCGTTTCTAACTTGACGAGTAATATAGGATTGATTTTTAAAACTTCAACTGACAAAAATAAATAAATAAAAAGGTAACGAGGGAGGAAGGGAATGGTCCTAAAAATTATAGTTTTATCGACTCAAACTTTTAATAAAATGAATTAATTTTAACTCGACGATAACTTACTATTTTTTTCGAACTGATCAACCAACTAGTCATAATAAACAAAATATACATCTTTGAAACTATTCGTCGTACATAAAAATCAAAATAATCTTATGTACAAAAGATCAACCAAAACAACGACACAAAAAAATGTGTCTAGAAATTTGTTTTACTCTAATTAAGCGACCGATAAATCAGTTATGAATTTCAATAAGGATATAATTTGATAAAACACTAAACTAATACAAAAAACATTGGGGTTCATTTGTTAAGATTTATTACCTGCAAAGTCTTTAAGTACACATATAAAGACCAATGGACATTTGAATGGAAAATCTGAGTATAACTTGAACCGGTAGTGAGACACGGTGATAAAAAAAAAAGATGAAGAAAGACAATCCCTTATTAATGTAACTAAAGTGCGTATAGCCTGGACGGAAAGTGAGACGAAATGGATTTTTTATTTTTATTTTCCGCCTATAGCGAAGGAACGCGTTAAAAACACGGAGGGCCTACAATAAGTGAACAACCAGAGAGTCCGTTACCTAATGTCGACATGTCACGAAGTGAAGTTCTTCACATTATACAAACATAATCAAGTCACGCAACGACTGCTTCTACGAATTACTCCTGTAAGCCCGGTTTCGCTCAATATTTCTCCTTCCATGCGGGTCTCATTAGGGCGTGAAGGGAGGGACTCTTGAATTACGGGGATATTCTCATTTCCTCTACCAAAAACTTTATCCAACCTAATGGGTAAAAAGACCGATGTTAAGTTCGATTTCAGGTGGTCAATATTATCTATGACCCACTTCGGTTGCCGCATGGTATAACGCGCTACTCTTGCAGTAGACTGCAGTTGACTGTCAGAAGTCAGTCAGCAACAAAGAAGCCACGGGGCTATTGTTGGAATAGTGCAAGCGTGCTCAGGGTAAGCATGAGCAACGGTTATACTTGTGGTATAATGGTTGAAATGGACCAACACTGATCGGTACAGCAGCCTTACCGTAAGCAGCGAATACTGTCATGGGTTAAGGGTATAGTAACCTCATCTAACTTGAGCAAATTACTAGAATAAACTGTGATATATTAGTCTCGGATGACTCAAAGCTATGACGAGGAGCTGAGGTTAAAACCGTTGATAAGCTGGCGAGAACATGGATCTGTATGCTATAGAAAAGCAAACAAAATTATACTCATTATTAAATAAT
The DNA here is from genome assembly GCA_902141375.1 of Timema poppense. Lineage (NCBI taxonomy): Eukaryota > Metazoa > Arthropoda > Insecta > Phasmatodea > Timematidae > Timema > Timema poppense. Next base: position 6,472 of record CABFOV010000042.1, on the reverse strand, counting down.
AAAGTAGAATAATCCCTGAGCTAGATGGGGTATGACTAGCTTAACAATGTGAAATTTACTTTGAGAGTAAAAGTCTTAAGTAACCACGACCAACAATACCCTGTGTATTAAATAAAATTTAAATTCTTCAACTGTTGTACAAGACCACCCAATGTCAATCCCACCTTCCAGGGAGGGAGGGAGGGGATAATATTATTATTAGCACCGCGTCTTACTACCCGTTCGGGTTATACGCACTTACGCTAATGTGTAATGGTAGGGTGATTGTGAGATGAAATGAAGGACCTACAGTTTAACGTGGAATCCGAACCACGGTGGAGACCTGGCATTCCTCACATTCACAAGATGTCTTGTCATAGGTGAAGGAAGGGTTTGGTAATCAGATAAATTTGTGCCGCGACCGAGGATTGAACCCCGGCCGCCAGCATAGAAGTCTGACACCTTACCCCTAGACCGCCAGGTCACCAACAATATAATAATAATAATAATAATAATAATAATACCACTTCCACTACTACTACTACTACTACTACTACTACTCTCTCTCTCTCTCTCTCTCTCTCTATATATATATATAGTTGGCTAAACATTCCTAGTCTTCTTGACAATGTAGCCGGTCTTCTGAGGGTGGGACATCATGTAGGTGCGTTACTTCGGGCCAATGAGATGATGATGATGAGCCCATAGGAGACATAAACCTAACTTGAGCCTAATCAACCAGACTATAAAGACTATAGTCGGTGACCTGGTGTTCTAGGGGTAAGGTGTCAGACCTCTGTACTGGGGGTCCGGGGTTCAATCCTCTAGTCCCGGCAGAGATTTATCTTATTGCCAAACCCTTCCTTCACCTCTGACAAGATGTGTATTAATCACAATTCGTGAATATTAGCGTAAGTGCGTCTAACCCGAACGGGTACTAAGACGCAGTGCTAATAATAATAATAATAATAATAATAATAATAATACATAAAGACCAAAGAAACAATTCGCCTTCAGTAAAAATAACTATGGTACCGCCGGGAATAGAACCCACGCGCGACCTCTAAATTGGTAGCCAGGAAAGGTGGTACTAGACCAAGAGACAAGCCCAACTCCAATTATTATATCTCATCGCATGAATACTAAAATATGTCTCTCTCTCCAGGGACAGTATTTTGTTCGTTACCCAGTTTCTCCAATTTGTGGGGACCAACAATGACTTAGTAAATACAAAAATAGAACCATTCTTGTTTTATTAAATTATATTGTACATTAAAGTAGAAAAGTAACTCTTGTCAAAGCATAGCAACATACTTACACCAGCAGTCATACGGTATGACGCGCCAGTCTCACGATATACTGGATTCCCGATGACGGTAAAGTCGGGGTTCGAATACCGGCCGGGACTACTGAAGGCGGTTTAATTATACATGCAATTTATCACTGTGTATTTTACCATCATATTACATTATAATGCGGGGGAACTTCTTCTAGGCAACCTTCCACACTCTACCCATTGATGTTAAACATAATAGTAATGCACTAATTTAATTTATACATGGAGTTAAAGTTAAGTTTTAACGAATTTTCCAGAGCGATGGAGTAAATTAGAAATACTCAGAAGCCATTTATAATTTAATCAAATTTACATGCTTTTGTTCCCTTGATTTGTTATTCTCTTAAACTTTCTAGCGATGCCGAATAAACAAGATTATATTTTGCTACCTGCAAAATTAAATAAGAGGATTAAAGGCTGTGTTACCCATCATCCGTAGGTTTCATGAGCTCGTGGTTCTGCGACCGGGTGGTTAGAGTGGTCGATCTCAAATGTAAGGGGCCCAGGTTTGATTAGGGGTGGTTCAGTTATGAAGATATTTACTATTTGTAAATGGGTTATTCTTTCTTCTTAATTAGTAAAGATCTAATGTTAGACTAGAGTGCGGATAGCAAGGAGTTCGGGGAGGGTGGTTTTTACAAAATAGTTTCCCAATCTCTCTACTTCCACGCAAATGTGGGTGCACTTCTTCTGAAATCAACCTTCCTCATCCCTAAACCATTATATTAATTAGTACATATGGGTATAACCAGAACTAGTAGGAAGAAGCGGCGCTAAAAAAAAAAGTAAATGTTTAAACTTTTTTTAGACTGGGTGTGTATTATTAGACGTTACGCCATATACTGAGCTAATATGTAGAGATGGTATTGTAATAATTATATTTTACAAATCTCTTTTGATTAATGTATAGATATAATAAGATCTGATCTAAAGTGATAATATTCAAAATTCACTATTATTTAACACTACATGTGGCAGCAAATGTCAACGTGGTGAAACATCCTTCTGTCTCTCTTTTTTGACCACCCAGGCAAAATCTTCTCCAAAACCAAGCAAGGTATATATATATATATATACACATACACACACACATTTTGGAAAGCGTAGGTGTTTTTCACTAGCTTGGTAGTTGCAGGGCTGTTCGGGCGTTAGTCAGTCATAAGAATACATATTTTCATCAAAATCATCGAATCTTAATCGGGACTTTACATAGTCCGCACCGGCCACAATCTAAGACCAATTGGGATCCAAACATTTAGTCAGCACAACTCCCAATAAAGGGAATAAACAACACGTGTGATATATGATTACGGATCCCAGTTTTTTCAGACTCAAAAACAGTGTTATTAAACTTTAATCACTCCCACCTAAGTTATGGCTTATTACATTCTCTCGACACCTCGGAGAGAAAGTATTGTGATCGTAAAAACATTCTACTTCGAGATTTTGATAAATGTTGACGTTTCATGACCCCCTGAAAAAAAAGAGTTGTTTTTGCGATGCCGTCCGTCCGTTTGTCTGTTACTTGGGCTAGAGCCTAAACTATTTTACAGATTGGGCTAAAACTTGGTATCTGAGGTGTTCATAAGGTCCACCCGGAGGTTCTCTTATTTTTAAATTAGATGTCCAACCCTAAATTTAAGGATAGTTTACTGAAGGGGGAAAAAAGAGAAAAAAATAATTTGTTCAATATTCGCAATAACGATTCTGATTAAATATTATATCTAGACACTATTCGTTATTATTATAAACAATATGGTAATTCTCATTTAATCATGAAAATTACTTTGAGGGTACTTTATATGAGGGAAATTTTCCAATTTTCATAATTTCTCCACAACTATTTGAGATACGAAATATATTTTTTATAAAATCAATAGTTTCTGAGCTATAAGCAAATATATATACTTTTTAATTAATGTCTTTGAAAATGAACTTGATTCTTATGCTCTTTGGTGGACAAAAATAATTATCATTTCTCAATTTTTCTGTAACAGTTTTTGTAGTTCCTATTATAAATTGAAGTAACAGTGCATATTATTTCATTTATGATCTATGGTGTAGTGTTTATACAATGTAAATATTTCGTTTCACAAATCTTATGAGATATTAGTAAATATCTATTTTAAGATAAAAGCAAGTCTGTGCAGTTATTATTAAAAGTAATATTGAGCAAAATAAAAAGAAATAAAAGAATACCCCGTGATAAAATAGTGTTGCAATAGTGCCACCCGAGCGTTGTGGTATTATATTTCATTACTACCCGATCGCAGGTGAAGTGCTACTTACAATATATATCAATTTTAATAAGAAAAACCTTGTAGAAAATACAAACCTATTTTTGTAACCAAAATAGATTTTTTATATATAGATTAATAGGTTTATTTTATGGGTGTTGATATTACAATATCATAAGAAAACTGTACATCATATGACTTAACGCACGAATGTATAAAATCAGATTTAGTAACGTTTGTAAGCATCAAATAAATTTCTTCCAAACTAAATGAGACCGTAGGTACTTGAAAAGTAAATTTATCTTATTACCAATTACCCGTGAAAATGGATACACCATTTTGATTCAGTCAGAAATCGCATCGAAATGTGATTTTATTATATAATACACTTGCCAATAAAGAGTTTGGGTTGAGTGATATCCATCTTTTTAAGCATGATAAAATGTCCTGAATTCTAATAAACACTACAGAAAAAAAATTTATAGCTTTGAGACTCCTAATATTAGTTGTATTACCTACCTAAGGTATTATTTGTTTAATTTAAATATATTAATTTATGACATAGTACAAATTAAAATATCATTTTGAAGCTGCTTAAACTTTGATAAAATAAAGTCAAAATATGTACACAAGTTAAATTTAAAAGAGTTTTTTTTTAATGCTTGAATCAATCGAGAAAATGGAGCTTTCTAAAATGGAGAGTTAACATATTTTTAATACGGTATCTGTACGAAATAATTAGTTAAGTCTTACCTCGCCTTACAACATGAATAACTAAAATGGCATCGTTCCACGCTATACGGGGTGAAGGAGCTTAAATAGGGTGATTAATATCACAGTTGAGTGGAGAATAATACAAAGCACATAATGACTCTTGAGGGGAAATAAAGGTAATAAAATATAACTTTTTAGTTAAACAAGGAGGCTGAGATATAGAAAAATAAATGGTAAAATTGCAATAGTTTGAAAATACGTTTTCTCTGTAAATTGCACTAATAGAAAATATTATTTTAGGAATACAAAATGTAATATGTACTTTTGGAAACCTAAAATTACACTGACGTTACATTATTAAAGTTTTAAAGAATTATATCTGGTCAAATTTGTAATATGAATGCAGAAACTTTGAACGCCTTACGCAATATTTCAAATGTCACAAAACTAAACATTATTAATCCTGGATGTGTTAATGTATTTATTAAATTGACGAGATCTAACATGGTTTTTACTAAATGTATTATAAACCTTACGTGTATGTATTTATATACCTTATAAAACATAATTATAAAAATAATGAAGTCAACTATTGTGGTTTTGGGGGGTAAAGTGCTTGGTACCCAATGTTCGGGGGTTTAAAAACCCTGGCGAGGTTGACGGATTTTGATTGAGAAATTAAAATAATTAGCACAGCTTTCATCGGAGGGGAATTAAGGCTGTCGGTCCCATGTCAAGTGTCGGTCCCATGTCAAGTTGGTCATGTAAAAAAAAACCTAAAAAATATATAAAAATACATTTGCCGGCAAAATTAGTAGGCCCGTTCTCTTTCGCTCATAGAAATTCTCGTGTTCTTATATAATCAGTTGGTTTAAAAAGTTCACGTTAAATACTTCAAATAAATTAAAAATAATAATAATAATGAATATGAACGGATGGACATAAAAAATAAGACGACTCTAACATAGAGGCGCATTTCCACAATTGAGCTTCATTTAAGAATTTAATTTGCTTACAAATTAATTTTAAAGAGATTTTAAAAACTAGCGACTAATATTTAAATATAATACTGTTAAGTTCTAAAAAATTATAATGGAAATATATCTTCCAGTCTTTGATATAATCAAATATATTAATGGTATTACATATTTTCTTGTGACATGATAATGGCATTTTTTTAAAAGTGTTGTGTTTGCATTTAACAGTATTTTTCTCATAGTTAATACTAATCCATACAATACGTAGTCTCTTTCCTTAGTTCACCCAAAATAGCAAACTATATAATGCGCTATTGAAAATTGCCCGCTGGCGTTGAAAAGCTTCCTGAATACAAAATAAATTGTTATTTTTATTTCAAAGAGGGCTTTAAATATTTTGAATAAATTACAATAATTTAGATATGTGTGGTACAAGAAGACGTCACATTTTATTTTTTATTTTTTTTAAGTGTTAAAACGTGGATTGTTCTAGTGAAAAACTAATTAACAATATTTCATTTATATATATTGTGTAAATAAAGTATACAGCTACCATAAGCAACGTTGTTGATTTTATAAAACATAAATGTAAATTACCTTAACCAGAACCCCAGATCCAACAAATATTAATGTCCTTGATAATGACCCTCGTGAGCTGAGTTCGATTTAATTTCCCACTTTTATCGATATTAGTGTGACAAATAAGTAGAACCCCGTAAAAATAGTTCTAATTTTAGTTAAATTTAGATTTTTAAATTTCACTTTTCGGTCTTATCTGGGGTGTTAAAAGTATTATTTACATATTGAGACAGTGAATACAAAATTAACATTTTTTTATTGAGAGCTTATATTTGCTTTAAAATTCTTTGTCAGGTCTGTCTGCATACTTCACAATTTTGTAGCCTAAAGTTAGCTTACAATACAACAAAATACTGTTCAAATTACAGTATAGTCAAAATTTCTGCTTAATTTCTTCTAAATTTCGTGTTTATTTAAAAAAATTATAATAATTTGTGTGTAAAAGCGGTGTTATTTCTTTTCATAGGAGGATTTCGTGTAACAAGACGATTTTGTTTAATTTCGCTTTTCAAAAACATTGTATATCATATCTAAAAATTATCATCTTATTATCATCTTATTATCTTTATATGGCACTTTTCGCTTTATCGTGTCTCACCATTTTTACGGGGCTCTACACAAATAAGGTATTATAATATATTTTATTATTA
>CABFOV010000041.1:336522-393941 GCA_902141375.1 Timema poppense | reverse complement strand
AATTAGTACTTAAAGCGTATAACCCGAACGGGTAGTAAGACGCGGTGCTAAATATTATTATTATTATTATTATTATTATTTGGCGAACAAGTAAGACAGAAAAAAATTAATACTATATTCATGGTTTGTTGACATTTACAAACTCCTCGTTGCCAAGGAAACTTATAAAGAATATTTATAGATTAAATGATAATAGATTTGAACTGATACAAATTTAAAAAGCAAATATAATCACACTAACCATTGTTTATTTTCAAATTGCATTGCTCACTGATGAGATAGTGTTTTGGGACCCTTTACATTCTATTCTTAAATATAAGGTCTAAGAAAGAAGAAGTCCCATCTTGATCCAATAAATATTTTTCGCGTTTATTGAAAACAAATAAATAGAACAAATTGAACCTACAGTCAAATTTAAAGTTTTATTCTAAATATAGTTATAGATATAAAACCATAAACCAAACTATTAAAACAGCTGACACTAATATAAGCTGCAATTTTTATTTAGATTTGACACGAGAATAATTAATATTCTTGTTACTCCTTGCTTTTGAAGTGAAAATAAAATGTCGAGGATTAAAACTATTTAATAACTTACGTCTTAATATTTTTATAATTTTCACCAATTTTTATCTGTTTTCAAGTTTGAAAATATTTCAAACCTCTTGAATAGTTATTCAACAATTTCAACAAAGGTCAGCTTTTTATTTCTTTGAGAAACCCTAATATTTTTTGGAAAGATATACATATATTACACATATATAGACTGCTACAAATTTTATTAATCTAGATTTTAACAGTGCCTCTACGTAAGAGATACACTTTTAAAGTCTTGGGTGTGGAGTGGGAGGGAGTGAATCCGTATTTTTTTCGTTAAATTTAGTACGCACTTAAAACACTGCTCTCGACAAAGTTTCATTTTTTCTGACATTAAAAGTGGTTGAATTTGATTATTTATATTTTAAATGCAAGTGTAGTCTCAGGCAATCCTAATTGTCTATAAAATTAATTACTTTTATTTATAAACTAGCCTAAAAGATTATTGGGATGGCGAGATAAATTTAAACAAATATGGTAGCAAATTATAATTTTAGTGTATGATAAAAATGTAAAACACTCACTTTTTTATTTTAATTCATAAAAGGCTTTCAAATAATTTCAATAAAGCAAAAATATATCGAAAATATACATTTGTTAGATTCTGTTTCCTGGTTTATACTATAAGTGTGAAAGGATTCCACTTTCTAGGTAATCTATGGTCTTTCTGAAGGGTATGGAAATACACACATATACACACACACGCACCTTAAGATATTTTATTTAAAGATATTACATAATTATTTTTAGTTAAAAGGTAAATGGTCCGAATTAAATTAAAATAATAAGTAGATAAATAAATATATTAATTATTCATAAATAAATAAATAATTCTATTTCTTAGGAACTATAATTGTAGTTATTTCTCTCTTTAAATAATTGTATAGCTGTTTTTCAAATGTTTCACAAAATGTGGTTTTATTTAACTTCAAAGAGCTAGAAGCCATTTGATTAAAAAAAAATGGCTCATTCTCATGACTAATAGTTTAAAAATATCTTCTGATAAGTCTGTAGTGATATTTCCCAAGTCCATTCGATATATGGGACGTCTGCACTTAAAACTATAAAAATGGGCGAATACACTAAATCTCTCTGTGCCGTAAACACAAGGAAGGGCATCTTAAATAAAGGAATTGGATACTCAAAGACTACCAGCTGTTGTTGGGCTAATTAACTGACACGTTAACTGGTGCCTTGATCGAAGATGCATATGGGATATAATCGTTGAAGTTCTTTTTTAAGAGTTTTACAGTTCTCCCTTGAAAGAGATTACAAATACCAGTCATAGTTCATGGATTTTTTGCTAGGGTAATTAGGACTTATGTGACCATAAACCCTCTCTAAAGGTTTAGTGAAGGTAACATACACATAAAGAAAGAAATACAAATAATGCAGAGTTTTATTAATGAGACATAACAGAGTACAGTAAGTGACATTAAGGAGAGTTTATTTGGTTTCCGTTGTCTTGTGTATTAAGTATAATGTGATTGTAGAGTGTAGTATCACAACACGTAGATAAATAAATACATTATAATGTGAAACAAAACGTCCAGTATAATGAGCCCTGTGAGTACAGGCAAATGAGCCAATAGGTGTTAACTAAAGCAAATAACTGTTCGGGATCAATATCCAGGATCATAAAGGCTCCCGAGAAGACAATCCCTACAACTCGCCCACTGCAACAAAGTGAACAGTGGTGGGTCAGTAATTATAAACATTTAAATAAATCCCTTGAACTGACCTCGAGAAATTACTCGCTCGGTTTAATGTCTGTACCCCAAAGAACAAAACCATTAAAGCATCAGCTTGTGCTCACTCAGGTTCTTAAGAAGCCTAGCTACTTAGGCATCTAGCATTTAATCAATTAAACGCTCTATTTATGGCTACTAATAGTGAGTTAACATCATAGTCACAATGAGGAGACGCTAACCTAGTCCCTCTTAAACGGGGATAATTAACCCCACTTATGGCAAAATAGCTACAGCCTAGAGATACAGTGTCCATACTCACGAACATAGCTTGTCTACAAGGTATATTCCATTCACGGTAGGAATTACTCTCTGAAAGGTATTTTTTCCTACCAATATCCTACTATATAATAGATTGCTGGTAGGGAAAAAGGCCTTTCAAAAAACAATTCTTACGGTGAACGGACTTACACAACTAGTCCAAGTACAACGAGTGTACGACATAAGAAGGCCGTCCACACGGCTGCCAATAAACTAGCAATAACGATATAAAGGCTGTCCAGGAACAAAGCCTATAAAAGCAGTAAAATACAGTATCCCATAATAACACAATACTAGATACTTAACCAGGGCCAAGAGACCTAATTAGGTTATCAAAACACATCTAGAACACCCAACTAGTGACTCAAGACATTCCCTTCTTGGCTATTCAAACAACACTGTTAAGCAACTAATCTAAAGTTAATTAGCCACATAACCATAGTGATGGCTGTATATAAACATAATTCTAACATTAATCAAACTCATGCGGATAAGCCGCTTACACAATAAACAACACAAGTAGTACAGATCGGCCAAAAACTATATCTGCTCATTGAACTATCATGCCCTAGTTGACTCTTGTGACAACTCTTGTAACATCTGCCTAATTAGTTCACAATTTACCAGGGGATTGACTTAGAAATAAACGAACACTTAATGACCCCCAAATAAGTTGAGCTGATGCTTAATAACCTTCCCATTACTCGTCGCTATACTTTTAGAATAACATAGCAAAATATACACAACTCGGCGAGCAACAGTACAAACCCCACGAAGACGGGAATTAGCCAGTCCGGCTAGCAAACCATCTGTGCGAAACTCAAACGTAGAAATCAGCTGTTGACATTGCAGCGTTATTGTAGCCCCAGCGATAGACTACGGTGGTGTTGGGGATCCAGGTGAGGAAGGATACTACCTACGGGTAGCCCCTGCGTAGACTCCCCCGGACTCCATTCCGGCCAGGGCCTACTCATATTAACTGCTACAGTAGAGAAGGTACAGTTAGAGAACCGATCAGTCGTAAATTATTACAAGTTCTGTCTCTTATTCTTCTCGAGTGGTATATTAAATCAACTTCAAGACTGAGAAGGAAATAGGAAGGGGAGAACAGGTGTCAGCCAATCACGTCTTACAGCAACAGTGCAGGTCAGAGCAGTCAACAAGGGGGGTAAGCGCATGCGCAGTGAGAGCAAACAGAAAGAGTCAATACGAAACGAGTGAAGCCCCAAAATTACAATTTATTGATATGTTTGATTACTGCATTTGAACAAAATTAAGCTTATAGGCGATGACCTCGAAACACACTCACATAGATATTTAGGTCAAGGGAAGACCAATCAGTAGGTTCGTTAATGAAACATAGACGATCTCTTGAGAGATGAAAAAGTCACATGATTGTGTGAGCTAATATCCATTAGCTCGGTACAACCATATTTGTAGAATAACAGTGCGTACTCTCTTTAATATTTGTTTCTGACCAAAACACATATACACACATTAGTATAATTTGATTATATGTGTTAAGATTGACTTTTAATTGAAGTTGATTATTTATATTTTACAGTCACATAAAAGATTCTGGTAGAAATTTAAATTTTGAGCACCAAAGATTATTTCCAAACACCAAATCAGTGGACACGTCTGAAGCGTTAGACTCACATAGTACAATATTGCCATAGAAGAAAAGATTTGGTTTGAACCAAGGTCAGGTGCTCAGATAATAAATATTTATTTCCCTACACGAATATTTTTACACTCTCCTTAATAATTTTAATTTCATTTACCTTCTCAATTTAATGTAATTTAATGCAAACTACTCTAATTGGTAGTAAGATTCTGAGAAATAAAAAGTAAAATTTAAAAGGTTCTCTATTCTTGGATGGTTTGATTTCTGTACTCTGTGTCTGAGAAACAAATTTTAAGATTAATTATATTAAATTTTATTTCACCTCTCACAGTGAATACGTGTACGAGGTTGTCAGTCATTTTAATATATATATATATATATATACACCCTGACGTGAAGTACGAGATCCAACGGGCTGTACTGAGTGATTATCTTCTACTTAATGATTTCACACTATCCTTATACTTCAAAACAGATACATACCCTCTAAAAATAATCGTACCTTCTTCGTCCATCATCCCTTAGCGGATATCCAAGACGGAAAGGAAAGATGTAGAGCATGTTTAATTTTAAATACATATTTTTTTTAGACCGTATTTATCTTTAGCTTACAACTTTTTTTTTTTTTTACCGAAATTCTATAATCTGGTGAACATCATCTATTCAAGCCTGTGGAGCCATGAGCATCGTTTTGGATGTCCTTCCCTTTCATCCAAAAGCCAAAAGACATCGCCATGAAAAACATTATGGAGAAGAGGAGAACGTCAATTTGGCTTCTTGCCCGTTTTGACACGGTGGCTTAGGTGCGGGGGGTAAGGGAGAGGAAGGAAATGCTGACTGAGTGTTGAAAGAAATCACTATTGGTTTCTAAACACTTTTTATTTTCACATTCAACAGAAGTTTAGAACTTTTTAGGGGCCTCAACATTTAAAATATAACCTTGATGTATTAAATCGAGTAAATCATGAGAATAAAGTTATCTAAATCAAATATATGAATTAGAAAGTTGTAATTTAGAAAAAAAAAATTACACTTTGATTTTAAAAATATATTTCTTACGCGGCATCTTACTAACTGTCCAGGTCATCTATACGTATTATAAGTCTGGAGCAATTGACCATGAAATAGAAATATATTAGATTGCCAGTGACAGTGGGATCAATGTTCGAATCTTTGTTGGGATTCTTAAATATATTTTTTCATAAAGAGATCTCCACTCCTCTAAGAAAATGATGACATATTACCTCTAGATGATACCTTATTAAACCAAGCCTCACTAGCACAATTAGAATTAGTATAACCTTGACGAGTAGTAAGAAATAGTAAAAAAAAAAGAAGAAAGATATTGACCCTTTTAATGAGCAGCATTTTATTTCGTTATCCGGCAAAGTTGACCCTCTGTCTTAATTTGCGACAAAAAAATTTTTCAGGCACTTGCTGACGTGGAGTGATTGGACCGTTGATGGTATACTAAATCTCTGGATAAGAGACTTAAGACGCCACGACAACGCCCACTACTTTAGTTGGACTTGCACGCGTGGTTGGTCCCTCTCCCAAATCAAGATTTCTACCTGGTCCCCCGCGAAGATGTGGAAGTTTGCCAGACATAATGACTACCGAGCATTATAAATGGAAAAAGAGATCACGGATGACTGACGCCTACCACTAATGATGTATTCCACTTCATTTTAATCGGTAACGCCTTTGTACACTAAGATACTGGTCCAGAGTTCGAGTTCCAGCACATTCACAAAATTAATGAAGGTGAACCGGGGGATATAATTTATTGTATCGATTTAACAGCAAAATAGGGGTGCGCATTTGGTTTAAGTTATGTAAATAATGTGCTTATAAAATTCAAATATTTTTGGAAGTATGAATTAAATACTCATGATGAAAGAGTCTACCAGTTTTCATTTGAAACAATATGTTTTTGTGTCAAATATATCTACTATACACGAAAAGTAGAATAAATTTATCAACGTTGTGAATTTATATCAATATCATACATTCAAACTCGTTTTTATAAACTAAAGAAAAAATTGAGAAGAAAGAATCAAAATAAATTACGATTAGAAAAGTTTTAAACATTTAAAACTTGATATGATGGGTACGTTAGCCAATGCGTCAACTATATCTGGCCTAGTTTTCAAATAAACGAGAGCTAACGATTGTAATCTCAATGTTATTTTAATAAATTAGCGTGTTAGCCAAACAGTAAAACGCAGAGCGGAACCTTTTAAATTAAATTATTTTCCATGCCCCCCTCAACGTAAATTCATTTTAAATTCCTCCCAATTATTTCATACTTCCTAATTTCTACTAATTTGTTTGTAAATATTCTGATTGCCATCCATAACGGATAGTCAGATGCTATTACAAAAAATAAAATAGTTATGTTTGGATATATTATATAAAGTTAATTTATTTAAATATCCTTTTCATTTGTTAACTCTATTTTTTGTATACATAGGTTTTCCACTCACCCTCCACGTAAATGTGGGTTCACTTCCTCTCTGTTCAACCTTTCCAATTCCTAACCTATTAGCGTAGATAGTACTTAAGCGTATAGCTCGAAAGTGTAGTATATTTGGTATAGATATATCAATGAAATTACCTTGATGTGTTGCACTACGATGCATATTATGGACGTTATCATTACAGGAAAGATTGTTACCATTTAGGTTAGACCCAGTGTACCCTTATGAACAAATGATTAAAATAATATTTTTAAATAACACATAGATTTCTCGTATCAAAGTAATCTCCAAATTAAAGTATACCACGGCTAAAAATAATATTAAATCCTTTTAATGGCTTGAACCATATGTTTTACCAACCTTAAAACATCAAAGAAAAATAAACCCTATATGCCTTTGATGTATGCATTGTATTTATATATTAATGCTACATCTAAATAGAATCAGATAACTTCATGGATGAATAAAAGTTTCTACTTTTAGTAGTAAGATTTTGAAAAATAAAGGAAAAGACATTGACATAAAAAATATAGTGAAAAGGATGGATGAGAAAAGTGCCCTATTGAAATATTTATTTCTCGTCTACTTTTCGTCTGAATAGAGATCGAAATAGATTATTTGTGTGGATCTTATTGGAACACGTCAACCACTAGAATTTATATACTTTTTTTCACTTTGTCATATTACCCATTCGGATTATTTGTATATTCCCTTTAATTGGTTAAGGATATGGAAGGTATTTTATTTATTCTTACCACCGCATTTTAATATTTTATTTATTTAGCACCACGTCTTACTAACATTTCGGGTTGTACGCTTATCTTAAAACCTTTTCAGATTAAACACATATAAGACAATTACTCTAATTTGTTAGGGATGAGAAAGGAATATCTTTAGAGGTAATATACCCACATTTGTGTGGAAGTAGAGTAAGAAACAATTTATAAAAAAAAAATTCCAGTGGATCCTGCTTGGACTTGAACCACCATCTTCTCGTCATCTAACACAAAATTGAATCCTTAGATTGTTCGACCACTGAAACAGGTGAAAAAATATATAATAAATTTAAATAAAGGCTTTAAAATTATGATTATCTCAATTTTAATTGAACCTCTTGAATGATCTTAGAGTCACTCTCTCGATTACTGATGATATCAAAAATGTATTAATGGTGACATGGAGATACGTCTTTTGAAAGATAGTAAAAATATTTAGGAGATTTTTTTTAGCCTTAAATTATATATTTTTAAGATTTTACTTTTTATAACACAGCTTAATATATTAGAAACGGATATATAAGGTAACTAAAAAAATCACCCAAGTTGATAATAAAAGTGTGTGGTAGGAGTATAGTGATAAATAAATCCACGCTTAGTTTAGCCAACTGAGATATGAACTTTGACTTCATATTCATCAGAATAGGCTTAAGCTAGTTCACATGTCATGTGCTTATATATATATACAACATTTTTTTTAGAAAGAAAATGTTAAATATTTCTTCAAATAAGATAATATACATATTTTCGATGTAAATATCAAACTTTATTTGTAGAGAAGAGAAGAAAAAGAAAACAATAAAGTTAATATTGGAACAATGATGACTTATAATGAAGCATAAGACCCTATTTAGGCCTGTTTACCCAACAAGAAGGGCAAAGACACCCCACACAATGGTCTTCTTGTAACCGTCCATTTAGAGAGAAGCGCCAGGAAACCTCCAATTTATTCATACATAGTACAATAAGTTCTCATAACTCTAAATCTTACTCATACAGCATCACACATTAATAAGAAAAAACGGGACGAACAGATGCATACACTTAAAATAAAAAATAAAAAGAAGGCGCATCCTCCAGGAAGTTTTTTTGTATGTGTGTGTTGGAGGGAAGGTTTACGGTTCATTTAAAACCCGTTTTCATCTTTTAATAAGCTATATGGTTTTATGGAGGCGGGAAAAGGCGTTAAGTCCATGTATTATGAAAATATAGCATAATAGAAATCACTTGATTAAAAATTCTTTTGATACTATTCATATTTTGGCCTCCATGCCCTCGCATGCCCTCACTACACCTCGACGGCAAATTTGACAAGACAAGCCTGATGCCTTTTCCCACTTTATGAAAATTATTTAAAAATACCATACCATTAAAAGTAAAATGGACTTTTATTTCTCCTTGAAGTTAGGGTTAACAATTTTTTTTTGGATACATCTATTTATTTGCACAAACTCTTACTACTCATATGAGTTATATGAATATGTACTAATTTAGATAATGTGTTAGCGATTATTAAATTTTAATGGATAGGAAATGCACCCACGTTTTCATCAAAGGAAATTGAAAAAAAACTATCTTAAGTAAAGCTGAATGGGATTTGAACACTGATCACTCCTTTATCGGAAGTCTAGTTTATTGCAAGAGTAACACCGTAGACCATGTGGCCTTCATGGAGAATAAATCTTACTACAGCTATCACATACACTGAGAACATTCTTTGAATTAATCTAATTTATCATATAAAACTAATTAATGTTTATGAAATTACGTCTCTTTGGGCTATTGGCTAGATCTCCTAGATACCAACTTAGGTGGCCTCATGGTCAAAGGCAATACTATAGTAATGAGATAGACAGACAATGATGGAGAGATTGAGATTCGAATCTTGATAGGGTGTACTGAGGTTATTTTTCATTTAAAGTTTTCCACTCTCCCTCCACACAAATGCTAGTAAGTCTCCTATAAATGTAACCATACCCATTCATATAATAATTAGCATAATTAGTCTAATACATGATCATATGTCCCGCACGGGTAGTAAGACGCAGAACGATCAGACGATGACTCCACTAACTACTCACCCCAGCGGCAATAATTAAGTTAATAAAACGATGATTAAAATAAAATATTATTACAGCTATAACATAATTTTAAATCATGTAGGTGTTGATGTTATTAGAATTACTGAAGTCTCAATCCTACGTCTACATTTATTTAATGGTGGTTATAATATATAATTAACATTTTTAGAATCATTTATCATATTATGTATAACATGTTCTTAAATTAATTTATTTATCAAAATATATTCATTGTACATTATCTCGAAAATTTTATAATATCTATCAAAAGTATCCTAGAATTTAATTGGTAGCTTTTTTTTTTCATTTAAAGAATTTAAATTTAAATTCTAATAAGCTCATGACAAATAGTCCTCAACTGTTGAAATTTCTGTGTGTACAAAATTAATCTTTATATTTCTACTAGAGCAATATTTGATTTATTCAGCCGAAAAATATTTTTAGCTCTAAAAACTGCAAAAACATTGATCTTTTATCTTAACACCCTCAATCCTACCTGAACCATTTTATTGTGTTGATAAGGTTGTTTCTTTAACAACATCGCCGTGAGTAGGAAAATGTCACACATGCTTTAAGAAGCCTAATGTGGAATATGTATGTGGGGTAGCAGGAGCGGAAGGGGGGAGTTGTGGGGGATGGCGGCACAGTTACTGTGAAGTCACAAGAAAGATGAATGGAGCTGGAAAAAGTTTTTGTGACGTCATCATACAAGTAGGTCTCAACTCAGCATAAGTTGTCTACAGAGTAGCTTGGTCGTGGTGACAATGATGTTATAGTTGGTTTCGTTTGATGTTATTTCTCATGACTACCGAAATATTAACAGACTCAAATGTTGTTTCTTATCTTTAATTATCTATGGTTCAATTTTTTTGAGCTCATATTATTACAAAAATCTACCACAAACCTTGGGGAATCTTAGTAGGAAGAACTCTGAGGGATTTTGACATAGATACTCGCTATTTTTTAACTGGGTCCTATACTATTTTAATAGCTAATATCCATACTTCATATCTGGTTGTGTGGTATTATACTAGCTGTCTATTAATTATTTCATGTTTAAGTCATTTATTGATAAATTCCATGTGTTCGCATTAAACATTAAAATAGTGAAAAATCAATCTTATTTATAAATCTAGTTTGGAGAAATGCTTACAACAAGGGATTTGTGGTAGTTTTATGGTCCGTTTTATTTGTAATTATATAATAATATTCTTAAGAGTCCATTTATGTATTGTTATCTTGTGAAGTTTGTCTTCGCATTAATTGTTTTTTTTACATATCTGGGAGTATTTATTTAATTAAGTTAATAAAATCTCAGAAATTATTGTCAAATTAAACTGTTTTGGTTGTGCCTCGGAAAAAAAACTCGTCAATACATTCACCCACTTCCAAGCTTGGTCTTATTTTAGTAGGTTTAAATCCCAAATATATTTATCCGATAGGTGTACCCTAGTACTCCGGCCTCTTATATCGACGCCTATAGGTCCAGTTATTGAACTTGAAAGTCCAGAGTGACTAAGTCACAAAAAAAAATTAGACCGGTGAAAAAATAGTCAGTGACCCACATTTAAATAAGTTTATCTATGTGAGGCTTAGCCTGGGTAGTGGTTATAAATACTTAATAATTAATATATTAATATCATATTCCCTCTTCCCCAACAGTGCATTTTTGAAATAAATGAAATGATCATTGCTATATTATAAATATTCATATGGGTATAGTTTGGCTTAAAATCTCATACGTTTTCCATGAAAAAACAATTTAATAGCTTACAAATATCTCAAGGGTGATAAAAATTTAATTGGTTGAAGGTTTAGTAAAATTAACAATTTATTCGAATAAATTTTTCTGACATAAAAAATTGCCCAAATTGAAGGGTCATTACAATAAATCCTAGTTTCTATTAATATATTATTTTATTTATAAAGGCAAAATAACCTTTATTTGTTTATCCTTATGAATAAATCAATTTATTATGTGTTTATTCCCTCCTTTGTTTATTTAAAAAAAGAGGTGAAAGTGGTTATTTGTATAGTATAATTATTACACTAGATTATATAATGAGTCATATTATGGTTAAAAATGGTCTTTACCGATTTTATTGATTGTTGTCCAAGACATGGGGTTTGTAATCAAGCCCAGAGAGAGATCGGAAATTTTGAGATATTTTGTAAGTATACAGCTCAAGAATTTGTTTATAGAAAACTAAACCATTTTTTTTATAGCGCTGACAGTCATATAGTAAATAATAACATCCATAAATTCCCTAACTAACATGAACATACAAAATCTTTGATTTCATATTAAATACGGCTTCTAAATATATTCTTTTACTAAAAAAAATATAAAGTATGCTTGTTATAATTCTAAAAGTTAGTGTTTAGAGATGTTGTTATTTTAAATTGTGACGTCTCCTTTAAATATTTTTAAAATTTATCTTTTAGCATATTCATTGCTTTTATAGTATTCATGGAATTATTGTATTGTATTAAATATATAACGTTTATTTTATTACATTATTAAAATATTGTACTTAAATATATTTAATTACCAATAACACAATTACCAATAACACAATTACCAATAACACAACTACCAATTACTATTACAATAATATTTAATGATGGATTAAATAGCCAATATGTTATAGTTAAGTGGGGCTATATAGCAACATCTAAATATATTATTTAAATTGAAAAATGACTCTTAGTCACGGGAATCCAACACGGAATATTTGGCTTAGCACTGAGATATACAGAAGTTGTCCTGTACCAAAGGTAATTATTCTTCCCTCACATTTTAAAAATAATTTGTGATAGACGTGTAAAAATTATCGGCTACATAATATGAGAGGTCAATTAAGATCTTAATTGATTGCTCGTGCGTAGCTTATGATTTACACCATCACATACTCTGTTTTAAAATATGAATGAAAAATTACCTTTAGCACGGGATTAACTATGGATAGCTCATTGGTGAGATCATTGGAGTACCTAGACAAGGGCCTGGGTTTGATGCCCATGTACAGGGGTCATTATTCAATTTAAATAATATAACAATGTTTAAATAAATGTTTGCACGTGACCATACAGAGGAATGCGACGGGTTATTGCCAACTTTTGCACATGTGGCTTGCCAGTTCCGTCGTGAATAGAGGTCCACAAACTTTCACGTATATGTGCCTCCATTTCTCCGAAGATATAAACACACATATATATTTTTTTACATCCTACTGTGTGGGAGATATAGAGGCCTAAGTAAAAAAATAAAAGGGTTGGAGGAATGTTGGGAAGAGGCAAAGGAGGGGGTAAGGGGGGGTGGGGAGATGTAGAGAGACTCACTCCTGTTCCATGTGCCATAAGTCGGGTCGCAAGACATGACGGCCCGCGGGCGTAGTTCTCAAAATAGTGCAGTAGTCTTTAACAGTTTAGTGGTGAACGAACGGCGCGGTGCGATGTTTCCTAAGGAGCGGACCTTGGGAACGTCTGTCCCGTGTGTGGTGCGTGCTATAAACGCGTGTTTGTCATTCATTTAGAAGCGTAGCTCTCTACAAAGGTGTAGGCCATTCTGTTTCAACAGGTGTGCAGGAGGTCCTAGATTTTGTAGAGCCATTAAGGTGTATCTTACTTGTATATTTTTGTAAAAAAAATATTGGCTTTCTCGAATTATGAATTTATGTTAAATCTTTTTGATTTAATAAGCAAAACCATTATTTGTATTCTAATTATATTCCAAATCCTTGATTTGAAAAATATAAATTACATATTACGTTGTCCGACACACAAATATTAAAGAATGAGGGAGGAAAAAAAACTTTAAATTTATTTTGGCATAGTCATGTTTAGAGTCTTTGTTCTTGTTCCTAGTCTTGAGAAATAGAAGGAGAAATTTATTTATGTTAAAAATTGAGTGTTTAAACAAGTTTGCGGTGTTTATTTTTCTTTCCATCCACTATAGGTCGCACTCGCACGTGTTTCGTGGCATTGATGAGCTATAAAAGAAAGAATGACTAATAATCTTTGGAAAAAATAAAATAGTTAGAAAATTTAAGATGTGACTTCCTGCTCCATATACCTTTCTTTCTCTATCGAAATCAATTTAAACATATTCCATGGGGTAAATCACTTCAAAATGGAATGTCACGGAAACAGATCTTAAAACAAATAAATAGAATACTCTTAACAATTTCAAAGTGCTGTGAAAGTGAGTGCCAAGATTACTTTCTTTTTGGTTATCTTCTTTTTCTCTAAAGTATTTTCCAGACCACCAAAGGTGCGAAAGAAAAAGATGAGATATGTGTCAAATCAGACAACATGGCTGCTATGACATAGCTAATATATTCTTGGTTTGGGTCATAGGGGTAGATAGTGTGTGATATGATTTAAAATAATCATTTGGTGTTTAAAGAAAGTATTCATGGAGATGTTGGTGCTTATTATCGGAGTTCTTACTTTAATTTGCGACGCTGGATCAGATGACTCTTCAGACTTTCAGAGACAACGTGAGTAATCTTATATTTCTCATTACTATTCTTATAAATAAATAGGCTCTTGCTCTAAATTGAGACTTCAAAGTGTTAATATTATTATTATTATTATTATTATTAGCACCGCGTCTTATTACCCGTTCGGGTTATACGCACTTACGCTCATGTGTAATGGTAGGGTGATTGTGAGATGAAATGGAGAACTTACAGTTTAACGTGGAATCCGAACCACGGTGGAGGCCTGGCTTCAAAGTGTTAACACCACTAATAATTATTATTTATTACCTCGTCTTACTACCCGTTTGGGTTATACGTTCTAAGTACTAATTACGTTAATGGATTGGGAATTGGGAAGGTTGAATTAGAGGAAGTGAACCCGCAATTGCGTGGAGGGAGAGTGGAAAACCATTTAGGAAGAAAAAAAAACCCGTTAACCCGACCGAGATTCGAATCTCGATCTCCCCATCTTCAGCGGTCGAGCTCAACACAACTAGCGCGTTAGCCAACTAAGCCACCGAGGCGGGTTAACACAACTAATGTAAGAAAAATAATTTTTTTTTATGCTTCTTAACTCACTAAACTTTAATAATAACTGCATAATATGGAGTAATAGGATAGGGATGAAGTAGGTGGAGTTTTAAGAAAATATAACTTTATTTGCGTTGAGGGAGACAGAAAAATACTTTAGGAAAAATCACCCTCAGTACACCCGACTAAAATTCGAACCCATATCTCCTCATCACTAGCATTCCAGTATTTGTCGAGTGTGCCAATATAAACTATGTGACCTATAATGTATAGTATAAAATTAATTTATTAAAAGTATATTTCCTCTTTATTTATAAATTAGTTCATGAACCTAAGGATGGAATGGAGGTTATTTTATAATGAGTTTAGAGTTTATTTTTAGGTTTTACGCATATGTTTCGATTACGATAATGAGATAGGGATGATATGTTGAATTTATAGGAACTATACCTGCATTTATCTAGAGTGAGAATGGAAAACAATCTTTGAAAATGCACCTTCATTACACTCAACCTGGCTTTGAACCCCAATCTCCCTGTCATCGACAGTCTAGTCTAACACAAGAGCTACATCGTAAACCATGTGGTCATAAAAGAAAATTGGTTTAAAACAATCTTTATTTTAATTTTTAAGAATTATCTGCTTCTTAATTACCCTTCGGTCTTTCATTTACTCATCTCCACTTAAATAGTAGAAATAATGAAGGTTTAGTTTATAGTAGTGCACCAGTATTTACTTGTAAGGATAATTAAGCCCACTCAGATAATAATTAACTCAAAGTACACCCGCTGATTGTATACCCAGCCGTTTGTGCAAAATGACAAAACAGAAAGTAATATGTGTGGAATAAAGTGAATTGAGCAAAAACCATTTGTAATAAATTGTAATAAATAAAATTATATAAAATTAGGAAAATGGTAAAGCTCAAATAAAAGTAAAAACATTAACATATATTTACACACAAGTTGATATTTTGATGCTATAATATTATCGAAATATCGAAGTATCGAGATATGTAGATATATTTATAATACAGATATTTTAATCGAAGCATATTTTTATAAAACCAATCACTTTCAAGCTATACGCAAATGTAAATATTTTTTAATTTTTCGAACATTAAAGGTAAAGTATTGCGATCGTAAAAAAAATCTAACCTGAAATATTGATGGATGTCGACGTCTCATGACCACCCCGAATGCTAAAGAGTGGTATTTGCAATGCCATGTGTCTGTGTGTCTGTTTAAACTTAATATTAAGGGTAATTTAATAAAAAGCAAAAAGAGGAGAAATAGATTTTCTCAAAATCGGCTTTAATGATTTTGATTAAAATTCGTGTCTAGGCGTTGATTAATATTATAGATAAAGTGACTATTTCATTTTCCCGTTAAAATTAATTTTATGATACTTTACAGAAGTTTAAATTTACGTATCTCCGAAACTATTTGAGATACTAAATAACTTATCATTGCAAAATTGTAGTACTATTAAAAATGAAAAAAAAAATTAGATGGAATATATTTTTATAAAACCAACTATTTCTTAGATATTGGCAAATATATTAATACAATTTTATGAGCTTTAGTTGTAACGATATACTACTTGAATTTTAACGCAATAATTCTCCAATGACATAGAGCAGTTAAATATAAGTTAGTCTCTAAAATGTTTTATGTTATTTTTACTTAAACCTCTTAGGAAAAGGTTTGTACAACAATGATCTATCTCCTTCTTTTTAGACTTAGTTGTCAATATTAACATTTTTTATTGGTTAAAATTTATAAATGAGGAATTTAATATCAAAGCGATGACATTAAGATGTGCAAAACCTAATAAAATGAGATAGAAAATTTTAACAGGAAGTTGAAATTTTAATACTAAGTGTTGACCCTTGTGGACACAATATTGATATTTTTTACCGGTCCAAACATACAATTGAAGAAATTAATTCTTTAAAAATAAAATTATAAAATATAAAACCACAACTCAAAAAAGTTTTTCATAACGATAGTGCAATTTATTCTTGGGTTTGCTAGTGTATATAACTTTGATTCACTTATTTTACGAGTTTTGAGTAGATACTTCCATTTTCAAACAATAGAGCGAGAAAGTCCGTGTGGAGCCCCATAACATTTATTTTGAATTTGAGACGGCATTTTCTCACCTCTCTTTACACGCGCTTTGTCGTGTAAAGCCATATCCGATGCAGTGTTCTGGTTTACAGCGATTTCAAGCATTTTTTAAACTTGACATCTTGTTATAATACCTTTATTAAAGGATAAAATGGTGTCACAAACCCCAAATCACGTGGTTTTATGTCCAACAAAAACAGTTTTGGGTAACCGAAACAAAATGACCGCGCTCACGAGCTAATTTGGGTTCTGGTTTTGGCCGTATAGGCACCTTGCTAGAGGTGTAGGATTATCCTAATCTTTAAAAAATTGGTTCTATTTCTCTCATAATTTCCTCTGAAATATGCAAGTGTTCATTGTGGTTGTATGTTTCTTTTTCACCACTGCTTTTTTGTGCCTACTCCAATTCTATTTGATATTTTCACAAAGCCTATGTTGGGTATTTTTATCTGTTGATATTCAGTGAAAAATATTCATACTAAAATGATTTCTACATATTCTCAAGGTTTACAAAGTTTCACCTAACAGATGAACCATAATATTTATGAAAAGCCCATATTATTTCATCCATGAGGCGATTTCTTCCACCAATTTTCTTTACTTCAGCAAGAATTTCATTTCCTTTATTTAATTTTAGTTTGCGAAGACGAGTTCCCATATGCTTTTGCACTTGGCTTACACATTCAATTTTTTCTATTTTGAAATTGTCTCTATATACCATATCTTATACCACTCCCTTGAAGGCAATGGAATACCTATCCCCAAGTAATATTAATAATGTACATTATACAAAGGCCAGATCTCTTAAAAATATATTTAGTCCATTGTAATTCCATTGCTTGAATGGACCCAATAAATTTGGCTGTACAACTGTCTCCATGGACATCCTTGAGCATTTATTTACATGGACAGTAATATGTAAGCAATATAAATATCAAATGTATAAATACATTTATATGAAAGCTATTTTACATTTTATTAACAGCACTTAACCTCTCAAAGGATGACAGTATAATATTGGTTTCTATAAACAATTGGGAGGGAAAATAAATGTATTCATAAAGCATCAAGAATGCCAACCTGTAAAAAAAAATCATACTTATAAATTTGATAAATGGTATAAAGTGTTGTAGATAGCTAAGAAAATATACAAATGTGGTTTTAGAAAAGGAAAAAAGGAAAAAAAGAAAAATTAAGTAATCTATGTAAAACTACGTTCTACGCCACACGTCAATGTATAACTAAAAGTGGTATAACTTGTATTGTATTTTTTGGATTTAAAAAATTAAAATCTTAAGCTAAAGTTTAAATGTTGTCGACAATTATATAATAATAAGAAGAAAATCGAGTTTTTTTTTAATACTAACCTACCAAACTCCTTATAGTGCTAATAACATAAATAAAGCAACGAGCATTGGCACACTAGTCCAATGGTTCCAGATTTGATTCCCATGTACAGGTTCATTTTTCAATTAATTTGATTATAACTTTCAAATAGGCTTAAAATCCTAAAATACTACTCATATACCAATTTTGGACAAATACGATAAAGTATATATTGTGTAATCGCATTAAAAAAACAGTTATCAGTAGGCCTACACAGCTATTAAAGGACATTTTTAAATATAAACAATTGTTTATAATGCTAAAACTTAAGAGATCACATATTTAACCAAATCATTAAGGCCGTTAAAAAATATTTTAAATTTAAAAAAATCGTTTATTAATAAACAGCTCTTAAATGTGTTTTTTTTCCCGAATAGCAAGTATATAGTCTTATTTTCAATTTCGATCACCCACCCAGATATATTTTAAACAAAATCATTAGATACCTTTTCAAACCATCTCAAATTAAATAAAATGACTCTCGAGTAAACTAGCCTTAAACGAAAGTTTATCTTAAAATAAAATATTTGGGAGTTCTAGATAAAGATTAAAAAAAAATCGTTATAGCTATTTTCTAAAACATGGATTTATAAACAAAATAATCATTAATAAACAGATTTAAATCACGGACTATGGCCAAAATCTATCAAATATTCTAATACATAGCCATACATAACATCTAAATATCGAGTTTGAACCAAATACATTAAATTATAATGTATACATTCAGATGGAAAAGTATGGACGTATAAACTTGTGATATGGTTGATAGTATACACAAATGAAAACATTTTTTCTCATTAGTTGTATTTGACGTAAAATTTAAATCAGATTCGTTCTGATACAGAAATGTATACATTCATGATGTGGTAGATATGTAGTACACACAGCTAAAAAAAAGTAGGTTCTCTTACAATATACTTACCATTGATGTATGTCATCAAATCTCAAACCTATTCTTTCACATATAAAAATGTATACATTTATGATGTGACTAGCAGCCCATCCCGGCTTCGCACGGGCATAATAATATAATAAAAGAAAATACACAATGTTTTACAGTGAGTTTTTAAAAAAATGACATTAATTGAAAACAAAAAACTAAGATATTAATTTTTTTTTGTGAATATATTTTCTTAAACTTTTTTTTGTATTTACATTGTTTTTTTTTATATATATTTTTTTTATATATATATTATTTTTAACTTTTATTTTTTTTTGTCATTTTTCAATATTTTTTTTATTTATACTTATACTAATTGTTAAAAGGTCATAACCGCAAAACAAAAGCCATTTAATTTATTGAGTAAGAGCCTCCCTGTAAACAATATTTGATGTGGTTTTATTTTGTGGCAGCAAAATAAATTGATTTTCAGGGGCTCCAACCCGCGATAGGCCAACGTATAATTGACCATGAGTAAAACATTTATTTCGCAGATCGATCCCAACTAATTCGAAGGTTTGACCTTGGGACTTGTTAATTGTTAATGCGAAAGATGTTTTTACCGGAAATTGAAGCCGTTTAAATGGGATTGGCAAATCACTTGGGATCATCGGTATCCTCGGTATATGAGCTAGTTGACCAGCTGCTGGACCGGTCATAATAGTCGCTACAATTAAATTTTCCTTTAACTCCTTAATAAGCAACCTCGTCCCATTGCACATGCTTGGAGGGCTTAAATTTCTCAAAAGCATGATTGGAATTCCAATTTTTAACGTCAGTTCGTGTGGTGGTAATCCAGAAGGGTTCAAGGAATTCAAAAATTCCTGTGGATAATGAACTGTATCTTCAATATTAGTTACAGTGTCTATCGACTTGTATTTTTTTATCTGACCGCTGACTTTTTGAACGATAAGATTGTTTATTTCGTTGACAGTATCATTCTTTACTGATACTATTGCCCTAGAGCACAACCAATGAAAGTCCTTTTCGTGCAAATTCTCGATATCAGGGTATACTGCATCTATTAAATTTTCCAAATCATGGAGTATTTGGCCTAGATACTCATCCAGAATAATGTCACTATATCCGCTTAAATTTGGAGCAGGGAAAATTCCTTCACCAAGTTTTAGCAGTTGTTGTGGGAAATCACTGTCACTTCCATGAAGATGAGCTCTCATATTCGTCCTTAATTTTAATGTTTCAATCGAAGTCCATAAGGGAGACGATTTCAAGCATGCTTTGATGATATCTGCTCGCGTACCTCTGTTAATAACGGGGAGAGTCTGTCGGAAATCTCCAGCAAATACAAAAGTAATCCCGCCCATGACTGCAGAGGAGTTCCTGAGGTCTTTTAAGGTTCTGTTCACGGCCTCTATATGTGCTCTATGGCTCATCGTGCATTCGTCCCACATAACTAATGAGGTGTCTTGTAGTAATTTACCTAGAGGCCCGTTTTTGCGGATAGAACATGTAGATTGTTGCTCAAGATTTACAGATAGCGAAAGTTTAAAAGTAGAATGAGCAGTTTTGCCACCTCTCAAGAGAGTTGCAGCAATTCCGGAGGAAGCAACTGCTATTGCTATCTTCCCTGATTCTCTGACCTTAGCAAGTATCAAATTAGCAAGAAACGTCTTTCCTGTTCCCCCTGGCGCATCCAAGAAAAATATTTTTCGTTTGTCATTATTCACGCTGTCGACTATAGTCTCAAAAGCATGTTTTTGATCTGGGACTAATTTTGGTAGGTTTTCATTGACGAAAGCGGTCAAATCATTTGTATCGTAGTGATGTGCCATTGTATCTGCAACATTGTTTTCTGTACGAACTGAAGAAGGTAATCCAAAATCACTTAGACTTTTGTCATTTAATTGCAACAATCTATTTTCTATTTGTATCAAACCTTCGTTATAAATATTCTCATTGTATGGTAACGCGAAGTCTTGATTTTCCTGTCTGATTCTGTGTCTAACATCTTCACACAAATCATCTTTGAAACTGTCCCACAATTTGAATGGCTCCGATGGCTGACAAAATAAAAGTATGACCACAAACAACTCTCTTAGTTGTATTGGACATTGCAAAAGCGATGCTTCTCTTAGAGTATTTTCCCAATGGTCATCGTTTTCTANATCATTTTGTTCTATCATTAATAGTTTTCGCAGCGCACGCGATTGAAGGAAGTTTTTTGTTATTTTTTTACACCTTGGGTTAGATTATTCAAGTTTTAGTAAGCATCCCTAATTTTATTGAAAATGAAACATAGCCTATGTCACTCGGGAATAGTGTAGCTTGCCAACGGTGAAATAATTTTTTAAATCGGTCTAGTAGTTTCGGAGCCTATTCATTTCAAACAAACAAACAAACAAACAAAAAATCAAATCTTTCCTCTTTATAATATTAGTATGATATAGATTAAGATATTACATACAAATTGAAAGAAAAGATGACATTTTTTTTCTTATTCCCGTTATTTAATGTCAAATTTAAAAAAGATTCAAATTTACAATCACTAATCACTATAATCTCCAACTGCCCTAAAGGGTTAGATCAGAACATTCAATCATTAAAGGATACAAGATGAGAAAAAATGGATATTTTTAAGTCACTGCTCTTTTATTTATCTGGTGAAGAAACTGGAAAAAATAATATTGAATACTAAAGTGAGAGGGGTTAATTGGAACATGGTCTGACCTAAATTGTAGCCTAAAAATAATTAGCTCAAGGCAAGGGAAGCTAAAATAATCTATGCTGGACGGTGGTATATATTAGCACAGCCAAAACGAATTTTCTCACATGCCCAGTTCTACGCGATGATGATAAAATTTAATAATCTAATCAGACTAAAAAAAACAAGATACCTCTACTGGTCTCTACGGCCCTTACAGCAGCAATGTGTTTTTAGGGGAATGTTATTAACTTTTTTTTTACTTTCAAACAAAAATATTGTACAGCACTTGTATTGCGTTTATTCCACGGAACTGTGTAAACAAACGTCGGTCAAAGTGGTACAAACTAATCAATATTATTACGTTTGTTTTATTATATTTGCAAACACACAGCTATAAAGTGGGAATACCATTTGAATGTACATTCCATTTAGGATAATATCGAAAGTACACCAAAGAAAGAAAAATCTTATCAAAAGCGCATCTAAAGCGTACCTAGACCATGAATCAAGAGCGAACAGGGAAAATAAATAACTGCATAAAGTGATAAAATGGCAAACATGTATTTTAAACAACCCCTTAGTGTTGTATAGCAATCTTACTACCCGTTAGGGCTATACGCCTATATACTAACACTTTTAATGTGTTATGGGTGTAAATAAGAGGAAGTGTACCCGCATTTGCGTAAAAGTAGAGTGTAGTAAAACGACCCTATGTACACCCGACCAAGATTAAGTCCTCATCTCTCCAAAATCAATACTCTAATCTATTACTAGAGAGACGCCTTAGTCCATGCGGTCACCGAAGTGAGTAACGTCGTTTCTCTTTACAATAATTACAATATAATAAATACACTACAGGATTAGGTTATTTAGGATGAAAACTAAATATAACTCAAACTAAAATAGAAGTGTGTCTTTCAAGAATGAACCAACTGGTGGGGTTGCCATATGGGTTCAGATCAAGGTTGCCTCGATTAGCAGTTTGAGCCGCGTGGCTGACGTCACAGAGGGACCACACGAATCTCTCTCCAGTCATACAACTCAATGTTTCATTGCGGATAGCTTGACTAGGTTTTAATTTAATTTAAAAGCACTTAACATTCAGAACACCTATATATACCTGTATCTACAACATAATATATATCACCACATTAAATTAGTAGCAAATGTTTCAAGCTGACAGTGTATGTACAGTAGCCCCATGACTTCTTTAATGCTGTCAGCTTTGAAAAGTTACCAGACCAAATTATGTATCACTACGCCAAATCATATGATCTGCAAAAACATGTTTTTAGAACTTTGTCACTTCTGACAGTCAAAATTAAAGTATATATACCTGAATGTTGACTGTCAAAAGTCAGCCGTGAGCTGTCAGTCAGCACCAAAGAAGCCACGGGGCTATTGTACACATCATAATTAGTAATTATAATGATGTTTAAAATGCTCTTTCCTTAGCTGCATCCGTCAAAGCTATTCTCATATTTAAGACTATTATAGGTTTGGGATAAAGAAAATAGAATTTAAAGGAAATATATGAGTATTTGTGTGGAGGGGTGGTTGGAAATAATTTTAAGATCAAAATCGTCAGTACGGTTTACATTTAAACCCCGACCACTTGGTATTCAATCAAACAGTTTAGATGAGACAGAAGCTTTTGTCCGTGTGCCCGGTTATTTGTGTTATATTAAATATTTACCAAACTGACGCCCATTATTAATAATAAATCCCATAATTTATATTATTGATTATCTAAAAATAATTAATAGTTATTATTTATATTTAGGTTTTTAGCTTAAATTCAGGTTGTTCGTCTAGAAGTGAGGAAAAAAGTGTCATATTTTACTGTTATTGGCTATTATATTTTTACTATTACTCTAATAGAAATATTTGAGTCTGTAAAATTTCATGTCTGTTAACTTCGGACATTATTCCACTACTAGTTTAGAAACGTTTTACTAAAATGTGACTTATAAAGTGTTTTTGGTCACGTGGGTTCTATGACTATGCCATTTAGACTGATTTTTAGATGATGGTTGGGTAAGGGTTTGAAATCCATTCGGGTGTACTGAGATTATTTTTTTTGTTTTTTTAAATGGTTTCTCACTTTTACTCCACAAAACCTCGGGTTTATTCCCACAAAATTTTATCTTATTCTTTATTACTCTATTAGCGTAATTATTAATTTAAATTTAAATTATCGCACTGAGTCTTACTACCTGTTCGGCTTACATGCTTAATTACTAATTACGATAGTGGACAATAGCAAGGTAGGTTTGTTACATCTCCGGGTAAACAAAATATTTTATTCTACAGCTTCAAATTCACTAAAAATAGTTACAAATGAACACGCTTATATAATTACATAGATCGGTGACGGAATGGTTTGGGTTTGAATCCCAGCTGAGGGTCTTTAAGCTATTTGTATTTTCAAAGTGGTTTCCCTCTCATGACAAACACATATTCAGGTAAATTTCTTCCAGATTCTACCTATTTTTACCCCTATAATACTAGTGTAATTATTAGGCATATGAATAGAACGAGTAGCTAAACAAGCTGATTTTTTAAAAAATTTATTCATATAATATTATTATTATTATTATTATTATTATTAGCACCACGTCTTACTACCCGTTCGTTTTATACGCACTTACGCTAATGTGTAATGGTATGGGTGATTGTGAGATGAAATGGAGGACCTACAGTTTAACGTGGGATCCGAACCACGGTGGAGGCCTGGCACTCCACACTTTCACAATTTGTGATTAATACACGTCTTTTCACAGTTCAAGGAAGGGTTTGTCATAAATATATATGCCTTATATCTTAACTTAAGACAAAAACAGGTGTAATATCCAGTCCCCGCGTTAATTCATCATGACCGAAGTCTAAATCCACATTTCACCGATGATAAATTGTTCTTCTATGCCGGGAATCAAATCCATGACCCGTAGCTCAGTAGACAGACACACTACCGACCGAGTTTAGGTGTAGAAATATGGACTTAAGGTAGTACCTAGTATATTACTAATAATACATATCATAGTAAAATGTTTTCACTGTTGACAATGAAAGAATAAATATTCTTGTTCCTTTATAAAAAAAACCAAACAAAAAAAACTACAACTCCTCTTCCGGTGAAAAAAACACATTATTTTTAAAGACGTGTTAGTGGTGAAACATTTTTTTAATGGCTCAGCAAGTAAAGAATTCGTTTTCTGTTTGGTCAACTCCGGGCTTTAAGAAAACAAAAGTGAATTCCCTCTTCCGATTCGTTTCGAAATGTTTTGTTTATTTGGAGTGTTTTATGGCGTCGCGCGCTAACATCTGGTGGCAACAATTGGCACGCAACACTAAAGGGGTTAAGGTCATGGTTGAGTGGGTCTTATGGTGAGTTCACATCATCCCTATATTTGGTACTATCTCTTCCGGCTGATCTGAATTGCTCTGATCTTATTTTACTACACGTCCAAGCCATCAGCTTGGTATTCAGTATTTGGGGTGTGGATGAAGGAATTAAAGTCTTATACAACTGTACATGGATTTACGTGGAGGAGTGTTTGAAAACCAATTAATGAAAAACACCTCGGTACCCTTAGAGACCAGTATTCAACTCCTGATCTCTCTCGTAACCACAACCCAGACTAGAAGACACTGGTGCATGTGCCCACTAGGCCACTAGGCCACTATACCTAGTGAACTAGTGGCCTAGTGGGCACTTCTGCCAGTACATATTAATAAACTAAAACTGGGTGTTTATTATTAAGCGTATTGTTCTAGAATGCTTTAATTTTTAAGTTAAGTCCTGATCCAATATAAGGGTTTATAAAGTGCCTGGCTAGAATCAGAATAACCTACTAGCTTATTAATTTCATACCATCCTATATTTATGTTTATGCTAACCACTTAAAATTTTTAATATATATTTAATATTAATTCAATTTGCATTGATTTAAATTTGATATACCCACTAGTTTAAATATAAATAAACTATATTTATAGAGAATATATTTTAATATTTATGATTATAAATACAAATATCTAGTATCTTGATAATTTTTTAATTTGAGGAAACAACGATTTTTATTCAGTATTATATTTTATTTCATGGGTAGTATTATAATTCAACCTTAATTATTTTATGGCATTAGGAACTCAAAAGTTCACTTACTCACTTTACAGAAGTACGTCACCTATCCCTATTTTGAGCTAATTCTATCCAGTACAACTCCCTACACTCTATCTCTCTCAGGTACATTCTAATGTTATCCTTCCATCTAGGTCTAGGTCTTACTATTAGGTTTGACAACCAATAGCCTAAATTCGATTCTAGATTCTTTCATTATCTCTTCATGTCCTACCTACCATAATCTGTGAGATTGAATAACCCTTACAATTATTTGTGAATAGTATAAGGTATGTAACTGATTATAAGGTAACCTCTTGTATTCTGTAGTATATTTATCCTTTTATATGCCAAATATCTTTCAAAGAATTTTGACTTCGAACAAATTGCTTTACCTTAGATATTATAACAGTGATTTCCCTGCCTTTAAAACAAAATATAACATAATATATTGTATAATTTATATTATTTTAGTTTGGTGGTCTTAGTCAAATGTATTTACATAAAACTTGATTATCTTTTTAAAAAAAATCAAAATATACAATTAACTTTAAATTTTAACCACACACACACTTTTATTAAAATAATATTTTTTTATTGATTGCATCAATTAGTGATAGCTAAATATAATAAAAAGACATCGTGAAAAGGCGTTGCATAGTTAACAGTATATAATTCATGGGTTATGTTTTATGATAACTGGAATATTTATTTAGATACACGCTATCTTCCCCTATTGAATTAAATATAAAAACATCGCCCTTTTGTAAATGGCACAACTAAGTCTATTATTATTAATAATTTTGTGGAAATAGCCATAGTTACAAGGCGGACAATTTCAATGTGAAAAGGTATGGGGATCAAAAGAATATAAGATTTTAAAAAAGCTCCATATTCTTATCCCACAAGCGAGCTATACCAACGGAGTGGCCGCCACCGTTAATGATGATAGTCCTATAATTTGCTGATAGAGTGTATCCTGTGTTTGGCACAACGAACCCTCTGGTCATTAATCTCAGTTTTTTGAACCAGAGACGCTACCTATTTATTCCAGCTGCTACCTTAATTTTATCCTCACGAGGCTGACTTTTACCCAATTCCAGAAGCACCGAATGCTACACAGTAAGATTATGGAAGAATCGGGGATTTAAACTGGGACCTCTGGATCTGTAGTCGGAAAATCTGACCAATAGACCGCAGATGCGGTCTGTTTGGGTAAATATCGATGTATTTATCAAAAGCTCAGTTTTCTTTTTAAATTGTTTATAGATACGCAAGGACATTACTCCATAAGAACTAGAATTTGTATCAAATTGTGACTTTAAGAATTCTTTACTTTACAACAGTGAAATTGGGAATCAAATCAACAATTCTTTTTAATCGCGAAATAATTGTTTTTAAAATTAATTGTGTATTTTAAAATACAATAAACTATTTGACGATACTTTAAGATACTTTTATTTTAAGGGCGTTGATACCTGTGACGTCATGGCTGGTCAATATAGGATTTATCATTTAAATGAGTTTACGTTTTACTCAGAGAATTTAAAAAATATAAAGTTGAAAATAATCCCTTAAATTTTTAAATTATTCTAAAAAGAGTCGTACAGTGTCACAAAAGTATCACTATTATTTTGAAATAATTTTTTAAAATTATTTTTATTATAAATCATCTATAACCTAGTTTATTTGTGTCATTCACAAAAAGGGCATGGAGGAATCTTCTTGTGAGGATGGAGATAAAAACTGTCCATTGTATCATATGTATATTTAGAATAGGCAACAAAGAAAAGGTAAAATTATAAAGTATGTCAATATTTTCAACTCTGACAAGACATCTTGTGAATGTGGGGAATGCCAGGCCTCCACCATGGTTCGGATTCCACATTAAACTGTAGGTCCTCCATTTCATCTCACAATCACCCTACCATTACACATTAGCGTAAGTGCGTACAACCCGAACGGGTAGTAAGACGCGGTGCTAATAATAATAATAATAATAATAACATTTTCAAGGAGCAAATATTAAAGTGTCTCTGTATACTCGTTAGAGGAATAGGGAAAGGGTTATCAGCACATAGACAAAACTTATTTAATGGTGTGCTTATCATTTTATTACGTCTATTTCTATTTCGTACACTGGCGTCCATGTTTGATAGTGCCTGGACTGCTTAGTTGCGTCAAGTTAAGATTCAACCAACTGAACAAAAAAATAACAACTTTGATATCTCAAAGTAGACAAGGTCGTTAAGAAAATTAGGCTATATAAAACCTCAACGAGTTGCATCATCAGTTAAGCTGTATTGTTTTTCTAAGCTGGGTGCTATCCGTGGTGTAAAATTTTCTCTTAAAATAATCTTCCTTTTTTTATTTCATTTATCAGAGGTGCTTAACGTACATTTTCTGAACTTATTGACTATATCAGCACCCGACTTATAAACCACCATATCTATAACAAACAAATTATCTAGCTCGCGGTCGTTAACTCATCACTATGAAAGGAGAATCCCATGTTTCACAAAGTATACATTTTTTGGCAAAACCGCGAATTAAATCTGGTACTCTTTGCTCAGAGTATAGATACGCTACCGACTGACTTAAAACAATCAGTAGTGTGTGTATCCACTGAGTTTGAGGTTCTTATTTAGATCTTAGTGCAGTTTAAATAAAATTATAATAATGAATTTAGGACCTACCAAATATCTGTGATCCGCACCAATAAGCACATGGGCTAAGGCGTCAACCTTGTCTATAATAGTTTGGTGGTGACGAGGAGGTCGTGGCTCAAAGATCGAGAGAGAGGGAGAGAGAGATAGAAAGAGAGTATTTCCCTTCCGTATACCCCTAAAATGCCCATCGATTCGAGGTTATCTCTTGATTGCCTTCCACCACTTTCCGACATGAGGTACTGCGACTGATAGAGGTCAGTGGCCCAACGGTCGCTTTATGCCAGGCGACGGGAGATTAGAGTCACGCCAACCGAGATATTACATCTTTCCCCTCCTCCCATACCAACTCACCCCTTAACCAACTCCATTACCCCTATCACCCTTATCCAACATGACACGAGGTGTGTAGTAATGTACTACTGAAAAATACAATCGCTGGTTCGGTGAGATTTGTATTTACGATTGAGTAAGACAGTTCGTAGGATAGAGAACAAATTTTTACACGGTAAGGGTGGTTACCGCTTCATGCATAATTGAATCACCAATTATAATATTTATATCACGTCTTAGTACCTATTCAGGTAATATTATAAAAGTGTTATAATATTGGTCAAGGAATGTGAGGGTGGATTTTTTTAAATGTTGAAATTCCCTCGCATTGGCACTAAGGAGGATTACTAATATAAATCCACCCTCATTACGCCTTATAGTAATTTAAACTTCAAACCTTGATCCCTCCATCATTGGCAGTAAAGCTTAACACGATAACTACGCACTAGATCATGTTACCACTAATGAGGACCATATATTTATAGAAGATATTAAAAATTACTTGTACTCTACACTCAAGTTACTCCAAACAGTAGTATCATTAACTCATGGTAGATAGGAGAACACTTAGAATACACTGCAGAAGTTTATTATTATTACCACCGCGTCGTACTACCCGTTCGGGTTATACGCACTTACGCTAATGTGTAATGGTAGGGTGATTGTGAGATGAAATGGAGGACCTACAG
Source organism: Timema poppense (assembly GCA_902141375.1). Lineage (NCBI taxonomy): Eukaryota > Metazoa > Arthropoda > Insecta > Phasmatodea > Timematidae > Timema > Timema poppense. The sequence continues at coordinate 364,419 of CABFOV010000041.1, read as the reverse complement.
TTTAACGTGGAATTCGAACCACGGTGGAGGCCTGGCATTCTCCACATTCACAAGATGTCTTGTCAGAGGTGAAGGAAGGGTTTGGTAACCAGAAAAATCTGTGCCGGGACCGAGGATTGAACCCCGGCCGCCAGCACCGAAGTCTGACACCTTACCCCTAGACCACCAGGTCACATGCAGAAGTTTAAAAATCCCACATTATTTAAAATATGTTTAAGTATTTATTTATTTTATTATTTAGCACCGCGTCTTACTACCCATTCGGGTCATACGCTTTAAGTACTAATTACGCTAAGGGATTGGGAATTGGGAAGGTTTAATTTGAGGAAGTGAACCCACATTTGCGTGGAGGGATAGTGGAAAACCATTTAGGAAAAACCCCACCAGTTCACCCGACCAAGATTCGAACCTCGATCTCCCCGTCCTCAGCAGTCGTGCTCAACACGACTAGCGCGTTCACCAACTACGCCACCAAGGTGGGTTGGTAGTATTTATTAATATAGTTTTAGACAAAATATAGGTGAAAATAACCAGTAAGTTTATGACAAATTAAAAAGTTTAAAAAAAATGCTTTATGCAAAAAATGTGTACTTCTTATATAAAATCAAATGTTTAAAACCTATATTTAGCCTTCTATCATATAAAGTAATGTTTTAATAGGGTCAGAGCAGAATATTATAAGATAATGTGGTTTTGTCTTATATGGCTCTATGTAAGTAATCATATATTTAAAAAAACAAATTTAAAGTCAGAATCTAAAAATTTTACTGATCAGTACTTTTGCCTACATTTTGGTGAAAATATTATTAAAACCTATAAAACCACGGTGATGAAGCTCTTCTCATTTGCTTTCTCTTTAACGAATTACCCTCTAACTCCATTCCATCTTATAATATCTGTGGTGACCTGGCGGTCTAGGGGTAAGGTGTCAGATTTCTATGCTGGTGGCCGGGGTTCAATCCTCGGTCCCGGCAAAGATTTATCTCATTACCAAACCCTTCCTTCACCTCTGACAAGACATGTGAGGAATGCCAGGCCTCCGCCGTGGTTCGGATCCCACGTTAAACTGTAGGTCCTTCATTTCATCTCACAATCACCCTACCATTACACATTAGCGTAAGTGCGTATAGCCCGAATGGGTAGTAAGACGCGATGCTAATAATAATAACAATAACAATAATAATAATAATAATAAAAGATCTTCCATAGTGGAACCATGTAAGGAAGGTTTATGATCCCACATCTTTCAGGGTAAGCGAAGTATAGAATCCGTTGACCCTGTTAGTTAGACTGCTTATTTTGACAGATTAAACTATGATGCAACTTATAAAATAGAGCCATGCTGTAATAATTGGTCATGGTAAGACTGCTTCATTTCAAGTCAAACAAGTCTTGATAATATTCTCGATAATATTTCTGGATAGCTCAGTGGTAGAGCATGAGCGTACTAAGCCAAAGGTCCCAGCTTCGATTCCCGTGTCGAGGTATAATTTTTCAATTTTCAGAATATGATATCTTGATGGAGAAATATTCAATAAAAATCATAAATAATAGCTTGGGTTATTTTATTCTTAGGTCTCAATAACTTAAAATGTCGATACAAATATAATTATATTAATTTTAATGATTATATTGGTAAGCGTGATAAGGAAATAACTCATGTGGTCTGGTTTGTTAGAAACGGGGAGGCCATGGTTTAAGATATGGTCTGGTATACTTATTTATATTTTCTTAAAGAGTTTTTCCCCATTCCTTAAATTAATATATGGGAACATTCAATCTAAAATTATTCCTTCAATATCTTGAATCCAATTATGCATAGTTTTATTCTACTAGGAAATATTTTTTTGAATATTCTAACATATTTTTTTTGGTCAACGTTGATAACATTTTAATATATTAATAAAAAACATGTAATTATTTTAATGACCATTTAATGTGACAGATTCATATCACAACACTTTAAGTTTAAATATAAACAACTAGTTTTAGTAACTTTTATAATAAAACACATCATTAATAAGAAATGTTTTTTCCACGACGTCACAGTAGAAAAGGTTGAGGGAAAGAGGAGCTTAGGAAGAAAAATGAGTCAAATATTGAATGACTTGAACGAAAGAATACAATTCTGGGAGATGAAAGAGTAGAAAGAGGACATTACGCTGTGTCAGTCTAAGTTCATTGTACAAAGGGATGGACCTGTCGTAAGACAGAACACTTAATAATAATTATATTAATCTAAAGCTAACTGTATTTAAATGTGGATAGCGTAAACATGGTGCAAGAACACTAATAATAGGTATATAGTTAGCATGTTTCCTCTCAAGGGTAGTTCTGAGGAAGTAATTTAGATAAAAGGTATCAGCATTTGTGTGGACATACATTTGTTTAATTATTATGATAATTCAGCTGTGGAAAAAAAACTTTCAATGCACCAAGTCGTACTTCAAATTTCAACTTCCCGTTCACAAACAATCCAATTTATTACAAACATGAGACCTTGGCTTTGACCAACTTTTTTCAAATCGTGGTCCGTGGTGACCTTGGGCTCCGCCAGAGCTATCTCAGGCTCCACGAGAAAGATTTTAGTATATTATTGATCATTTTTTCATTTTATAAAATATCAGCATTAATAAAGGATTACAATCCACCTCACTTGCCGCATTATTTAAGGCACCAATCTAGCAATAGACTATGCCTATGACGAGAATATCGTGGTTTGACCCCAATTGGGTGTATTGGAGTATTTTCAAATTCTCTCCCCAAGCAAATAAGAATAAATTTCCTTTAAGTTCAACATTTCTGATTTCCATCCCATTCACGTTATTAGTACAAAGTCGTACAACCAAAATGTGTAGTACAATTGAAGATTAAAAAGATCCAAGACTACCACTTTTTTCGGTTCTGAATTAAGGACATTTGCTAAGGCCATAGCCATTAGATGTGATGTTATCAGTTTATTTTGTAATTATAAGTGTTAAAAATTTAATTGTATTTATTGAATGTTAATATTATTAGAATCCGCCTCGTTGGCGTAGTTGGCTAACGCGCTAGTCGTGTTGAGCTCGACTACTGAGGACGTGGAGATCAAGGTTCGAATCTCGGTCGGGTGAACTGAGGTTTGTTTTTCCTAAATGGTTTTCCACTCACCCTTCACGCAAATGAGGTTTCACTTCCTCTAACTCAACCTTCCCAACTCCTAATCCACTAGCGTAATTTGTACTTAAAGCATATAACCCTAACGGGTATTAAGACGTGGTGCTAAATAATAATATTTTTTTTTATTATTAGTGTTAACAATCTTATGTGGTTCCAGCATTTATTTTCCTAATGCAAATGTTTCTTTGGTTTAAAAAAAAATTGCTAGCCAATTACTTAGACCATTTATACACTAGTTCTGTCCTTGAGTTTTTTAAATTATATTTTTTTTACATATAAGTTTTTAATTCCATGTTTGAAGTTTATTTTTTAATGTATTTAACTATTTAGATTTTAAATTTAATATTACAACTAACAAAAAAATCTCCTAATTGTTTATTTGTTTTTCTAACAAAAACTTTCTAGATACTCAAATAAATAATATAATCATTTTGTCGGTTCATTTCAATAGTGTGAAAAAGAGCTATGCCTTCTTTAATTCAAAAATGTTACTTACTTTTTAATAATAATAAAAAATTCTTACCCCCTTGTAAGGTGTAATAATAGCTGTGATGTATGTTAGGTGATCCATCATCTGGGTCATGAAATCAATTAACCACGTGATGCCCGCCTACTCCCGCCCGAAATCACCAGGGACTCTTGAGTAAATTAAAATATAGCTTCAGAGGTAAAATAGACACTAATATCCATTAGAAACTTGTATAGCTATTAATAGTTCTAGAGATCGGTAGTATCTAGTTTTGTCTATTAACGAGAAAAACAATCAAAACTATTCTTGGACTTTCCTGGCTATTTAATGAATTATTTATTTTTGGGGGTACGTTATGGTCACCGTACGAGATATATATTTTTTAGTTTCTCTAATAATACTAGGATGTGAAGAATACGAAGTGCACATGAATGTGAGTGGAAAAATGGTAGTCAATCATTAAGTAAATAAAGTCTCGGAAGCATCACACTTCACGGAGATATTTCAAAAATAATTTGTTTGTTTTAATTGTTATATCGCTGTTTTATAGGCATTAATTTTCCCCTTGATTTTAAGAATTGCTATTGCAACATTAATGGATCCTCTTTAATATGATCTCTAGGGTTTATAACTTTTTTCCTCTTGTATACTTTTTTCTGCCTATACAAATTAAAAGTTTCAAATATATCGAGAGATTTCTTTTTCTATTAACCATTTACTGCCCGTATTTTTATATTTCAATTTTTCTAGATTGTATAGTTATTGTGGGGTGTCCATTTAAAAACTCAGATGATTAAAACTTTGTACATTCAAAAAAGGAGATTTTTATAATAATTTTGGACAAATCCCCGCTCTTTTTAGCTTCAACATTGCCATTTTTGAAAATTTTGAGATTTATTTGAGTAGATTATTTGGGTTTATTTACGTGCTTGTCAAATTTCAATTTCAAAAAAAACCGACAAGTAGTGTTATATACATAGCTGTATCCATTTCTATCTCTTTCTATTGACTGGCCTCAATTATGAAATTCGATATGATCAGACGTAATTCAAACCTCCCGGAATGTTTATTGACTAATTGTCAAACTTATATTTTAAGTCTCATCAAAAAGTGTTTCTTATATTAGTTTTTAGTAATCATTTTAGTTTTATACCACAATAGTAATTAGTAGTCTACCCCAAAACATGTATTAAATACATTCTTAAGAATTTCATTTAAAAAAAATGTATATATAAACTTGTCTTCCTCTTTCTAGGCTCAACCTTTTTAAATTTCTTATTATTAGATTTTTCTGGTTGTATAGGTAGATCGCGTAACTTCCTTGCCAAGTAAAATAATTTCCAGTTTCCAGGCACAAGGGTTTGAGAAATGTGGTGATGAGTGGGTCGGTGAGTTTTACAATTTTCTGAAATTCTTCACCACTCTTAGACGTTTTTAAGGTTTCATCCTCTAAAATAATTCTAGAAAATAGCATTCATAATAGCTGCTTCTGTGGCCGCATGGTTAAAGACGCTACATTCACAGTACACTACTGCCGAAAACGGGAAGATCAATGATCCTATCTTGGTCGGGTGTTTTAAGGGTGATTTTTTCTAAATAGTTTTTCCATTCTTCCTCCACGCAAAAGCAGGTACAATTTCTAAATATAATTTTTATAATCCCTAAAACCCTAAGAGTAATTAATAAGTAAGCGTGTAAACCGAACGAATAATAAGACATGGTGCTATAAAGACAATAATAAACTTCATTTTAAATCTGAGGGCTATATTCTCTGGTTTTAAATATACAAAAGTGAGTTTTGAAAATTTACAAACACCTTTTTCAAACCTATAGTTCAAGTTTCACAAAATCCCAGTTTTTGTTATGCTCAGGACCTTAAAGGAACTTTCATGTAAGACTTAAAGTTTACAGGCACAGAGGCTGAGGAAATACCGTGATGATTCAGTCAGTGAGTGAGTATTATTATGTATATATTTATTTATTTTAAATTTATAAAATCAAACTCACTTACGGACTCACTCATGATCGTATATATATATATATATATATATATATATATAATATTGTAGTAAATGCACTTTCCACGTCGGATGATAGTGGATAAATTTAAATGGCACGTATTATTGCATGCCTATGAACGACTTAGCCAGAATTTATAATGAAGGACATTTATACTAAAAAAAAAATCACATCTTTAGTGGTGTTTATTGAACTAGACTGCCACATAGACAGACCACATGTAGAAAACTAACCTAAGTCCACCTAGTATAGATTGGAACCTAGACCCCCCTATTACGAACAACACAGTCTATTGATACTAGGGCGTCTTATATTAGGCCATTTAAAGGGCTCGATTTCTAATAAATAATATTTGCATAAACATTTTTTCGTGTGAGTACTTTTCAACATAACATTAATCTATAATATATTATACCTAAATTTCTTCTGATATTTTAAAATCAAAATAAATAAAGCAAATGAGAACTTAACACGGGAACTAAATAGGGGAATTTGTGATTAGCGAACCAATTATATACTAATGAGCAATCAAGGATTTATACCCTGCTCGGGGTAATTATTTACTCATATTTTAAGGCAGAGTCTATGATGGATGTGTGGAATTAATATCGTTGTTGTTGATACCTAAGCCACTGGTGACTCGGGGATTGTTTTAGGTTGTCATTAGTACAGTGACTAATTTAATATGAAAGTGTCCGTTTTGATTGGCACGTGGTCTAAGACGCTATTTTTACAACTGATTAGACTAGTGATAATGAATAGATTTTGGTTCAATCCTTGTCGCGTGTACTGAAGGCGATTTTTCTTAAACGGTTTACCACCCCCTCTCATGCAAATGCGGATGCTTTACTCTAAATTAAATATTATTCATCCCTAATCCATTAGCGTTTTTAGCACATAAGCGTGTAAGCCTAATGGGTACTGAGACGCAATAAAAAAACATAATATATAATTGTTGGGTCTGAATCAGTAACCTATAGATAATTTATATCTCCCAATCTTAAGTTTTCATGTACTTACTATTAATTGTACAAATGTAGTTTTATTCTTGAAAATTTTGTTTAAACTCAAAATAAAAATAATGTGTTGATTAATAATAGTGTATAGTAATATGAATACATTATATATATATATATATATATATACTTCCAATTCAATTATTATCAAATTTTATACCCATATATAAATACTAAACTATTTGGCTATAACATTATTTTTATTTTTTTTAAATAATCTGAACTACTCTTTGACTCAAGTTTATATTTGTAAAATACCAAATCATTATTTGATCTGACACGCAAACCAATATCAGGAATATGGAATAATTTACACAATTCAAGGTCACAATATTCCCAGTATTTATTAATGTTCCGTGTACAAACTAGCTACTCAATCATTTTACATTCTGAAAATATGTAACAGTTAATGCATGTGTTGTACCGTAAATAAATTAACGATTATCATTAAAAAAAAGAATGGAGTACTGAAAGATTGCATATTTTCTATTACGTAAAATGTGGTTATTTTTTTTATTCTTGTCATGTTGGCAGTATGACACGTAACTAGTGAAATTATTCAATTCTCTAGGCACTACAACACAGGGAGCGTATTAAAATAGGTCACGTATATATATGTTAAGACGACAAGAATGTATGACCAGTTAGTTTATTCTACTAGTTTATGCCTTGTAATAACAGCCTCATCTACACAATAATACATTTATGTCACAGAGAAAATTACAGTTCTCTATTTTCCTTACTCACAAGAGCTAAATGGGGTCTAAATATGTTTTGGTCCATAGATTGGTACATAATCTAAACAGAATAATATATTTATTCATGTTTATGTTCAGATTAACTAGAAGCTAAATGATAAAATGTTTTTAACCATTGGTGCAATTCACAATGTATTAATTATTCTCATAGTCATTTAATATTCTATTAGTATGACAGAACCATTATGTTTCCCAGTAAACTATGAATTTTTAAAATGTTAAAAGCAGAGCATTTTATCTTGTTTTATAAAATTATTTTAAGCCATGACCCATACCAAAACTTTTCAAATAGAAGTGGTGGTAAGTTATGTTAACACCCCTACATCCATTTTGAATGATTACATAGCAACAATTTTTGAAATTTTTTGATAATATACGAGTGGGGATCAAACATATTTTGTAGTTTTAAAAAGGCATATATATTATAAATTTTGTACTAAAGGATTAAGAGAATAAATTGATAAATAGATAAGTAAATGTATAATAACATCAATAACTCATATGCTAGAGCAGTGGTGTGTGGTTCCCAAACTAAAACAAATTGACAAATACGTTCTTTAAGAAAATCCAGAATAGTTGGGTACGTGAACTAAGGCATCTGTCTGATTTTCTAGTGAAAAAGAGGCTAGGGATCGAATCTTGACTGGATATACTAATGGCCAATTTCCCTAAATTATCTTTAGCTTTATCTTTAGAGAAATGACTGTGTATTACCAATAGTCTAAAACTTATTTATCTCTATCTTATCAGTGTAAATATATTGATATGGTGAAGAGATATAGAGACGTGGTTAATAATTTTAAACTCTTTAAATAATTCAATACTCATTGAATTATTAATATTCATATATATATTTATAACTCATAACCATGTTGATTATTTACTGATGTAAAATTATTATTCTTACTCAAATAAATATTTTAAATTGAAACAGTTGCTCAAATATACTTTGCAACTCTTAGTATAAATTACAAAAAAAATAATTCAATCATCAGGATGTTAAATCTACAAAAGGTCCAGTCTGGTTAAATAAGATAATACAAATTTATATAAGAAAGTTACTAAATGCGTTTAAATTTTTCATTTATAAATTATATAGTTTTAATATCCGTACTACCTTAACATATATTTAGAGTAAATGGTTTGGATACAATTTACTTAAATAAAGGTCTCATTTATAAGTATCGTTAATAACATATATAATCTATTAAAATTTTTAACACTAACTTTTCTATTGTTAAATCAATAGATATGCAATGACAATATTTACTAAAGGAATTAAACAATTTGAAAATTCGAAGCTTAAACGCCCATAGCTGGTGATAAGTTTATTAAGAGCCTTATGCCTTAGAGCGTATATCCAAACGTGTAATATATTTCTACATACATACGTACCTTATCACACTATTCCATTAAGGGGTAGTCAACAAAGGGTTTCTGTGGCTAAAATAATAAAAACTCTGTACCCAACTTTCTCCACACTTCCGTATCATTGCATACTCCCTTAGTTTCAACATCATCATGTATGCTCTTTTATCTTTAACTCCTAATGTGTCTCGTTTTCATACATTGTTCTACAACATTTAACCACGTCTTACATGGCCTGCCCCTTCTTTTTAAGTTCACACACTCTATATCCATATATTTGCTTCTTGACTCGATCAACTCATCCCCAAACAAAAGTAAGAGGCCACATAAAAATACTGATCAGTTGGTTCTTGACCCATTTTTAAAATATATTTAATATATTTGAAGTGAATTTTCTAAACTCACTGAATATATCTGCACATGAGAATTCTATATGTTTAAGTTAAATTCACCATTAATTCTGGCGGGAAAGATATTTTAAATTACCTTCCCAGATTATTGTAAATACCACAATCGACATAGGATTGATGGCTTTACTTCTCAACCACAGGAAGTTGTGTTACGGATATTTTTCACCAAAGAAAACTCATTGCTCTCGGCTGGGATTGAACCCACGAATAATGGATTTTCTTGATAGATTATCACATAGTAATGTTTAAATTGCGTCAGAGTACGCGGTAATAACTAATTCAAATAGTAATATATCATCTAAAGTCCAAACAATAAACAAGATTTGAACCTTAGTAAAAAATAGGAGATACGGTCCTTATGCGAGACAGGGTTTACCTTGTATACAAGGATTCATGCCACCATCCACTTTATATTAGTGTCTCCACATAGCTACATGCGGCAGACCATTAATCAAGTAGACACTTCCAGCTGTTTATGGTGATGCTTTGTGTGTATTCTTGTTTCCGTATCTTAACAGTGTTTCGTAAGCTCAGTGAAAGCTGGGTAATCACATTAGTTTAATCTACTTGTTTAATCATCTACGTCATTACGGGTAAATTTACAGAGCGATCATCCTTGTAATGAATACATTGATTACATCATAGTGTAACGGATAGGTAAAGAATAGCCAAATTTTGATTGAAGAAACATTTTAGAAATTTCAATCATACATTTTCGGGGCTAACATTGATCACAATTAACCATATTATATATTTTATAGGTATTGATCATATATATTAAAGGTTACAAATGCAAATAGAACTGTTTTAGTAATTTTTGAAACTAACAGATACGGTTATACTTATCAAAATAATACTGCAGAAGTATCGATTTTGGATACCATCTTTCATGCAGTAATGGAGAAGAAGGTTAAGGCGTTAGACTCACAGTGCAAAAAGTCACCTTTGATGAGATGTTCAAATCTTACACCTGAGTTCTAGGGAAATTTAGATTATTTCATGGAATTTAGATATTTTTGCATCTCTTATCTATTTGATTCTTTATACAGTTTATTATATAAACATAACTAACTACCATATTTAAAAAGATTTAGGAAAAAGAATGTTTAATTAGCTTTCCTTTATTACATAATATTTACATATATCTAAGTATGAAACTTCGATCAGACTAATATAATGGATTATAATAAAGAACACATTTAATATTAGCTATTAGCTGTAGGACGATATATTTTCGGTGTTTATATTAAAACATTTTTCTATCAAAATAAATAAAATAATTATCTACTATAAACATTGAATTAAGTTTTATTCACATAGCGATATCAAAAGTTCTTAAATATCTCTCAAGAGTGTCGTAGAATTTAATGACAATTATTCAATTCATTTAAAAAGTTTCTCATGCTGCTCATGAGAGATAATCAATCAACAACTAATGAATAAACCATGTGAAGAAAACGAAGATTTATATTTTCAAAGGAGCAATATTTATTTATTTTATCCAAATGATTATTTTGCTATGACGACTGTTAAAACACTGCCCTTAACTAGCGTCCCCTAATTAAAATAACATTAAACAGTAAATTAACAACATAATAATAAAAAAAACCATTTGTGGAAATAACGCTCAGATAAAATCAATGTAATCGTTAAAAAAGCTGTTTTAGCTTTATGACTATGCTGGAGTAGTAATAATTTAAGGGCAGCATCGACAATCCAGCACTACAAAACATATCGATATTTGGAGATAGACCACGTGAAAACAAGAAAAACGGTCACGTGTTTTATCAATAGAAAGCATTCAGTTTCCTCAGAGATTAAAATTATTTCAGTGTAATATATCCATAGGTTGTATTTTAATATTAATACTAGCAGCATAGGTTATATTAGATAGTTGATTAGATATTCATAATGTCAGCGTGTTTAAAAAGTTCATATTGTTTCCTGTATCCAAAATAAATAAACTCTACTTTTGAATATGATAAAATATTTATTTTGGAGACGGACTATTTATTTTTATTAAGCTTATACTTTGTCAATTTATAAAACATTAACAAAAATCGAAATAAATATATCACACACCCATGATGTAAACACTTTAAATTAAAGCTAAGGAAAATTATTTGATTGTCTGCCAATAACACTCTAAATATAAATACGGTTTATTTCTTTATGATTTAACGCCAGCTTTTACGTCCAACGATTATTTGAAGGAAGGGACGGTAATTTAAAATAAAACCAATTTCACCTAATGATCTTATTATTTTACAAATAAATTCATTAAAAAAATTAATTAAAAAAGGTTTTTAAGAAGTGGTTATATCCATTAGTACAATATTAATATGATTTGATCGATAATATTTTTTAATTTGTATCGTTCAAGTCATTAAAATAATGACCGACACTTTAGTACAGTAAAAAAATACATCTACAACTCAGATAAGGAAAACGAATAAAAAATCTGCTTATTTACTGTGTGCCAAGAAATTATGAATATATAAACGTCATTGAAAAAGTTGACTATAAAAACAGCCTATTATTATTGGAAATATCTTAACGTTTTAGCTAAGATGTACACGTACATTTGGAAACAATATGGTCTATTATTACTTTCTAGTGACCCTTCGGAGAGAATAAGAAAGTATTATGATCGAAAAAAAAAACAGGGTAGATTTTGATGGATGTAGATGTTTCATGAATGGACAAAGTGATTTTATCGATGCAATTTGTCTATATACCCATCTGTCTATCTGTATCTAGGCCTAGAGCAGAATTAATTATACGAACTGGGCTATAACTTGGTATCTATTGTTTTTATAAGCCTCCCAAATAAGGAATTTTGGAACTATCCTTCAAACCTAAAATTAAGTGAATTCTACTTATAAGGAATAACCGAAATATATATTTTTTCAAAATTGGCTCTAAAGATTTTGATTTAAATTCTTATCTAAATACTATTTATAATTACAAACTAAAGGGAATATCTCATACTCTCAATAAAATGACTTCGAGGGTCCTTAAATTAGTAGAAATCATCAATTTGGATCATATTTCTGTCATTTCTTGATATACTAAATAACTTTTAATTAAAAAGAGCTAACTAATAAGCATACAGCATTTTTGAGTAAAAATAATATTTTATATAATAAGTATTTTCCAAGCTGTAAGAAAATCGGTTCTTTTAAATAGGGATTTAAGAATTGCGTTGCTAAAACTGCACATAATAATGTATTTTTTTTCAGTTTCTATTATATTATTATTATCAATAGCATCGAGTCTTACTACCCGTTCGGGTTATACGAACTTACGCTAATGTGTAATGGTAGGGTGATTGTGAGATGAAATGGAGGACCTACAGTTTAACGTGGATTCCGAACCACGGTGGAGGCCTGGCATTCCCCACATTCACATGATGTCTTGTCAGAGGTGAAGGAAGGGTTTGGTAATCAGATAAATCTTTGCCGGGACCGAGGATTGAACCCCGGCCGCCAGCATAGAAGTCTGACACCTTACCCCTAGACCGCCAGGTCACCAGTTTCTATTACATATAACTTAATATATAGTCCTTAGTGAGATGTGATATTTTTTTTTTTACCACTATATTTCTATAACCATCAATCTATTATTTCATTTCACAAATCTTAAGAGTTTTAATTTTTATTTATTTAAATTATCGAGAAGCAATGTATGGTGCACCATACAATTTAGTTTTTGAAATTTAAATATATCAATAAATTACGTATAATATAATCCACTTCCAACAAATAAATTCCTAGACATTTGTTTGAAAAAAAAGAAACTATTTTTTTTTTCACTCTGTCTTATCACTATTTGGGACTGTCCACATATTTAAATTATTGAGGTCAGGATGAGTAAAATATGTTTTATGTCGCTTTGGTAGTTAGTTGTACACACGGTAATTGTAAACTGAATTTATGTGACCGCTACATTCAGAGAGAAAATATCAAGCTTTCATGCCACAAGGCTTAAATTACTATGGTCCCGGTCGTTTTCTGGAAACCCTTTTATATTCTATCTAAGCTTATAATTCATTTCACCCTTCATCAACAACAAATCTTTGCCTTGTCAATAGGAACAATGGGGAAGAAAACTACGATTTTTTTACCTCCCGATAGAGAGGAAAGTTCTATACTTGTTCTCAAATATCTTAAATTTTTCTGTTGCGCACCTATAAACAATTACTGAGTTTGTTAGAAGAAAGTTAAAACTATAACTCTTTTTCATCAAGCCTAATCTCGTAGCCCCACAAACATTAAAAAAGATAGCTGAAAATGAGTTAATGTCACATTTTCGCGAATTTTTTCAACTATTAAAACTCTAACTACAGGATTGATAAGGAAAGAGAGACTTGTTGCCGTCCTTTGAATTTATTTTTGTGTGTCGTAGGTGGCCTGGTGGTCTAGGGGTAAGGTGTCAGACTTCTGTGCTGGCGGCTGGGGTTCAATCTCTCGGTCCCGGCACAGATTTATCTGATTACCAAACCTTTTCTTCACCTCTGACAAGACATCTTGTGAATGTGGGGAATGCCAAGCCTCCACCGTGGTTCAGATTCCACGTTAAACTGTCGGTCCTCCATTTCATCTAACACTCACCCTACTATTACACATTAGCGTAAGTGCGTATAACCCGAACGGATAGTAAGAAGCGGTGCTAATAATAATAATAATAATAATAATATTTTGGTGTGAACAATATTTAGAAAAAAACACAAAGTAGAATTAAATATTACGTTAAAGCTGAATAGATGCGTGAACATTTTTCTCTGACCATGAAGATAATTAAAGATACAGGGTTTGTGTGTACGAGACATATAGTAGAGTGAATAATAGATTGACACCCTTCACATTCAAGGTGTTATCTCGACGTCAAGTGTGGGATTGAATAGGTAAGTTTTGGATCGAGAATTGAGCTTTGTTGGGGTGAGGAGGGGTGTGGTTCTCAAGGTGCTAGGTTAGAGGAGAGGGCAAGTGCTCTCACGCAAACAAGCAATTACAAGCTTTTTTTTTTTGTTTTATTTTAACAAAGGGTGGTGGTGGTGCTCTGTGACAGCTTCCACCCCGTGGTGGCGGAAGACAATAAGAGTAATTGTCGAATTCGTGTCGGTTGATGAACAACAGCCTAAGTCCGTAGTCTTATTAATAAGGCGTAGCTTTACCTTAAGGCCCCATTCATAAGGTTATTGTTTGTTTCCATGTTTTGAAAATAGTTAGGTTTACCAATTAAAATAAAATACTTTTCAGGTTATGGTTTATTTTGTTATAAGCTAAAAGCTCAATGCACAATTTAAAACATACCAACAATCTTGTTTTATCTATTCACAAATATTTGAAAAATGTTGAATTAAAATCACTTAGACTTAATTTTAAGTTCATTATAGTATTGTTATTGTATGGTTTCTGGTTTTATTTCCGAGCTGAGTGTAATTAAGGTATTTTTTCTGAATACTTTTCTGCTCTCGCTTGCCACAAATGAAGGTACTCTTCCTCTAAATTACGCCCTACTGTTCCATATTTCATTAGTGTGTTTGAATACGCGCAACCCATATTTGTGGTAAGAATTGAAGAGAAAAATAATAAATACAAATCTTTTACGTTAAACATTGACTCAGAACAAATATATATATATCGCTTTATTTTTGTTTGAAAGACAAGAAGTTAGTTGATAAATTTGTCTAGTTTACCCATTAATTGTATCTCATCTTGTATCTGCTATGGTATTATTATATATACTGGTTTTGGTAGTTTGTAATCAATATGGAAATAGTGACAGTGTGTACAGGATATATAATAAGTGTGACGTTTTAGTAGTTTTTGTCCAAGAGACGGTACTTGTGACTTATGGTGTTTTAGATAGTCTCTGGTGGCATTTGTAGCATGTGGCGTGCAACACTCCGCCTAAAGTGAGGTTGTGGTTGGGGTTGAGAAATGAACTTTAGTAATGTCCTTTTGTTACAAAGGGAAATATTACTCCAACATTTGGAATACCAAATTTGAGGTGTCTTCAAGGTGAAAGTTATAAAATGCAAATAATCTCATAGTCTAAAAAAAATTAATAAGATATTATTTGTAATAATATATAAATATTTTTATTAATTAATTAATTATTTATTTTGATTCATTGGTATGAATATTAATTAAGTTATTTTATTTATTTTTAGTTAATAATTCTATTAGAATATTTATTTTAATAATATAGCTTTATTAGATATCAATTATTCACTACCCCGCCCCAGTTCAATTTTAGTAGGAGAAGCGTTTTAGAAAATATAAACAATTTATGAATTGTTAAATTGATAACATTTTACCTTTTTTTTAACGTTCAAGAAAACATTCATAAGAGTATGAATTTTAAGTAAGGACCGTAAGTAAATATTAGATAAGAATTGGGTATATAATATTTAATATAAAGTATGTTCAATTTATAAAATGTTTAATTTAAAATACTTTATATCAAATATTTCCTATCCAAGTCTTATATAATATAAATATTTTATGTTTATATCTATAAAAAGTTACATCTGGATATCACATTAGTTGACGTTTGAAAATGTTTTAGTAGAGTTAGTAATTTTTTATGTGATAAAAGCTCATCTCATCCATAACTGAATTGTATTTATCAATCATACAGTAAATTATGCGGTCAACCAAGGCTATTAGGATTATGTTTCAATTTCAAGTTATTATTCTCAAATATATCTAAAATATGTGTATGGCCTTATTCTGCTATTAAATTTGTAAAAATACAAGCACTAGGGCTAGTTTTGGAGGTTTAGAGGTACTGTAACTGGTACAATTTGTTTGTAGGTCATGTGCTGATATAATATGTATGTTTATAAAATGAAGGACCAATGATATAATATAAACCAGCCAATAGTAAAACAAATATATTTGCGCAAATAGTGGATATCTTCGTCGTCATAACACGGAACATAACTAGGGATCTCCAATTTTTTATTAAAAAAATGTTAACCATTGGTGAAACCCCTGGAATGGGCAGTTACGGAATATACAATATCTGTCTTATTTTACTTTTATTTAAAATCCACCAGCTTCTGTGGTTGCATGGTCTAAGGCACTACTTTCACAGTAGATTAGACTACCGATGATGGAGAGATCGATATCCGTGTGTACTTAAGGTGGTTTTTTCTAAATGTTTTTCCACCTCCTTTCTATGAAAATGAAGATACACTTCCTTTAAATATAACTTTCCTTATCCCTTAAGCCATTAGCGCAATTATTATTTAAGTGTACAACCCGAATGGGTAATAAGACATGGTCCTAAAAATAATTCTGAATACAATAGAAAGATTAATTAAAGAATCTTATGCATGCTTCGCTCGTTGACTACAATACTAATTAAATATATGTATACCAAAAACCTTACCAGTGTCCATGATCGTGATTCTCGGCTATTTTAGAGAGAATAGTACTAAAAAATATTCATCTAGGAATTTTTAAGTAATTCATAGAATGGTAATGACACGTATAAAATATTAGTTTGTATAATATTCTTGTATTAAGTTTATTTAACGTACAATTTATGAACAAATCAGAAGTCACATGCCTTAAAAACAAGATTTATTCAATCATAGCTTATAGCTGAGCTTATGATTGACGTGGGGACCAGAGAGTCAAGTTTTCTCAGCCATTGGTGACTCGATGTTAGTCTTATAGCGCTGCACGTAAATGATTTACCTGTACATTAGGGGAGTCTGAAGTCGAATATTTCAATTCGTAGCGAACACGAATCGAATAGATATTATTATCAATGCCATATCGATTTTCAAATAATTTTTGTTTATCCTTTTATAGTTGAAAATAATATTAA
Source organism: Timema poppense (assembly GCA_902141375.1). Lineage (NCBI taxonomy): Eukaryota > Metazoa > Arthropoda > Insecta > Phasmatodea > Timematidae > Timema > Timema poppense. The sequence goes on along the minus strand of CABFOV010000041.1, from coordinate 347,372 downwards.
ATTGTGGTTATTTATATATAGCATACTTGCACTAAAATGGTAAAAAAATATTTTATTTCGAAAGTGTTTGTAATATTTTGTTGTAATATTAGAAATTAAGCTATTATCACAACTTGAAAATCAATTACTTATGGATTTTTTTTACTGTATGACTATTAATTTGTAAAGTATACAATGACTAAAAGTGAGAATAATATAACAATAGATAGAATATATTTGTATTTCTCAATATTTTGATTGGCGACGCGTCATAATTGTTAAAGCAGACTTTTATTTCCAAGCGAAGTCAAAGCTGGCATTTTTTCGATGCCAAATTGAAGTTTTGAAGCTTTGCATACCACTTTTATACAGGATCGGTGATATGCCTCAAGCTATACACGAAAAATAAACTTTAAATTTTCGGTGTATTGGGCACCACTCAGGGGTAGATCTTTGACAAGCGATAAATAAATACTTTTTGGTTTAAATAAATTGAAAGATGTATTGCAATGCATGTCCTGTGTACGTACCAAATATAAATTGCATCGATTGTTGATAATTACAAAATTATACTTAATATTTTGGTGACCCTTTAACTTAATACCCGTACGGTACATAATATAAATAAATTGTGCGGAACTCCGCACGGACTTTCTCACTCTATTGTTTAAAATTGGAGATATACTCATACACTCAAAATTCTTAATATAATATACACTAGTGAAGCCTAGAACAAATTGTGCCGTATACATAAGTATATGTGATACATGGCTTTAAATTTTATAATTCTATTTTTAAAAACTAAAGTCTTCATTTGTATATTTGAACCAATAAAATATATCGATTTTGGGTACCCAAGGGTTATAGCTTTGTATTAAAATTTTGAATTTTTTATAATTTTCAGCATTTTATTAGGGGATTATAATTATCGCATTGCTACTAAATTTCTCTTTTAAAATTTTGAGCAGTACAATAGGTAATTATTGACTATTGAGTTCAGAATGAAAGAGATAGATTATTGCTGTACCAGGGGCAGATCAAGGAGGTGGGATGGGAGGCACTCACCCCCCCTCCTCCTTTCAAGAAATTTAAACAATTAAATCAATGTTAAAGTCACTCCTAGTTTTATTGACACGTAATATCATCTCACCAACCAGATTACATTTTTTAAATTGGTATTGGTAATATTAAGATTAAAGACAGTCACATTAAGTCTTAAAGTGGTGAAAATAGGGATTAATTAAATTACCTTATTTTAAGTTGCGCGCCTCTCACCTTTTTCCACAAACCTTGTTTATGTTTAAATTTATTTTATCATTTTTATTATTAATATTTTAATGAGTAATTATCAAAAAAGATTTTTAAAATAATTTATTTTTAAATAAAAATCTTTGAAGAATACCACACACATAACGTGCTAGTATGGCTTGGTGGTAAAATCTTTATTTAGAATGAAAAAAATAACTTGTTAGACTATAGAGTGGATTTTAAGCTCAACTTTTCAAAACATTAATATTTACATCTATTTTGTCTAATTGATTCAATAGCTAAAAACTATTTATATAATAATTATTTTTATAATATTTAACCCGATTTCCCTCTTAATTATCACTATTTGTTAATATTCCTATTATTTGATTATAATAATTTTCAATACTAACAAAAAATTTCAAATTATACCCTTCATAAGAGGATTATTCTCATATTAAGCACTACACTAAAGGATTACTTAAAGATTTACTCTCAATTTTTGAAGTATTTTAATTTCTACATTTATTGAGGTTCTTCCCAACCTTCCTCCCCGACCCGATCCCGATGGAAGGACCCGCAACCCGGTCCTCCTCCTCATAAACTTTCTGGATTCACCCCTGTGCTGTAAAAACATTTCCCCTAAGAGATTAAAGGAAAAACATCAACTTCTTGAAAGACTTACTTATGTTCTTAGTTTATGGTAATATAGAATTATTGAGTTTATACTTAAATAGTAGCTCTTCACAACTAGAGCTCACAAAACTGTATTGATATATTTGGCCATATCTCTGAAACTATTAGTTAAAAAAAAATATTTCAAATAAAGTACTTTTTATTTTAAATAAACTAAAATATCTCAATTATAAGTTATTTAGTTTCTCAATTAGTTGTGAGGAAATATAAATTTTTGCTTCTGTAAGAAACCCATAAAGTCATTTTAATGGGAAAGTGAAAAAATCAATTTTATTTATAATCATAATAACGCCTAGATACAAATTTTAATCAAAATCTTTAGTGCCGATTTTGAGAAAATCATTTTTTTCCTTTTTAACTTTTTATTAAACTACTCTTAATATGGTGTTAAAAGGACACACAGAGAGACGGCATTTCAAATACCACTTTTTAGAGTTCGGGGGGTCATGAAACGTCAACATTCATCAAAATCTTGAGTTCACATTTTTTGACGATAACAATACTTTCTCTACCTGTTAGCGAGAAAGTAAAAAGAGACAGGTTGAAAGTGATAGAAAGTATACTAGAAATTGGGTGGATAGAAAGTGAAAGAATATTTAAAATTAAACAACTTAGTACAGCTGGTTTATATTTTAACATTGACCCCTTGGCATCAAAAAACATGAAACAAATGCCTTTGTTCACGTGCTCCTAGATTTGTATTTCTGTTTTTGGGTAAATAATGTATATTATTATTTTTAATTCAGCAGTGCGCCTTACTTTCGGTTCAGGCCATAAGTTTGTGTACAAGTTACTTTATTGTTTTAAGGATAAGTAAGGTTCAATTTACAGGAGTTGAACCCGTATTTGCATTGAGTAAGAGTGGAAAACTCACATAGGAAAAAACCACCCTTAATACTTCACACCCGAACATGATTCCTGTCGATTCTACCCGTCATCGACTGTCTAGACGACAGACGCGGGTGTGAATGCTGCTGAAGTTTCTCAAGTTTGGCTTTCCCTTGAGGGGCATTTAAGACCTATAGCACAATAGTAATAGTAATAATCACACGCCATATTAATATCAACTTCCCTTAGGCCATTATTGCATTTGTGTATTGAGGTATCTCGTCTTTTGCTAATGGGTTGAATTTTCATTGCTACTCTCCAGGGATTCCCTACGTTTGTCTGTACATGTGTCTGTGTGTGTGTGTGTATATATATATATATATATATGTATGTATATAGATATATATTTGTGTATGCGCATGGTTGTGTGTGTATGTGTCTACTGTAAACCTTCATGAATATTCCATTTTACCTTTGTGTTGACAGAGCTCAGAAAACATAATGAATTAGCGACGTGGCTTGGCTTTTCATGGAAGGAAAAAGTGGTGCTTCCACATGCGAAATATCACTGGAATTTATAAATCATTCAGAAAATAGAGGGTATGGGATGTATAAGGGGATGTTAGGGGGTAGGAGAGTCCGTATCAAGAGATGGTACAAACATACTCTTCTAAAGAGGGGGAATAATAGTACTCTTTCAAACCCTACCTTTTATTTCATTATGTTAATTTCTTTGGGATGGTGTTAAGTAAGATTTTCTTTTATTTCTTTGCTCGAACACAACATGTTTTTAGTGTATAAAATGCTTTTTGACTTTTAATTTCAAAAAATTGCAGAGGATTTGGAAAAAAATAATTCTATATTAATTTAGTATTTGATAAAAAAATATATATTTGCAAATACACTACGATAATAAAAGCATCATTAATTATTAATTTTGAGAATAACGGTTAAATATTTATGAGGTGATTTTACCTAAATGTTTCATTACTCACAGTTTTAGGGAATGCAGGTATAATTCATCCCTTACCCCTTCATCTCGGCCCTGTTAGTGATAACCATGTGGATACCCTTGAAGAGAGTAGAATGTGGTTGATCCCAAAACCCAAAACCCAAAAATCAATAACTATTTCATTATACTCAAACTGCCTTTAGAACATGTTGTATGTCTTCTTTACTAATCTATAAATATATAAAAAAAATTACCGCCATATAATGAGGGTGTCACTTCATTCATAGTATTCCCACTTTTTTTTTTAAAGATGAGGTAGATTATTTTGGAGTGAGGTTAAAAGGATGTCCCTCATTTAAACGTCACTTTATTGTAGTATTTAAAATTATAAGTGTAAAGCAATTAATATTTTCTGCATTATTTTATGCCAATTTTAATGGACTAGTAGTACGTGTTCATAAAGTTTGCTAAAAATATGAATACTTAATTTTTATAAAAGAATGGTGAACTTTGCGAATTATTTTTACAAACGTAAACTAAAATATAGTACGCTTATTCTTATTTTTACTTATATTATGACCTTATATTTTATTTAGTTAATTTCTACACCATTTCTAAGCTATTCACAATTACTTATACTCTTGGTTTAATGATGAGTAAAGAAAGATTTATGGATATAATTTTATAAACAAACTTCATTCTAAGATCACGATCAACTTCATGTTTACATGACGTAACGTAATTTGGGGGCTCTCATCATATTTTTTTTTTTAATGGAACGTATCACGACGATGTTAACTTAACGTTCACTTAACTTAAGATGATCTAGGATAGAACCTTCATGTTACGTGAAATTTAAGTGAATAGTACCACGTGTTCGAGGCAGCCGATTCTTTGGTGAACAATATCAGCCGGTCTTATTAGGACTTGATTTTTTTTTAATGATTACAGAATTATTCGCTATAGTTTGTTCGCTTCTCTAAATTTAACAAAGATGGCCATAGCAATCCTTGCCCTAATTTCTTTGATGCAGTACGCATCATTGTCAGAAGACTACCTAGGCACTTAGTTGATATAAATTTAGACCTAAGGCATTTGAGTAAACTTTCCCTCTACAAACGGTTCATATCTCCCTCTCCAGAGAGAGTCAAACAATTAAATTAATATTAGGCTGGTATCTCTTCGTGATTTATAGATATTTATTTACTGTATTTGACCTTTTAAATCAAATTTAGAAATATACGATACAAATATATGAATAGAATGAACACTCTGTCACATTAATAAATTAAACTCCCTTAAGAACTATTTGTTTAAGTATCTTTTATAATATTTACATCGGCTAAGAAACAATTACTTATTAGTAAGAGTTGTTTAGTAATTTATTATAACTAGCTTAGTTCAAATAATTCTCTAAGATTTGTCTGGTTCTTAAAGGAGGATATGAATTTCGATATATGAATACTAATTTTGGTAAATATGAATGATTATTAACTATTCTAGATCAATTTATGTATGTTATAAATTGTATTATAAAGTGTTGGAAAGGAATATATAAAAGTTTTTGTACAAATAATATAAAACCATTAGTTTAAAAAATAACAAGAAAGTTATCAAAATTATTAAATTTTTCCCATTAAAGTTTCGATTCAAAGATGACATAAAAAACCAAAATATATAAATACAGTTTCAAATAGTATCACTTTCAGTTCCAAAATACGTACTTTAAACCAACAACTGCACCAGTTATGCGTTGAGAAGATAACTAAAGGAAGATTCTACCAATAATTTTAAGGTATAAGGGAAGGGTTAAAGAGTTTAGCTTTGTATATGTATGTTCAGTTGTTGTTTTTTTGCAAAACAATTTTTGGAAGGCATAAATAATTCTTCAGGAAGTACGTCAAATTTAATTTTTTTATTATAATAGTTTCCTTACGTCTTTATTATGTATCATTGGAATCTTGGAATTCGAAAAGGACTTGTTTTCTTGTTCTTGTTAAAATTACATGACCATCATTATATATATCAAATCAATGTTATGATTAAAATAAGAAGCTAATTAAATCAAACATATCTGATAAAATAAAGCTTTATTTATTCTTTACAGTAAAGTATCAGTTTTAATAAATTTAAAAACAATAAGTTTAATTCCCGCTTTCTTCCACCTAGCCTTTTACACTTTGAATATTCATATAAGCTATATTAATGTATTTGGATACATCTATAAGCTAAAAATAAACATAAACATAAACTTTCACACCAGGCAAGACAAAGAACCCAAACAAACATTTTTTTATGAATCAAATAACTATTTCACCATAAACATTGGTGTCACTTGCGGTCACACTGAACAAGATTTATGAACGTTCTACATTCAAACAAATTGTCCTTGAAATGGTACCTAAACAGCGTGATATGATGTGCTACACTTTTCCTCGGAGCAATTTGTCATAAACAGTTCCGACGAAAAACAGTTGCCCGTCCAACTTCACACACACACATACACACAAACACACGGTTTTATGGCGACTTTTAGACGCCGAAAAAAAAAAAACCTTGTCTGTGAGTCACGACGCAATAACCTCAACAATTGTTCCGCCCCCATTCCCATCCACTACTTTTTTATTTCACTTTGGTTTTTTCCTTTATGCTTCATGCGGAGAATCAAATATAGTATTTTAAATAAAATGGACATATTCAGCATAAATAACTTGTCTACATATCACATATATCACTTTAATATGCTCAGATATAGGTGAGATTTCAGTACGTTTATCTATAGCTCTAGCAGACCTAATCCCAATTTGTTGTGAGATTTTTTCATTGAGAAACAAATCAATAAGATGCAACGATCTAGATATTATTTCTGTTTACCAACTCTTGAGTATAAATACAATACGGAATGCGAATGTTTCCATTTGAATATGTTTCACTAGGTTTAAACTCATCAGAATTATAAGTCTAGAAATGACTATTCAAAATCAATTGTTAACAATATTTAAAATAGCCTAAGTTTGGGTGCTTTATTTGTTAGTCATTTGATTTAAATAATTTGAAAATTAATTTAACAGAGCTACACTATATTGTGTGAACGTGAATAAACTATAGAAATAAGTGAAAATATTATAATATAATATTTTTCAAACATTATTTCTTATTTCTATTGTTTAAAATTGTTTAAATATATTTTCATAAAAAGGTGAAGTAGAACTATTCGCTATATTCTTTCAGAGAAGTTTGAGTGTTTAAGTATAAGGTGCAGTTATACAAACGCAGAAGACTTGGCGTGAGCTTAGAGATTTTAAACTCGAGGATTAAATTAAATCTAGAAATCAAATATATAATTTAGCATCTAATAACAGAGTGAGATCTTCCGTTGTGATAAAATCTCACATCACCTCGAGTATAAACTCAACAATCCCAATGTTGAATCCCAAATAATTAGACAGAAGACGTTTATTCACCCATATATATATATATATATATATCATCTATTCTACAATTTCCTGCCACCCGTCAGAACTATCCGAATTCAAACACGTAATTGGTTCAATTAACCACGAAGTGGCCGAATGTTTCAGGGATTCACTTTCACAATGGACTGGTTTGACGATGACGAGAAAATCATTGCTTGAATCACGGTCAGATGTATTGAGGGGGATTTTCCCCCTTTACCCTCCCCCCAAGCTAATGCAGGTACTATTCCTTTAAATTACTAATTCCTCATCCCTAATACATTAGAGTAGTTAGTCCATAATACGAAGTAAATTTTAGTTTAGCGTCTAGTATATTTCACAGGAAGATACAGTATATTTCTCGGTTATCTGTATGTACAGACGTTTGGCGACACCGCTGGTACAGAACGATTCCCAGGGTACACCTATGAATGTTGTTTACATGTCGAGCTCGTAATGAGAAGTTGTAATGAAACTGATTATATAGGTGTAATATTAAACCTAACTTTATCATAACTAAACAAACGATGATAACCGTTGTGGAAATTCCCCTTTTGGGAAAAAAATATTCAGGGTATAAGCTTGGAATGGAACCCGGGACTCCTAGGTGTATAACCGGGTGAACTGACCCCCATATCAAGGGGCCGGTGACCAAAATAAATAAATAATAATTTATCTACAGACCATACCATGTCAGTTCTGTGTCAGTGCCGTTTAGGTAGAACACCTTATCTGTATGGCGCAATGTCGGTGAACTGGTGGTCTAGGGGTAAGGTGTCGGACTTCTGTGCTGGCGGCCGGGGTTCAATCCTCGACCCGGCACAGATTTATCTGATTACCAAACCCTTCCATCACCTCTGACAATACATCTTGTAAATGTTGGGAATGCCAGGCTTCCACCGTGGTTCGGATTCCACGTTAAACTGTAGGTCCTCCATTTCATCTCACAATCACCCTTATCACCCTACCATTACACATTAGCGTAAGTGCGTATAACCCGAACGGGTAGTAAGACGTGGTGCTAATAATAATAATAATGTGTGGCACAATACGTATTTATATATGTCTGCAAGTAGACTGTGATGTAGCTATATATAATCTCTATATATAAATTCTCGTATATAATAGTTTAGTCGTCTTTATGATGTAAAAAAACCTGGCTTTAAACATGATAACTTTTCATGATTGCTTTGCTTTTAAATAAATAGGTCAGATATAATATTTCACGACAATACAATAACTAATAGACGTAGTAATTATACTTGAATGTTCTTTAAACTGTAAAAAGTAAAGTAAATTTGCCAGATTTTAAATACTAAGGGTTAACATCAGACAATGACTGGGCTTAATTATTATTCATAATTTATTTAAGGTGTAAGCTATAATTTTAATATGTTCTTTAATTTAGTGTAGTCTTTTTCATATCTTTGCTTTAAGGTTATGTAATCAAGATACTTAAGATAATATTATTAATATATATTAAATTGAAACCGTTATATTGTGCTTTCGTCATCAAAGTTAAATTTAATATATATATATATATATATATATATATAAAATACATGATATCACATAGTTATATATGTGTTTTCAAATATTATGGTCTATTGTAAAAGATTATTTTATAAAAACAACTTATTATTACCTATCCTTTTATTATTAGTCTCCAGAAAAAAAAAATATTAGATCAATGATAAAATCAATTACTCTACAGATATAAATTTAAAATACAACTTTCATAGTAATTTTCAAAATAATTCAAATATTAAAGAAACAACATTTTGGTAAACAACCATAAGTTTTAGAACTAAATTAAAAATCAAGGTTTGGCATGAAGGGCCTTAACAAAGAACATCAAATATCAAATTTGAAAGAGATAATTAATCACTTAATCGGGTATGTATCTAGTTTTTCTAAGATGGATATGGTTTTTATGTCTTAGATTAATATTGATTTTATAATATGTAGTGAAATATATATATTATTATCTGCATTTTAAAACGATATAAAATATGTTAGAACGACCTACTTTAAAACTCGTATTTCTATAGACACCGACATAAATATAGATTTTTTTTTATAACCTACCCTACGAATGGCCATTATATTCCAGAGGAGTAGTAGTTGAAACAATAAATCTTAAATCCATCACCCACTCTTCTCCACCCGTTTAGTCAAGAACAGATAACTGAACCTGCGTGAATGAGTTACGGTGCAAGGGGTTAGAAAGGTGTTGTCCCAAGGGATGATTTAGTTACTCGCAAAGTAGCAGGGAACATTTATCGGACTATTTTCATCAGTGATAAAACAATAATTTTATGAGGTGCAATTAAGAAATAAATTATCTTAGAGGGATTTATCTCTTTTCTTATCTAATATATTAGTCCCGACCAGTAAGACCTTTAGTAGATCTTGAACTTAGAAAATTATGTTAAATAAAATTATTGCTATAATTTTTTTTTTAATTATTAGTGAAAAAATGTCTAAAACAATTTAGGGTATTAGCTTTGAAAATTTAGTAAATATTTGGCAAACATAAATAGGCTACTAGTTTGTATAGCCTAGATAATTATATCTACCCATTAAAACTCCCTAAAGAGTTGACTAAAAATTACATTCCCCTAACTAGTTTTTAATAAAATATACATAAGGTTTTGTTTAATGGTAATGATTAACGTAAAACATCTACTTTGGAATAAATTGTGTTAGATGGTTTATTTATTTGAAAAATTGAATTAATAATTAGAAGTGTCCAATTAATCAAATTATAATTTTGATATATTCTTTAAAGGAAAAGCTCTAGGAAGCACTTAAATTTCTAGTTATGAGAATTAGAAAATCTTGGACTATTTTTTTAAATTTTTTTTAAATGATGTTGACTTATACTATAAAAATTACCCCCTAGTGAAAAAAATTAATTATTTTATATATTTAACAAAATACACACATTATCTACAAAAGATTTAATACATTATATTAAATCCATTTCATTTATAACAATCTCACAATACAAACCATGATTGATGATAGTTCGTTAATTTCAACCATTTAGATAGCGATATAAGTAATATCTAAACATATTCCGAATGGCTTAAATGTTGTACTGTGAGCGTTCAACCCGCACAAATAAAAGATAGTGGCTTGAAATTAGGAATGAAACAACATGTGAGCTATAGTGAAATTCAACTTATAAAGATAGCGTAGTATGAGGTGCATCTGGTTGTGTACTAAGTGACCAGTGACAATAAGAAAATAAAAACAAACATGTTTTGAGTAGGGATTTCAAATAACCTAGATATGATTTAACACACATGAAATAAATAACTATTTATATATTTCAAGTTTATAAAAAAACAACACATTATGTCGAAATAATATTTTATTAAATTCAATTTAAGGCTACAGATAGGACATATATTTTATTAAACGCATCGCAGAAAATTTTTACGGGGACCCTCTAAACTACCACCACAGTCTTCCATTCCAATCTCCAGTACCCCTTCCCCCACCTTATTCGCTCTCACAATCCCACCCTAAGCTAAGCGCAAATTCCTTTTAACAGAACTGTCCTCATAACGTCTCTTCTTCAAGACAAGGTTCTCAGCCCGTCAACAAGAAAGGCCGTAATATCTTTTAATAATAACACATCGGATTCCTTTTGTTCACCTCCCCCCTACCCCCCCCCCCCCCCC
>CABFOV010000041.1:249894-336425 GCA_902141375.1 Timema poppense | reverse complement strand
CCCCCCCCACCAGACAACCTCATCAGTTTTCCTACGAGTGTTACAACATTCTCCAATAAGATTAAATAAATGACATAGCATTTTCCCCTAAAGAAAAGTTCACATCTGGAAACACTAACTTCCAAAATAGAAGAAAAAAAAAATATGTCCGACCTTAGGCCATTGCACTAAGGACAGGAAAAAAAAAAGATTATAAGATGAGTGACAAAGTGAAAGTGGACGGTTAGGCAAGGAAAGAGAGAAAAGGAAAAAAGATGGGGGTAGGAATTGAAGATATATATATATAAAAAAGGAATGTAACAATAGCAATGACCATTACATGGTTCTTTGGCTGAATAGCTAGAGCCATGTTTCACCGACAAGTGCGCACTAGCATTTCTACTCTTCTTTTGTTCGTTTACTTTCTTCTTCTTCTTCAATGGTTCTTTCACCTTCCTAGAGCGGACTGAAGAATAAGCTTGCAATAAAAGAAATTATTGAAGAAAACGCATTTAAGATTCTTCAAGCAAAATGTTGTAAAGAAAACATCTTTTGTGCGCCTTTTCATTTCTCTTCGTAGTTTTTCTCTCGTCGGTAAGAGGCTATGAACCTCGTCCATTGGGATACCATTCGTGTCTCTCACGCGACAAATTGTTCATGGCGTTGGTAGCTGCCTCAGATTAATCCATAATTCCAGGCACACTTTACTGTAAAAGGTAGTTAGTTTTTGGTGGTATGACTTGAGGTTGTTATGACTCTCCTGGGAGCTATATAGGACCATTATGTTTCCCAGAGTTGGCAAGAAACTATTGCCTAAGGGGAATATATAATGTGTGTGTGTATAAAAGTGATTATAGGAATACTAGAGGGATTGGGAAAGTTATGTTAGCTAGCGTATGTGTATGGAAGTTTAGGTTGCATAGAGTCCCTTTTCGATTTTATTTTTTCTTTACAACATACATGTACAGTATTATTAGCTTTCTGATTATATTTACTATGATTCACATCAACTCTGATAAAATTAGTTTTAGGTATACTTTTATTTTATCAAGTAGGTCATTAGAGATATGCATGTTTTGTATAAGGTTTTTTAAAATATTTGTTAAACTTAGACCTATAATTATAAATGTGTTTTATCATTAAAACTAAATTGTTTTAGATTTAATTAGTAGAGAGGTGTGACGTATATTCTCAAATGGATTTATCATATTATTCAATTTGCATTAGTGTGGGGTAGCGATATGGAGGTTAGGACCTTAAGGGATGAATACATGAATTAGCGTAGTTAATAATTAATTAGAATCAATTTGAGAACAACATTCCAAGATAATAACCCTAACACCTTCAAATCTAGAAAAACAAACAAAATTATATGTATGCCTGTGCTCACGTGACCAACGATGTAGATAGAACGGACTGTACGAAGGGTTTCCACGGAATATTCCAGGGGTAATTTATTCAGTCATATAGATTTCTACAAAGCTTCGGAGTCAGGTGAAAGTTTGTTTATTCACTTTAAAGTGTTGAGAGTTTACGGGAACTATCAACCGTAAAAGATGGATAAATTATGTAGACTTAAAATATCGGCATATGTAAGTAACAACTATAAAGTGGATGAGAAATAGTCTAGCTCAATCACGTTGACTGACGATTTATGGTTAGACTTGTCTTTCAAATGTTTTCATAATTTTAGCTATACAAAATACTACTTGTTCCAACCCACCTCGGTGGCGTAGTTAGCGAACGCGCTAGTCGTGTTGAGCTCGACTGCCGAGGACGGGGAGATCGAGTTTAGAATCTCGGTCGGGTGAATTTGGGGGTGGTTTTTCCTAAATGCTTTTCCACCCTCCCTCCACGCAAATGTGTGTTCACTTCCTCTGAATTTAACCGTCCTAATTCCTAAAACATAGGCGTAATTAGTACTTAAGGCTATAAGCCGAACGGGTAGTAAGACGCAGTGCTAAGTTATTAGTTGTTATATTATTGGACAGCACCGCCACCGTGCTAGACGATATTAAAACTTATGGTTTCGTAGTATGTCAATGTTGTATACAGGATGTATTTTAGTTGATGTCAAATATTCTAAAAGTGTATTTTTGTCGACCAAACAATGGAAAATTTCACATAAAATTGGGTCTAAAACTGCTTAGTTTCTGAGGTTGTAGGAATCTCACTATCCGGTTAATATGCGATCAATTGGAAGAGGTAATGCAACTATACATGTTAAAGTTTAACACAAACAACCAAAAACAGAATAAGAAAGGACACTTAGAGACAATAACTATTCAAAATTGTGTCCTGCTTCGATGCGTTCTATAAGCCTGCATTCCATGCTTTGTCGTACTCTGGTGAATACACCTGAGTTTTTAACGTATTTACTCACATCCATTTAGGATAAGCTCTCTTAAAACCTCAACATAACACATAGGAGTAACGTAAATAATTAACTTTAAGTGTTTCCATAGATATAAATCTATTTGGCTCACCTCTGGTGATCGAAAATAATATTCACTGGATAGCTTACAGCTAATCCATATGTTTTCTTAATATTTGGTCAATAGGAATACGCTCCGAGAATATTTAAAACCAATGAAAATACACCCTGTATACACAAAACATTCATTTAGATAGAGTTCACTATTGATAAACATTTTAATAATGTATTAAACAAGAAATAATTCGAGTTACCAAGAAACTATAATAGAATGAAAATAAATTCAGGTATTGAAAAGATAATCTTTACCGAATCATTAAACAAATAATTACCTAAGCCAGTAGCTATGTGGCTTAAAGCATCGATCTCTCAACGTATAAAAGTTAAGATACATCCGAGGTGTACACATTAATTTTTCCTTAAGTAGGTAAGCCTCTTTTAATTTTCAGAAATATATGTGTTGTTGGTTTAATGAACTACCAGAAACAGTGGTAGAGAGGTTCAAGGCACAAGGCCTACTAAAGATAGTATGATCATTGTACACAAGTTTATATTTCCTAAATTTAAAGGAAAGGCTATTTATTTTTAGAGTTATTGGTTTCACAGATACCTGTACATTTGTTTAAGGAACTCCGAAAATGGGTAGTTAATTACCAAAAATTAAAGTACTTATGGTGCCATCCAATAGGTTTCCATATGTATGTGTCTTGAACTTAACAAAGATTTCACACAAATATAAATTCTGTTTTATTCAAAGATATTACATACGTTACATTATGGACCTAGATTCCCTAAATAAATCAAACAGATCGATACGCCTTTAATTTATATACAATAAAACGTGTAGGCGCAGTCTGAGATAAAATTTGTGTCATCTATTTTTTAACCATTCAATAATGGTAAAACAAGTAACTTAAATAATTTTAGATGACCCCATATTATTATATTGAATCAAAATACAGTTAATTAAATGCACTCCAATCTATATATTAACAAAGGAATTAAAATAATACACATCATTTAAGCACACTAATTGTTGCAATCTTATATAAGCTACAGTGATAACGAGACTATTATTAACTTGCTATTGTTGAAATCCTTGGAAATCCTTTATTAAAAAAAATTCCAATGAAACAAAACAATAAAAAACAAACAACATCAAATTAGATTAAATAATACGAATTATTAACTATCTACTTTCAAGAGTGTTTTTATTCCATTAAATCAAAACGGCATTTCGTCAATAATTATGACGTGTCTAGTGTATTTTTAAAACGTGTTTTTAAGCCTCTACACATATTTTAATACGGTTAATTAAGCTCTAATTTGACTATAGTCCTTATTTATGCATACTTTAAAAATATTGTTTAATAAAAAGCACCTGGTTCTGATTTAATCGAACTTATGGCTTTAAAAAATTGTGGATTTCTAATGGGATTCTCACAATTTTATTTATATATTTAAAGAAAACTAAATTTGACTTTGAAAGTATATTTTGCGTATGGATCAGTCAGAGAAGGAGTAACTTAGGATGAATTTGGTGCCATAACCATGGTGATTGCCATAAATATGTTTATTGTTTAGTTATTATAGAAACTAAGAAAATGCTTAGCTTTGGGAACATCTTGAGCACAATATTACGCCATTTATATACTTGAAACGGATTAGTTTTGTAATTATCACTTTAGTAAATCCAAGCCCTAAACCTTTAGCTACCATTAATGAAAGAAGTAATATTAAAAAAAAACACATAACTATCTAATTAAATGTAAAATAAAATTGAATAAATATATGGAACATGAATTGAACAAATATTATCTTCTAAAGAACAAAATTATCTTTTTAGAACGTGAACACGAAATATGCAAATAAACTTTAATGTAGTTTCATCTTGAATTTTAGGTTTCAATCTATTCTTTAATTTCTCTCTGGCTATGAAGTAGATATTTTTTCCTGGGGTTTAAGTAATACAGAAAACAAAATGAATTAATATTAAAATTCTCTATCGATAGCGAATTTATCTTTTTTAATGTAATATATTGAGTCAGAATGAAATTAAATTAAAAGAATCGCAAATTTCGTACAAATTACACCCTCAGTACGTTTGTAATGTTTTCACAAACCAGATTCCTTCTCATTGGAGTTAAATCGTCAACACATGCATGAAAAAAAAACCACATATTGTATTCCCCATAAGTGGGCGTTTACAAAATCACTTACCATTTGCATACTTTAAAATTTCTAGTCTATCTAAATAGATTGAATAATATTACGAAAAGAACCTACAACCATATCAAAGTGATAGTATTTTTTAAGACCAGTGAACCAAACTATCTTTAATAGACAAGGAGAAACTGGCTCATTTCAACAACACTTTAAGCAAATTATTACAGTTAGTAGATTAAAATAACTTATACAATTATATCTAGCCTTCTTTAATCAAATGAGATAATATTTTACTAGGGATATAATTTTTTTAAATATGAGGTATTTTATTCTGGTTTTAATGCATTATACCACTTCTGTTCACATTAAAAATATAACAGTTCGGGGATATAAGGCTACGTTTAACAAAAACACACACACATATGTGAGTGGGGGATAGGTGATATATTGAACAATAAAATGATGTAAATTTTTTATTATAAACTTGGAAATGTTGGGATGAACTAAAGAAACAATTAGTTTTGTCACTGGGCATCACAAAAAAGCAAAATGTAAAGCCACAAAGCAGAAAAGTCATCCAATAAAGCTCGTTTGGATTCACTTACGTTCTCTTAAGTAACTGTAAGAGGAGTAGCCTACGGTAAGCCCTACGGTTATTTATGAACTTCATTATGTTTATGTACTTAGGTTAGGACTTTAAAGAAGAAATAGTAAAATAAAGTCTGTATAGATTTATTTTTTTAACTAGAATATACCAATTAAAAAAATCTTAGAAAATCATATCATAAATCTAACATTAATTTTTCAATTCTAATAATAAAAGAGCAAATCGTAACATATTAATAACTTAAATGTATCAAATGCACGTGGGTTAATGTCAGGATTGGATAGTCTGGTTTTCTGTTAAATTATAGCTCGTTCCAAATTGTAGCTGTATAATTAGAACGTTATTCCCTAAATGCTGGTATATCCTTTGAATTCCATTTTATTAACCCATTCCTTAATAACGTAATTAAATGCGGATAACCCTTACGGTTTGTAAGACGCCATGTAAAAGTAAATAAAATTTTTATATATCTTATGTCTTTTTCTTTTAAAAAGTACACATTTCTAAATAATCTGGAACAGATACTAGTGCGTACTTATCAAGCATTCCAAATAGTCAGTTTTTCACCATGCAGGACACCCCTCCAAATTCCATTACTCTTGGACTGACTCCGTGTCAACATGTAGGCGTCATCTTGGCAGGTGTGTCATTGCTAGTCGCCGTTAAGAACTGCCAAAAATAAAAATTGTCCACGTGCGGGGTGAAAAATATAATAATAACAAAAATATATCAATACAGGCTTGGATCTAAGAAAAATAGCCTCAATGCTGTTTCATTTAGTGATGGTTTCTTTGCATGAAATATTTGGAAATACACTGTAAAATTAAACCACTTATTTATTTACGATGTTTTAGTTTGATATATTTTAAAAGAATAAGTTCTATTAATTATTTATAAATTATAAATTTAACTTTCGTAAAATTCTTAGTCTTTTTATTTGCACTTTAGAACCAAACCGCTTCGAATAATTATTTAGTTGCACTTTACCAAGGAAACCATTTATTTAATTATTCCAAGTAAAAAAAATGAATTAATTTTAGAGACAATAAAAAATATCAACAATTAAAATGATAATTAAATTTACATTAAATGATAGAATCTATTATTTTTGAAACTATGGCTCATGCTATGACTAAAAAGCTTATTTCTTTTTTAAAAGTAGCTTAAATGACTCATAACATACTGTTTAAAGCAGATAACTTACATGTTATTAAATTGTTATGACAAAATACCAACTTTTATGTAAGTTGTTTAAAATTTATATAGCTAAAACATGATGTGTTAATGATAAACATAAGACTCTATGGTCTTATAATATAAAAACCTAAACTAGTTAAGCAAATACAAAAATAAACAAATAAATGGTGTTAGACAATCGTACGAACATGCCATTTTTGAAATGTTTATAACTAATTAAAATAATCTAAAGATATTCATTATAAACAATTTTGTTAAAAATGTATTCAAATCTTTCTATTTCTTTCCCCAATATCAGTAATAAGTAAACTAATATTACATGACTATTTTAAGAAATATACATGATTATTAATAGTGTAAAAAATTATTAGTTAGCATAATTGAAACCAATTTTCTCAAGCCATTTATTATAATGTTAAACTTTTAGATACTCAGTCATCAGTAAACTAACCTTAAAAGAATATTCGCCCAAAATAAAATAGATTTTTGCTTTACTTTAAAACATTCCTCAGATATATACTTAAAAAAAGCATTAGAACGATTGTTAAAATGTTTCAATCCTCTAAAATCATTTCACGGTAAATTAACATTTAACGAATAATTTTTACCCAAAACTTAATACAGTGTTAAATGTTAAGTTCAAATACACCCTAGATATTAATTTTAATTAAAAATCATCAAAATCATTTAAGAAAATAATGTATTTTTATAAAAACATTTATTAGTAAACCACTCTTAATTTAAGAGCTAGGGTCAAACAAACGAAAAGATGAATTGTCTTGGGGGTAGTGCCTTATAACATCAGTTTCAGATATGTTGTCAAGGACACAGCGACTGACAATGATGATAGAGAGAAACTTAACACAGTTTTTTTTTGTACACACACACACATGTCAAAATAAAATATACATCATAATGTCGAGGTCTAACAATTTCATGACTTTAATTCTTTCTGTTGATATGAGAAAGTAAGAAAGCATGAGATCAGTGTAAACATTATAATATTGGAAATATATAAAAAAATATATTATTAGCTATTAACATATACAAAAAAAGCTACCAGTGTCAAGAACTACACTTATATTTTCTCTAAATCATTACCAAATTTAACATAAACGGTAAGCACACATGTAATACAAATTTATCATAAATGTACCAATTTAATAACTTTATCTCACTTCGAAGGCCACATGGTCTAACGCACTAATCTTGCAGTAGACTAGACGGCCGATGATGGGGAGATCTGTGTTTTATACTCAGTCGGGTGTACTGAGGGTGTTTTTTTTCCCAAAATGGTTTACCATTCTCCCTCCAATAAAATTGTAGTGAACTTTAAATAAATATAACCTCCGTAATCCCTAAAACCATATACGTAATTAGTACATAGTTTAATAAACTAAACGGTTAGTAAAAGTTGGTAGTAAAAAAATAAACTTATTGTAAAATTATTTAAAGTTCACCTAATAAATTTTGTTATTTAAATATCATTAAAAGAGGATAAGTACTAATTACTGTTACCTTTAGCTCACGTATTAAGTTCATCAAATTAATCAGTATAAGTTATCGTTACGTCATCGATTAATTCACGTAAACAACTTTTTTTGTGTTTCGGGGGGTGATAAACATTATTTTATCAAATATCTTGAGTCAGAATTTATTGAAGATCACAATACTTCTCTCTCCAAGGGATCAAAATAAAGTAATAAGCAAGACACTACAGTTAAGTAGCAGATAACATTTTTTTCTGGTACCGCACCTAAGAAATTGAGCCATAAATTTAATATATTGTTCTTTAGTAACTTGATTATAAAATCACTCCACATTAGATTTGCTAACCTATAGTTTCTACTTTAATGTGAGTATATAAAATGCTTTGGAAAATCTCAGTACTTAACACTTAGATTATTAATAAGATTTAATGGAAGACAACTTTCCATATATAGATAATACTTTGTACCACGTCTTACTAACCGTTCGGCTTTAACGCCTAAGTACTAAATACACTAATGGGCTAGGAGTTGGGAAGGTTGAATATAGAGAAAGTAAAACCACATTTGCGTGGATTGAGAGTAGAAAACCATTTAAAGAAAAGCACCTTAGTTCACCCAAGTGATTTCCGAATCTTGATCTCCCCGTCCTCGGCACTCTGGCTCAACATGAAAATTGTGAATTAGCCAATTAAGCCACCGAGGCAGGTTCAATATTTAGTCCAGTACTTCGAAATTGTATTGTAAAACCCAACGCAAAGCTTATAAAGCATACTTTAATAATATTTGAAATACCAGGACCTTAAAGGGACAAAAAAAGATTTTTCTGTTACTGTTGTTAATATAGATAAGTCATAGAATATAATATAATAGTCACATGTGTTCATTTTAAGACAAGAAAATAAATAATAACAGCCTTATAAAGATAATTGATATACTATCATCAAATCCTATGTTTAGTTTGCGCTAGTGGGGTGGATATAATTAAGGTTATTTTAAAAGAAATGTACCTATATTTGCATGGAGATAAGTAGGAAAACGTTTATCAAGATCATAACTTTAGTATATGATACAAAACAGGGATTTGATTCACTACTACCCTATCCACAGCAACTATGAATTGACGCCCCTGAGATTATGTCAAGATGGCCACAGGTACTGTGATAGAAAGTCCGTTTGGGCATCCCTAGAACCCCCTCGAGGAAGCCACCCACTCTTAAGGCACGTTGTTGTCAAACTTGGTTACATCAGTTCTCTATGATGCTATATTCTCCGGAGTGTTTGGACAGTGGCCACGATGCCATATCCCCATGGTTGCCAAGACGAATGAACAGCCGCAAGGGACATCAACCTACGCAAAGTTGGCATCAAGAGAAAGAGATGTCATCTCTCTCATCTAGAGGAGTTTGATATTTCCTGTTTCGTATGAACATACATAGATATTAAATATGCTTTGAAATTAAATTTGGCTTTCATAACGATCTATTAATAGATAAACTCGCAGCAGGTATCTATCATCTCCGGGGTAGCTGTAGAATCATGGTCAAATTCATTCGGTTTTGAAGTTTGAGATTTAGCTTTGTTTACAAGTTTCATGATAAAACCAATTACTACTATATTAAATAAAATGTATGACTGTAAGAAATAATGTATTACCTTTTTAACATTTTTAATATCTGTAGCACAAATGAAAGAATCTGGAACAGTTTTCAGGGTACTGAGAGAAAAATCCGATGGGAAGAGATCATTGGGAATACATAGGCTTAGATGTAACTATAACGTTAGATTGGACCTGAAAGAGATAGGTTGTAATGAGATGGACTGGATAGTACTAGCTCAAGTTAGATATAGGTGATGTACTTTTGTAAATCTGGCAATGAACTTTTGAGTTCCCAATGTCATTGATTAATTATACCAGCCTCCATGCAATTCAAGTATTTAAGCTTATAATCTGCATACTACAGCCCAAGGGTAAACACATCCATTTCAAGAATTAAACTGTACAAAAAAATATCATGAAATAGGAACTACAAGCTTAACTGAAATTCATTTTAAGATAAAAAACCTAAATTTAATTTATTTTCCCATCTTAAACAATTAAAAGTTAAATCCACTTAAATACCAATCCTGTTTTCGCTTGTCCATTTCATGAACCGGGAAAGAAATATTCCAGTTAATGAATTGGGTAAATATTGAAGCTCCACAGTTAATTAAATATCTAATTCATGAAATGTGAACCACTAGAACTATACCCTGATTTTGGTTGGAATACAGTAGAGAAAATTAAAATATATTTATTTTAAACCAACATTAATCACATTTGAATATATTATTTGTGTTATTTTATAGGTATTGAAAATATCATAACATAAATATCAGATAACATAAATTGATGTATGGATAGTTTAAAATTGTTTTAGTAACTTTATTTAACTAACTACCACAGATCTTCCTATCAATATCATACCATTCATAGTCCATGAGCTGAATTTTTTTGGCTCAGTTTGTGAAATAGTCAATATGAAAGACCAATAAAACAGATATTTACTTGATTAATGAACTAGGAAAATTCTTAATGGACTGTAACATAATGTTAAATAAAAGGTACAACAAAATAATAGATCATTTTCCATAAATTGTACTATAGTTTTGAAACAAATTCTAACAATGAGTTCCATTAAACTACTAGTATATTTTCCTCATAAAAATAAATACATTTAGATAGTCATAATAAATTATCTTGGTTTATTAATTATAACATAAAATTAACACAATTATTGTAAAATTATAATTTTTAAAAATTATTTATACTTAAACTAACCTCGAATAACTGTAAAAAAATATAGTAGTAATATTCTTATTTAACATGAAAATTATTATCTACCATATAACAATTTTTAGCTTAATTCTTAAAGTAATTTACTTGTTCAATAACTGACAGCATTTACACACTGTCGCACTACGAAATCTTCTACACGTACCTACGATCTGTGATTTAAATATCTTATAATTTAAACACATTTTATTATGTTATTTAATATAACTTTTATTTAGAAATTACAGAAATCATTTTAGTTTAATTGTCGAAAAAAATAAATGTATGTATATATACACACTCATATATATAGATCATAATGAATTTGCCATATAGGCACACACACGTATTAGCTTGAATTGACAGTTAATAAATCTGTCTAGTAAAAGCAAAAAAAAACACACTAATTATCAGACTTCATACCCAAGTTGTGCCCGGGAGCTGCTGAGCTCTTACGGACACAAGTAAAACTACTTCTAGAAAGAGAACATAAAAACAATATAGTTTACTAATGAAGCATATTGATCTCTTTTTCGCACCTACAGTGCGAGGTTATTTTCTTTAACTATGGCGAGGGCTGTAATCAAGCCAACTTAATGTTAATCACTGTAGCCTGCTTGCACGTGTACGGAAATAAAACAACAACAATACAATCAAAATAAATAAAATTGACACAACCTAAATCAAATTCACTAGAAATCAATTCAATAAAAGGAATCATTACAGTACTCCCCTACTTTCAGGGCTATTTTTAGAAAATAAATAAATCAGGAAATAATTCGGTTAGCTTGTTATTACATCGAACCCTCTGCACATCTTATAACACAACTATATCTTATATAAAAAAAAATACATATAAAATATATGCATTGGTTACATAGAGTAACAGCAGGTTGAGGTAGGTAGTGTTCATCAATTATTTTACAGCATTTAAAATGTTTATCATTTACTTCGAGGTTCCTAACTTAACAGTCCTAAGAATGTTCATCTTGATTTGTCACTTCCTTTTATGAATTAAATGTCCTATGGCAGACAATTTTTAGACTATCACTCTAATTGATATAAATAACTAGGCTAGTGATATTAAAGAGAAATTATTAATTTAATCTTTAGCTATCTTTTTTTATGTACACTATTTTTACACGGTATTATAATAAAATAAACAACATAGGAAAACAAATAACTACACATAGCACTGAACATGATAAGGATGAAACCCTTGACAAAACAATAAATATAAAATTTCTGACATCCCAAACTAAATTGGAAGATCTGAAGTTGATCGCGATATTTTTGAAACTTCACATTGGAATATTATACAAAATATACAATATCCATGTTCTTATAAAATTATACTCTAAATTAAGTTCACAATATGAAAAATGTATCATTATGAGACAACACCTACTCTTACTTCGGCCTTAATTTCCTACTTTCCCTCTATCTTTGTAACTTCCTCAAAATAATGTTTAATTTTATCAAAATGATTAGGCTGATACACCTCCACTACTACAGCTCTCGCTTGACCGCTTCCATCATCTTGCCTTTGTCCTTGGTTGGTATTTTGGGTCCCTATGTCTCTTTGTTCTCTGTACCTTAGTGAGTGATAATACTGATTGTATCCCTTCTGTCCCTGATTGTGATCATTTTGCCTATACTTTCCTTGGTTGAATCGTGGACCACTATTTTGGTTTTCCTTGTACCTATTTTCTTGCATTCTCTCCTAGTGTTGTTATGGAGGTTGTGTCCTGCTTTCTCTCTAAAATTGATAATTTGTTCTACCTTGTCCCCGTTCTACCTTGTCCCTTGTCCTTAACCTTCTGGAAACTTGACCAATTTGCTTTACTTTCTATCCCTGCACCTCTTTCTGAATTTGAAGATAGGTACCCATTTTGTGTTTAATCACGTTCCTGTGCATCCCCTAAATATTTTCACTCTCTAGTTATTTGACATCTATAATCAAATGCACTTATCACCCGCTCCATGTCTTAAAGGTCCTGTAAATTCTCGCCAATCGGAGAATCTTGTACATTTTGAGGAAAATGATATATTAAATGCCCCATGAGCTTTTCTTCCTCTATAGAGTATTTCAAGTACCTTGCATATTTGTGAAGATATTCACACATAGTTCCTCCTCGAACAATGTATTTACCATTGAAAATTTACTGCAAAAATCTATCTTGTTTTACCTGTGACAAAAATTTTCCCAACAAAACATTCTTTAGCTGCACAAATATACAAATGTATTCCATTCTCCTTCTACAGAATTCGCCCAGGACCTCGCCTCCTCTCTTAATCCTGATAACAAAATAGCACTCTTATTCGCTTCACTAAATCGTTCCCCTTCTAAAGTACGTTCCAATTTTCGAATGTATTGGATTGCCGAAATATTTCCTTTCAGCCCTTTGAATTTGGGAATTGAATATAACATTTCCTCACTCATTCCTCTAAACAGGACCTTATTATGACAAACATGACTATCAACTCTCTCTTTATTTTTAACTTCGTTAACTTTTAACTCTAAGTCCTCAACTTTTTTTTGTAATTTCTCAAGATTTTTCACATAGCTATCTATTATTATTATTATTATTAGCACCGCGTCTTACTACCCGTTCGGGTTATACGCAAGCTATCTATTAATTTCTTGACATTTTACTCCATGCTTTCGACTTTTTTAGTCACTTCATTTTCTACTTGAGACGTAATATAATCCCTATTCACATCCAGTTGCCCCTCCAGCTCTAATTTTATATTACAGACTTCACGTTCCAAGTTAGACTGAACTATTTTGACACTGTTTTTTATGTGAACAATTTAGAACTCAATACCTTTTACCTTATTTTCTGTGCTTTTGACTGTGTTTATAAATTTCTTTTCTAACCTTTCTATCTTTTCATTTACTTTGTAAACTCCCCCAATTAAATCGAAATGAATTTTTCTTACATTATATTGGTTTTGGTCCAACAACTTTTGATTTTGTTTTACAGAGATCAAACTTTTATCTAGATCCTTAACCTTAAGATTAAGTACCTGATGCGATTATTCCAGGTTATCTAGTTTACACTCTAATTTTATTCCTAATTCTTTAATATTATTTTAAATTCCTTTATTTGAGCTCTCAGTTTTTTATTATTATCTTCTATTGGAGTTCCCAATTTTTTTATTATTATCTGATATTTGAGTTCCCAATTTTTTATTATTATCTTCCATCTGAGTTTCCGATTTTTTATTATTTCCTTCCATCTGACTCATTATTATTATTATGATAGCTGTACCATTTTTTTGTTCCCTTCCTATATTAAATTGTTTTCTACCTGAGCTAGATCAGAATCTCTTTTACTATCCTCAATGTCTACAGTAGGTGTTTTTAATATAGAAATTTCACTACCCCCATCCTTTAATATGGAATGTCCACTTGGGCTATTTTCATCTAATATATGATTTTAACAATTAATTCCTTACTCCCCTTCTTCTGGCTGTTCTGTCCTGGAAATGAACCCTTTGCGTGAGTTTCTACTGTTTGCATTTCCCACTTTCAGTTTGTTTAATCCACTCTCATACGTTTCATTTTCCCAATCCTCATTACTCTCCTCTAATCCGTCTTGATTATATGGTTTGCTCATGATTTTTTCGTCTTACGAACAAAATGGAAATTGACCTCCCTCACTACTACACGCTTCACCAATTAAATCCTCTTTTGATTCAAACATCATCACCTACAAGATATGTTGAATTTCTTACGTATATTATTGTCTATGTCTAAACACCGTTTAAGTTCTACTTATTTCATAAGATGTTTGAAAGAGCTTCCTTACTAACAATAATTTTAAATAAATATTATTTAATCAAAATAATCAAATTTAACAAATCAAAACATATATATCTACGGCCCTTCTGTTGATCTGTCCCTCAGTCATAGTCCAACAACCGTAGATGAATTACTGCTCTGTTATCCAAAATGAGATTAATTAATAATAATATTTAGCACCGCGTCTTACTACCCATTCGGGTTATCCGCTTTAGTACTAATTACTCTAATGGATTAGGAATTGGGAAGGTTGAATTAGAGGAAGTGAACTCACATTTGCGTGGAGGGAGAGTGGAAAACCATTTAGGAAAAACCACCCCAGTTCATCCGACCGAGATTCGAACCTCGATCTCCCCGTCCTCAGCGGTCGAGCTCATCACGACAATCACGTTAGCCAACTACGCCACCGAGGCGGGTATGAGATTAATTAATTAAAATATTGAAATATGACACAAACATACCATCTTTCCACTCCTATTCTGTTGATCTATCCCACGGTGATGGTCCAGCCTCCATTGACCATCTGCTTCTCTTATATTAATTATGAAATTAATTGAATAATTAATTTGTTAAAAAATTAAATTTAACAAAATATGTGTATCTACGGCTATTCTGTTGATCTGTTCCTCAACGATTCTCCATATCCGTTGATCTATTACCTCAATGCTATGATCAATAACATTTAATGATTAAATAATAATATAATACCATATAGCAAAACATATTATCTACGGATATTCAGTCGACCTGTCCCCCGGTGGTTCTCCAACATCCATTGATCGGTTACTTCAATGCTCTGTTGATATTCTGCATTGATGGTTACTTCAATTCTTTGTTGCTATTCTGCATTGTTGATTAAGAACCTACAGGAACGCCTGTATGTGTAACAGCTGCCTCACTGCTGCAGTCACCCTTGAATTATTCGGTGAACACTTCTTAGATTTCGGTGCTCTCCACGAGTGTTTTATCGAGCCATCGGTGAGCACCTCTTAATTTGTCAAATTTTCCTTGAGCTTTTTTTTTTATCGTACCCCGCTATTGGGAAAGCTATGCTATAGTATCGCACTATGGTATCTTATACACGTACCTGTGATCTGTGATTTAAAAATCTTATAATTTAAAAATATTTTATTATGCTATTTAATAAAACTTTTATTTAGAAATCACAGAAATAAATTTTGTTTAATTGTCGAAAAAAGTAAATTCTTAAAATTTGATTTACTTTATATATTTAGATCATAATGTATTTTCCATATCGGGACACACACGTCCTAGCCCGAATCGACAGTTAATAACTCTGTCTAGTAAAAGCAAAAACAAACACTAATTATCACAATTCAAACTTAGATTGTGCCCGGGAGCTGCTGAGCTCTTACGGACACAAGTAAATCTACTTCTAGAAAAAGTACCAAAAAACAATGTAATTTACAAATGAAGCATATTGCTCTTCTTTTTCACACCTACAGTATGAGGTTTTTTCCTTTAATTATTGCGAGGGCTTTAAACAAGTAACTGAATGTTATTCAACGTAGTCTGCTTGCAGGTGTATGGAAATAAAACAGCAACAGTGCAGTCAGACTAAATAAAATTGACACAATCTAAATTTAAATGCACTAGAAATCTATTCAATAAAACGGGATCATTACATCATAAATACACTATTTTTATTAATTATAAATTTACAGCTTGTCTCTAGAAGGTTTTAAATGGAAGTCTCGTTTTTTTTGTAAAACAATTTATAAATTCTTCATTATTTGATGTCACTGTGGATGGACTATTAATATGTGTTCATAAAGTTTGCTTAAAATTTGAATACATAGTTTTGTAAAATTAAATTTTAAAAAGACGTGGAATGCTACCTTTGTAATTTTTATTTCTTAAAAAAATAATATCTACTTACTAATATGAAATATGAAACAACCAAACAAATTACAAACTCATGTGTTTCTATACTATTTCTGGTATAGGCCCTACTCATTTTAAAACCTTAATTTAAAGTATTTTATGTATTTTCTCCTTGAATTTGAACCTCATCTTTTTTCTAGGGGAGCAAAATAAATACTTTATTTAATAATACTTTGTATTCGGGTGTTTTAAAAGTATACCAACTAATAGTTGACAATAACATTATAAACACAATTTACAAATTTCAAGGTTTCAGGCATCCTAGTTATGGAAATTCTAGCGTCTACAATTACACTCACACAATGCTTGTGTCATGAATTACTAACACAATAGCAATAGGAATTCCAGAAATCATTACAACATTTACAAAAGTACGACACCTACTCTTTTCTTGAGCATGCTCTCAGTTCAATCCACCTCAACCCAAAGTTTACACATAATATACAGTCAGTCCATTCTAATCACAAAATTAAACTGTATGTTAAATCAATATTAAAGCTGTATTTAATTATGATATTAACTAATATATATTTAATACACTAATTTTATTTATATGTTGATAAATATAAGTCAAATAGTAATTATTTTAATTTTATTGTTGGTTTATAACAGTCTTTTGAGAATAGATTAATTAATAAAATTTAAATATTTAAATGTTACGACTCAATCACACAAACTCTCTGATATTTTGTGTTAGAATTTTGAAGAAGATTTACAAAAGATGGTTTCAGTATAACACAATTAAGTTTTATTCATAAGATAAACACATCACTCACACAATATGGTTTTATCTTAATAAACACTCTTTATGTATAAATTCTAAACCAATTGTTTAAACATTTTTAACAAATTTAAAATTTAAAATATTACCAATTTTAAAATACCCTAAAATTATTTGTTAATTATAATAATAAAAAAAGGCTATTTTTATTTATAATGAGAAAATATTTGAAATCAATTCTCAAGCAAATTTTTCAATATTCTAAATTTTGATAAACGTCAATAATTAACTTTTAAATTATTTTTTCAGTAAAATAAAGAAACATTATAATTAATTATCATCTAAAATAGTCACCCGACACAGAATTTAACAAAATTGTTACGTATTTTTGCTAAAAACCTGATTTTTTTAAAAAAAGATACTAAGATAGAAAATAGCTAGTAGCAAATTATCAATAAACCATTAAACTAATTTTTCTACAAATAATAAATAGTCAATTTTATTCGTCATGCTCTCGAAATACCCATTTGGATTCCTCTTTAAAATATTTCTAGTTCTTGAATAATCATTATTCAGTAAACAACTCATAAACTAATTTTCATCCCTAAATCAAGTATATCATTCTATTTGTTATGGCAAACAATCTTAGGATACCTATTTGTAACTAATCTCTTGAGACATTTTTAAAAATGTCAAGTTTTTGTAAAATCAGTAAAATGTATACAACCCATAAACGATATCTTACTCCAAAGAGTAGTATACTATTTTTTTTATACAACATAATCTCAAAATATACAATCTAAACAAAATCTTAGTAGCCGTTTTAGTGAAATTTTATATGTACGAAAATTTTCCATCTCTAAACTACTCTTCAACGAAATTTGCCCAAATACCAACGTTAAATCCTATTTGACACGTCAAAAAAAATTCTAGAAATAACCTATATGGAAAATCGTTAAAATAACTTTTAATACATTTTTTACTAAAAAATATACCTCGTCACTAAACTACTGATAGGGTAGATAGGATATAGATAGGATTAAAATAAAAATATTTACCTAGGTATAGCCCTTTAAATAAATAATATTAATACTAAACAAAAATCCATCTAACCATTTCAGATCCGTCTCTAGTAACAGATAGACAGACAGACATGGGGTCACACAGAATTGTAAAATCACCCTTTTTGGGTTCAGGCTTTCATAAAACGTAAAGGCTCGCCAAAATATAAAGATAGATTATTTTCAAGATTACAATACTTTTTATCAAATTGATAAAGTAGAAATCATGGATGATCATACTTGGTGTGTCCCAACTATTGTAATGTATTGGATTGTCTGTAGCTGAGATATCATGTTTCAGATCCTGTTTGAATTCACCAAGGATATTTTTTGACTGGTTTCTCACATCTACTTCTCACCACTAAAAATAAATTTCTGTAAAAAATTCCATCCCTACGTCAAGTATAGCAAGAATGAAGATATTTAAAACAGATAATAAGACGCTTTGAAAATTTTAAATTTCCTTTCCTTTCTTATAAATAAGGTTATACATTTTCTTGAGTATTTTTATATGCATGGTGATGATAATTTCATTTTAGTTACAGGTTTATAACATTTTATTCCATATATTTTCTCTTTATATTGATTTAAAAAGTAGTATAATCAGAAAACGCAGCTATTATTATTATTATTATTATTATTAGCAGCATGTCTTACTACCCATTCGGGTTACACGCACTTACGCTAATGTGTAATGGTAGGGTGATTGCGAAATGAAATGGAGGACCTAATGTTTAACGTGGGACCCGAACCACGGTGGAGGCCTGGCATTCGTCACATTCACAAGTTGTGATTAATACATCTTACGTCTTACAATACGTCTTATCAAAACTTAGTAGATTCAATATTATTTTTTAAATGAAAATTGTAAAATCAGGTATATTTAACACTCCTGCTAGGTAACAATGAGGTCATTGTTGACTCCTGAAGAGCGTTCATCGATCGTTACCAAATAAGACCTTGACCTGGGTTTCGTTGCTTCGGTCCGTTTCAGAGTTAGGTGCGAAATGTGCACCAAACTTATTACACACATCAACTAAAGATATAGAAAAAGTAATAGAGATAAACATTTAAAGTGGGGATGTAGGGGAAGGTGAGAAAAGGCCAGCGTTTTAGTAGTCTTTTTTGGTTCATATTAAATCAAATATTTCTTCATATAATTATAGAGTTTAATTTTCTTCACATGGTTATATCAACACAGTTCTCGACTATCTATCAATGGAGTCCTGGAATTTAATGACAGATTTTTATCTTACATTAAAATTTTTTCATCTTAGGCCATTATGCTCATGATAGATATCAACCAACTGTTAATATCAACATGTGAAGAGAAAGAAACTCTGCACTGAAGCAATATCTTATTTATTTCTAACAAAAAAAAGTTGATTTTATATAAAAACTGCAAAACACTTCCCTTTTCTTGCCTTCCTTACATCCCCACCCTAAGGGATGGTGAAGCACAGACAAAGAGAGAGAGAAAAATATAGAGAATAAAATAATAAATTAAATTAAATATTATTTTTGAGTCTAAACACGAAAAATTTCGTGTTTACCAGTTTGCGTGGCAGAAAAGGTTTCTATCATCATTCGAAATCACTATGTGTGGCTTACTATAGTTGTGGCTTGTTTTTTTACAGTAGTAAATATTCAGTGACGTCAGCTAATGATTTAAATAAATGTTAATTTTATGTTAAATTATGATTACAGTGTATTTAGCTAATTTATATAATATGTTAATATAGGCCAATATGTAGGCCTATATATGTTTGGAAAAAAATAAGGTATAGAATAATATAAGTTCGTTTATAATCATACCTATCTTAATACCAAATTAAATTTAGCAAAATCAATGCAAACATTTGTTTAACCACTGAAGTGTAAAGAATCAAGTAATACCTAATAATTCCAAATATAACTAAATCTTTCTAAATTTTATATTCAAAGCGTTTTAGATAATTCAAATCTATTTCTTTTCAGTTAACGTTTATAACTCTTTACCTTATTAATTTTGTTATTTATTTGTGATAGTTAATTATGTTATTGTATAGGTATTGATAATATATATTAAAAGTGACATTTTCAGCTTTCATGACATGATGTAAGATTATATAAAAAATCTTTTAGTACTTTTAATAAATACCTGATATTATTATTCTTACCAAAATCATGGTATTAATCCCCAATGGTTTAATAGTGAACATAAGCTCTCGATGAAAACGGTAAATTAATATAGTCCTAGTATCTAACCTAGGCATTATTTAAGTAGTAGAAGCGATATATTATATTGTTTATAAAATAGTAATATTTAGAAATAATCTTAAAATAAGAAATCATTATTTTATTAAGAATACGTATTTGTATCTTTATAATTTATTTCCACCCATAAGAAAGAAAACGATTGTGATCGTTAAAGGAAATAAAATCGAGATATTGATAAATATCGATGTTTCATAACCCCCTGAAACTGAAAATGTAATTTTTGTAATGAGATATTTCTGTCTGTATCTCGGCGTAGGGACGATAGGACTGAAATTTAATATCTATCGTTTCAACGAATTTGCCTCGAGGATATTTTGGAATTAGATATCTGACCATAGAATCAATGGTAGTTTACAAAAGGCGAAAAGAGAAAGAATCGAAACTCTCAAAATTTGATTTAATCATTTTGATTAAATTTTGTATATATGCACCGATAAACGTAACATTCAAAATGACAGCTATCATTTACTTGAGAAATTTTGTTTGGGAATACTTTATATTTGCAGGAATTTCCAATTTTTATCTTACCTCCGCAAATTTATCAGCTAGGAAAAATATTATCTATGTAGAGTTGTAGCACTATTAAAAGTAAAAATATTTGATTTAAATTATCCTGATGGTATAAAAACTTATAGTTTCTGAGCTGTAAGCATTTTTTTATGAAGGTCTTTGAAAATGAAATTGATTGTTGTCTCCTTGGTGTAAAAAGAATTTATTTTTTTTTCTAATATTTCTATTACGTTGTATATTATTTTCCATTTGTGCTCTTTAGTAGAGTGTGATACACTTTTTTATAAAAAATTTCTGCAAAAATAGGTATTATTTATTTGAAATTATTTTTTACGATTTCTTTGCAAATGTTTCTATTTAAGGTCAAAGAATTAGAACATCTTTGTGGTGCACTGCACTTATTAATTAAATTAAATCTTAATTATATATATTGAATTAAATCTTATATATAAGATTTAATTTAATTAAATCTTAATTATATATATTAAATTAAATCTTATATATAATATTTAATTTAATTAATAGGTGTAGTGCACCACAAAGATGTTATACTTCTTTGACCTTAAATAGAAACATTTGCAAAGAAATCGTAAATTTTTTTTCAAATAAATAATACCTATTTTTGCAGAAAATTGTTATAAAAAAGTGTATCACATTCCACTAAAGAGCACAAATGGAAAATAATATACAATATAATAGAAATATTAGAAAAAAAGAAATTATTTTTACACCAAGAAGGTATATATATGTTTAACACTTATTTAAAATAATATTATAAAATGAAAAATATGTTTTAATAATAGTTAAACTGAAGGAAAATAACGTTTTATAAATAATCGTATTTTAATTCGATCAAAACCAATATATTTAGATTAAATTATTGCATTCTTATTGAATATAAAAGTGTTAGTTTGACAGGGTTTGAATTATATCAAATTAATTGTTAACGAAACGTAATGTCTCTGAAATCCACCCATAAAATGCACCAAATTGTGGCACATAAGATGAGATATTTGAAAGCACTCCTACCCAGCTTTGAAAGAAGGGGAAGTTATTTTCAAACGTATTCTTTTATTTTGTTCTTCCCCAACGAGACCAATAAAAATAACATTGTGAGTTGAGTTATATTTAGATGCAAGCATGTGTGTATACCTTATTTATCGTCTTGCTAAGTGACTCTCTTCTATAGGAAGTTAACTTTGTAAGAGTTTCTTTAAATTTCTATCAATAAACAAAAAATAAAATACTTATTTACAATATTGAAACATTTAATTTAAACAGGCGAGATATTGTTTTATATTTGTTATTTTAGCACCGCGTCTTACTACCCGTTCAGGGTAGAAACTTGTGTCCTA
The DNA here is from genome assembly GCA_902141375.1 of Timema poppense. NCBI lineage: Eukaryota > Metazoa > Arthropoda > Insecta > Phasmatodea > Timematidae > Timema > Timema poppense. The sequence continues at coordinate 314,121 of CABFOV010000041.1, read as the reverse complement.
ATTACGTTAATGCTTTTAATAATTAGAAAGGCTATATTTTAAAGAAATGTATTCGCATTTTTGCTAAGGGAGAGTAGAAAATAATTTTGTAAAATCTACCCTAATCACACCAAATCGAGATTTGATCCTTTATCTCCCCATTGTCGGCAGTATAGTCTATTATAAGAATAAAGCGTTAGACCAGCTATATTGTTGTATATTTCAATCAACCTTACTGTTATCACGTGGACTAAGTGATAAGTTCCTCTAACCTGTTTTGTCAATAAAGGGGAGCTGTAGATCTGAAGTATGTCCAGGAAGGTGGACTGAGCATTTTTTTATATAAATGGTTTTCCGTTCTCCTGCCATGAAAATGAAGGTATTTCTCTAAGTATTACTTTTACACATCCTTATCGTTTCAGTGTAGTTAAATATGTATATCATGTACGGTTGTCTAATACAAAACCAAAACATTAGATCTTAACACCAAAAACACAATTTGCCACAAGGGCTGAATAACATTAATGTATTCATAATGCATCCACTTCGTCAGGATGACTATGGCGAGATGGTAAATAATACTACCCGAAAATTGAGGGTTGTTAGATGGTATTTATTGAACCGTGGGAAAGTCAGTACATCAGAACCTCTCCAAAACTACTTTTAATCTTTAGGAATAAACTCTGATTATCATAACCCATTCATACCCCAGATAAAAGGATCACACACATCACTAAAATTCATAATGTAGAGAGGCTTAGCTTATTCTCAACTAGCCTTTACCCGTCGCGGCTTCGCCCGCAATAATTGATAACATCTTTTAATTTTTAACTAAACATTTTTGGTCATAAATTAAACTTAATTTTTTTCAAATATCTATGCATTTTCTTAGTTCTAGCTGTAAATAATTTTGCTGTATTTTAATTTTCACTTTTAAATATTTCGTGATAATATAAATATGTATCATTTAAGTTATCAACTATGTATTTAAATTTTTTAAACTTTTAATTTCATAATTTTTATATTTTATATTTTTAATATTTATTATTATTTAAAATCAAAGGTTGGGCATAGTCATATATGTTATTCCATAACATACTCTACCAACGTACAAAGTTTCATTCTAATCCGTTAAGCAGTTTTAGCGTGCTTGAGTAACAAACATCCAAACACACAAACTTTCGCATTTATAATATTAGTAAGATTGGTTTACTCACCTGGCCAATCAGCGAGCAGTTAACTAATCAAAGAAGGGAGACCTATCCATATTAATAAATTGAATAGTTATTCTACCTGTCTGTAATGAGCATTGCGCGATATCTACTTGCATGCATGGCCTGATATTTTAAAATTAGTAGACCATGTGTACGAACATGTGCAGAGACTTAAATGTTTGTATAGCTTTTTTAAAATTTATTTGACACTGGGCTGGAAGGAATAAAATTATTTTTCTGTCTTTTTGAATCAAATAAAGTTGTCACCCGTGGTAGCCACGTAGTAATTTAGTTACTACTCCAGGTACCGCCGGGCACTCCTGCTAGTATTAATATTTTCTCATGACCAATAATACGTGAAGTTATAATAATAATAATTAGCACCACGTCTTACTACCCGTTCGGGTTATACGCATTTAGTACTAATTACTCTAATGGATTAGGAATTGGGAAGGTTGAATTAAAGGAAGTGATCCCGCATTTGCGTGAAGGGAGAGTGGAGAACCATTTATGTAAAACCACCCCCAGTTCACCCAACCGAGATTCGAACCTCAATCTTTCCGTCCTCAGCAGTCGAGCTCAACACGACAAGTGCGTTAGCCAACTACGCCACCGAGGCGGGTAATACGGAAAGTTGATATCCTGAATTTTATTCAAAAATACGGCTTACACCTACCTACTTAGTTTATAGCATTAGGAACTCAAAAGTTCATATCCTTACTTAAAAAAGTACCCAACCTTTCCCTATCTATAGCTAGCACTAACTAGTCCACCTTATTAAACCCTAACGCTTTCAGGTCCATTATAATGCATGTAGGAATTCCCAATGGTACTTTCCTATTGGATTTACCAGCCAATACCATGAGCACGGATCTATATTCTCCCATTTTGCTGTATACCCTGCCCACCGTAATCTGCGAAAGTGTTGATTATCCTAACAATGTCTTGTAACGAGTACAGGGTATGTAAATCATATCTACGTAACCTGCCTCAATCCCCAAGATTTTCATCACTGTTTTGACCAATTAGCTTCCTAGGCACCTTGTTTCCAATTAACATAATTTTAGTTTCATCGCGTAAGCTAAGAGACTGTAGTTCACAGCCCCAGAGGACGATGGTAGAACTTTACTATATACTTTGCACTTCTACATAGTAATTTATTTAGGAGCAAGATATGTTTAGTATACATATATATTTGAGAGAGTTACAATATATACCTAAAAGTATTGTTTATTTTGAAGCAATTTAGTATTTTCTAGTGTAATTTTATTACCTTAACAACATTTTAAATATATAAAATAAACAAATATCTGTTGTATTCGACTGCCATCCATTCCACATAACTTATCACCCTTAAAGGATTTATCTATATTTACACTGATAGAAGAGATTAGAGTGTAGGTTTAAAATATTCGTATCTACCTGGAGAGAATGTGAGAAAACATGTAGGAATACCACTTTCATTACATCTAGCTGTGATATAAGGCTTCGATTCTCTTTTACCCTTAAACAAAACCATAGAAGATGAGACTGACGTCCTTACTCACCTAAGAAACATTTTCGATTTATTTGTTAGTTTGAATTATAAAACATATTATAATCTTTCTACTTAAGGTAATTAGATTTGTAATAATGGAAAATCATTAAAATTGAGAGTATGTGCTAAGATAGGTCAATATTAATTTATAAACAGATCAGTCCAAAATATGTCAAATTTAAACATTTTTAATCCTTATTGTCTATCTAGGAGACTTTCTACTTAGTCTTCAAAATAAAGCTTTCATTAATATATTGCTTCTACTTTTAAGAGTCTGACACGCTGTATTGGTATAACTTTGTTGACTTGGTTTACCGTTTGAGAGCTTATGGCTACGTTTTTAAAAATCTTTATTAAAAATCGCGTACACCTTAGCCCAATTAAATTGACTATCAGAGACAAAATAAATTTGTACCAACAATATTAATCTTATTTATATTTTCGAACGTGTTGAAAATCGGATCAAAATCTAGTAATATTTCGTATTCCCTATAAACACGAGCTTAATAAATATAATAGGCCTATAAGTTGTTTATTTAATCAGGGAATTTTATTGGATTGATTTTGTATACCAGATATTTTATTGTGATTTTTTTATATATATATCTATAATTACACATACACCATATATAAAATATATATAAATAGCTATCTTGAACTTAAAATATAAACCAGACTGGGAAAACCAAATTTAACCCTGGTATTAAAGATAGCTTTGCCTAGATAAGTCCATTTAGCTGCCTAGGCCCAAAACTAGGATCAGTACAGCACGGTATAGCCATTATAAGAAATCAAATTTATAAAACTTTATTGCTGTCAAATCATGGGCTAATAATTTGTTATAAATATTATACTGATAGCCACAACATTTAATATTTTCTTAACACCACGTATTACCAGCCATTCAAGGTTATATGCTTATGTACTAACTATGCGAATGGGTTTAGTGATTAGGAAGATTATATTTAAAGGAAATGTACTCACATTTGCGTGAAGGGAGATTGGAAATTAATTTTGGAAATATCACACTCAGTACACCTAACCTAGATTTGAAACTTGATATCTATATCATCGGTAATATTTTTACTGCGAGAGTAGCGCGTTAGTATACGCTGCCATCGAATCAGGTATTTATCTATTTAAAAATTATAAATATGATTAAATTAACCAGAGTCAAAACTAGGCTTGGAAGTTAACAAGCAAAAAAAAAAAACTTCTGGTTTTAATGTCTTCGTCATTCGAATTGTTGACATCAAAGTCATCCATTTAATTAGAGAACCACCAACTGCCTTGAATTAGTAGAACGAAGGACTCATGTGTAGGGGAGGGGACAAAGCTTTCCTTTGCGTCGAATTAGGCGTGGAAGGTAAGTATGGAACGGTAGTCAACCATTGGTAAAACAAATGAGCTAACAAAATACATCAAAGGCGAAAACTTTATCGGTAAAGTGGTTGTGGCATAAAAACTTTGTCACTTTGTCCGGGGGTTGTCGGCAAATTAAATGCCTCGTGTAGGTGACGACTCCCAAACGTTTGGGGCGAATTCCTGGAGTGTGTAAACAAGGAAAGAACTTTTTTTTTTGCGAAATAAAATCAGGACTAAGGCCCTCAAAACTTTAAATCATAGAACAAATATGGAAATTTATATCTCGTGATGCGTGAACTATTTTACGAAATTTATTCAGCTATGGTAGGTTTCTGTATTCAATATTTTGGTATCAACCTTTAAGACACTCTTCAGTAGCCAAAAAGTGAAAGACATCACCCTCATTTTATAATTCCTTGCTGATGACAGGGATATTGGTGTTATAATCCTGGTCTGGTCTACTGAGGGTGGTTTTTCCTAAATGGTTTCCCACTCTCCTTCCACGCAAATGCAGGTAGATTACCTTTAAAATTATTTATTTATCATCCCTTCTTCATTAGTATGATTGTCATATAAGTGTATATCCTGAACAGTTAGGAAGACGTGGTGATTAAAAAAAAAACTCAAAGGCACACAGTATCTATATGCTGACTTTGGAGGGTAGACCGTTATAGACGACCTTACTTCTTACCAGAAAGTACTCTAGTATTTCTATAAGATAAAAGGCCTTGTAGAATGGTATTAGGATGTCTATTCTGGAAGACTTTTAATACCAGCAAAATATTTCTATTGAATAGGATTCTGGTATGAAATAAAGCCTTCCAAAAATGACTTACTAAAAAAATAAAGGTAGATAAATGCACGTATCGGGAGAAGAGATTAAACTTATACTCCATTCACAGTAGCAATTACTCTATGAAAGGTCTTTTTTCCTACCAATATCTTACTATATAATATATTTCTGGTAGGGAAAAAGGCCTTTCAGAAAACAATTCCTAAGATGAACAGAATCTACATTAATCAACTTTTATAAGTTTTAAATGAGGCCAATGAATTTTTTTGAACTGCATTTTCTACCATATTGCTTTATTCTCATATTTGCTCTAATATGATAGGACAATAAATGTACGCTCATTTTATTAAAGATAAAGAGGAGTATACTGTTTGAATAAAAATACCCTCAGTGCACATGATATGAATGTTTGTTTCATCACCGCATCTTACTGTCTGTTCAGATGATACAAATGTATGATCATTATTAGTATAAAGGGGTACGGATGAGGAAGAAAATATTTTAGTGGTAATCTATCCGTATTTTAGTGAGAGTAGAGTGGGAAATATTTTAGGAAAACCCACCCTCAGTGAACACATCTGGGATTCTAACCCCGGTCTCCCACTCATCAGCATGCCAGTCTAACACGAGAGTGGTGCTGTAAACTATTCGATTAATAAATAAGGTCAGGGGAGAGATATTAGTGTCAAATATTTAATGATTAATCTTAAGGGAGATTTCTTTCAAGGCCTACCTATTTGAGATGCAACCAACACATTGCTGATATGCTTCAATATATAAAAGTAAAACACCTTTTAAGCTTAAACCAATTTATAACACTTTAAGGGAGGATTGTGTTAATAATTCTTAGATTGACTATACAGCACCAATCATATTTACAAAGTAAAAAAAAGAGATGGTTTTAACATCCCTAAAACTAGTTCCAGTGGGCAAGGGGTCAATATGTCAAACTCTTGTTTGCTGTTTATCCAGTGATGGGGGGATCAGGGTTCAGTTACCAACTGGTTGTAATTAAGGTATTAAAAAAAACTTTCCCATTCTTCCTCAAAGTAAATGAAGATACATAAAATCTAGATTCTATCATACTCGCCCTTACCACATTAGTTTAATTTCGCTTATTTTCGTATAGCAGGTAAAAAGATTTGGTGTAAAAAAAAAACTAACAAAAAACAAAACAAAAACACCCTTCAACCACCAAATGTACTTAGCCACTGCGGAGCAATAAACTTTCTAGAAGAGTTTTTGACAATCTCCCTTTTAGTCCTTACTATAAAACGGGTTAGGTGGCAAAGGATTTTCAGCGGGGATTCGCTCTACTTCTGAGGACATTTCTTAATGCGAGGAGCTGAGCCTTCTGAATCCTCAGATCGTATGTGGGGTTTTGGAACGTTACGAGTGGAAGGAGGAGGGGGTGTTTGTGAGGTCGATGGGGAGAAGAGAGTCGGTGAGGAGGGTGTTGGTGTAGGAGGACGCATTTAATTATAGAACAAACGAATTTCACGGTACCTTGCTTACCGCCTAGTTCAAACACACCCCTTGCTCGCTTGTCGCTTGTTTTTAACTTTGTCGTTATACACATACGACTCGCGTGCCTTTAGAGAAAATGGCTTATCTCCTGATCAAGGATTAGATGTTAAGGGGACTTTGCTATTAATTAAAGCTAAGAACTTATCAAATTAGAACTGTGTGGGGTTCTGAACCTCAGAAAAAATTCAGGAAACTGGTTGTTCCCGAAACTCGGGCGAGAGAAAATATTTTCCGACATTTTTCGGCGGGAAAATTAAAAAAAAAAAATTATAAGAAAGGAATGTTTATCAATGTCACGTTTTTATTTAATTTTAGTTATAATCATTATTAATCCATTAAACTTAAATTAACCTTATCTACCGTTAAGTAGATTAATCCCCAGAACTTTAATAGCTTTTATAAACTACCTTACAGCACAACTGATCCCCATTAAGTATCATAACCACACTACATATAATAGAAGATAATATATATCCCTGTATAAATTTAAGGCAGGAAAACTTATTTTTAGTTCAAAATAATGCTTAAAGTGGCTTTTTAATATCAAATTGTGTATAAATAGACCTTTACAACACTTATGTAAATAAAGACAAATGTATTCAGTAAATATTGTTATTTGTAATGACATCCATTTGGTTTTGTATCCTAGATTATAATAAATGGAAAAACTAATATATTTTGGAGTCAAACAGTGCTTTATGAAAGGCATTAATGTCTAAAATGTAAGACTTTTAGAAAATATTCTAAATAGATTAAGGTAAGGAGTGATATTAATTTTGGTTAAGATTTAGATAAAACCTCAGGATTGCTATATCCAAAATATGAATTGAAAAAATATTGTGAATTAAATAGTTTATATATAAATTATAGCATTTTGGCTAAAACTTAGATAAAACTTCAGGATTACTATACCCAGTATTTAAATTGAAAAATATAATGAATTAAATATATTATCAAATTGGTTGTATTGTGTTTATAGCACACAACAAAGTGTAATATATAAAGTTATTGACATATATTGCAATAATATCATCAACAAAATTGAAAAAATAAATCATGTGTTGACAAGTCTAAAAATACACAAACAACATATTTAAATATAAAAATAATGTTGGTCAATAAATTAAGGATAAAAACCAACCTTCAGCTCATCACTGAAATTAAATAGTTAAATCATTTTAGAGGACGTTGGTTTTAATATTTCCCACGTAGGTAAAAAGGTTAGTTGAGTGCCTTAGTTGAGAACTATTCTTGTTATTCTTATGGACAAGATTATCATTTAAACTATTTGCTTACTACTCCAATGTGCAAAATTTTACGTAGTTAAATATTTGTTATATTATTATTTTTATAATCTTATATAAATCCTAGAATTTGAATGTAATAGGTACTTGTTTATTAATTTCAGTTTAATTTTATGGTTAGTGCACTTAATAAAATATGAGTCCCAATTTAAAAGAACCCGAGATGACAGGACGTTTTCAACTGAGTTTTGCAATCATCATATAGATGCTTTCCTTCAAAGAAGATAAGGGCATGAAACAAGTATACCATAAGGAGTGAAACAGTTAACAATAGTCACTATTTTAAAAACGTTTATTTAAGTAAAGACATATTAACTATATAATAATATGAGCTCACGAAGATAAATGTACCAGAAAGTAAATTCTCCCTTATGAGCAAGGATAAATAATAAAAAAATGAATAGAGTGTATATAATTTAAAGGTAGCCCTCAGTGAACAGGTATATTATTCATGTAATGTTTAGACAAAAAATAAACCTAAAACATTATTTGAAACTTAACATATGAGTATAAATAAAGTTGATATAATCCACTGTATAAACTACTCTTTATAGCTATTAACTTAATGTGAACCATTTTATTTTTAAAGTAAGAATCTATGGGGTGACAAGGTATTTTTGCCCTTAGGGTGGATAATATAGTCTCGTGCTTCAATCCACAGCTCCATCCAAAAGCATAGCACTCCATTCATAAATTATGTCAGCTTGCCTTTTGATGATCAACATTATAAATATTTATAAAATGCTAACACACGTTACAGTTCCACCCAAAGTACAGAGACATAAAAGCTATCCATACTAAGGTGGATTTTGCTAAATTTTCCACTGTCTTACGCACTGATGGATGATTTGTATGCAACATATATTATTCTAAAGCTCAGCCATTTTAACGTTAAAATAGTATTTATGAGAACTTATTAACATATATTTTGAATAATATTTATGATGCTTTTTGGAAACATTTTAAATGTTCTTTTTACTCAAGTCACATAGGCACTGTAAATTACTTAACATAAAGAACATATAATTTTATTTTATTCTGTTCTAACTGCTTACCCAGACCAAATGTATGGGGGCTGGGTGGGATAGGTGCCCTTTTGACATCATTACTTCATTATTTTGTTACGACCCTTAGTAAGTTGCAAATTTTATAATAGATAAAAATAATTACAATTGCTAGCCTTAATATAATGTTATTAGATATATAGTATTGTTGTTAATAATTACGGCATTCCTTTACTTTATGTCTTGCTAAGTAAAAAATTGCAATATTAGAATTTATTAATTTTACAAGTCACAACATTTGTAGTAAGGCTCCATTCAGATGTATTGTAATTGTTGTGCAAATATTCATCCCAATACTTTTTTTAGAGACTTTAACCAATTTTTTCCTACATTGGTAAGACTGTTTGAATAGGGTTATTACATTTACATATTTATATATTGAAGATTGATGGTAGTTTCTCTCTTGAAACTTGAAACTATGAAATAAAGTATTGTTGCCACCCTAAACCCGTGGGCCTCTTATGTCAGGATGGGTTTGGTGGGATGGATAGATAGTGTCAAATAATTGTGGGGATAATTTAATCTGGTTTATTGAAATAGATTAATTAATCTACAAGTGCATAATGTGATGTAGGATTCAGAATTAATTGAAAGAGTTTGGAAAAAAGTGTTCGTTCTTTCAATGTCCCCACCAAACTGTGCGTGCCTTGTCATATCTCCATTGCTATAATCCTAGCTGGTGTCTAACACCCGACTGTTTGGTGCTGCGTTGTTGTTATATAATTATGACTTCCAAAACTGGCCAGGGCATTCTCTGCCGTACAGAACAGTGACACAATCTGTTGGATAGGGTCCCTAAAAATTGGTTAAAACCGGTAGTTGAGTATAAAGAGCACTTGTGACCAACCCCACTAACAACCGGTGTAGTTATGTCTGCTATAACCCCCCTCCCCCTCTATATATCTTAAGGACCAAAACGCACTGTTTTATACCCAAAAAGGAGGGGTGTTTCCCTTAAGATACTAGTTTTTACAACGCTTTGTGTTATGATACTTGTAAAAATAAAAGATGTCTAAAAACATAGGCTAGTCTAAATGCTCAATTGATAGTCAAATGAGTTGATGGTGTTAGTTCATGGGCTAACGTCATTCTTACTAGCTCTATTTTGCCTAAGGCTGTAAGCTATGACAGCATTCTAATTTCAAATAATTACATAAATATTTATTCTATAGAACAAAATAAATTGATACCAAAATAATTGGTTGTTTTTGTAAATAATGGTTTTTCATTTGGATAATTTTAATATAATTAATTCTTTGTATTTTTCTTATTGTATACATTTTAAATATTTAAACAAAAATAACGTCTTGACAAATTATACATAACTAGTATTGGCACTGAGGAACTGAGTAAGCAACTAATGTGATGCTACATTTGGATTATCACGCTGAATGAAGCAGAAATTTGGACTCTCAGGAAGATTGAAAATAAATATTTGGAGAGCTTTGAGATGTGTTGCTGGATAAGACTTGAAAAGTTCGGATGGACATACAGTGTGACAAATGAAGTAGTCCTAATCAAAATCAGTGGGATGAGAACTATTTTGAATGTGGTTATTTGGTGCAATGCAAACTGTATCGGAAAGATCCTTAGAAGGAATTGTCTTCTGCACGTCGTCATAGAAGACAAGATTAAGTGAAAGAGTAGCTTAGGAAAGAGGATTCAAATACTGTATGACTTGAAGTAAAGCAGAAAACTCAGGCAGCTGAAGAAGTAGGCAGAGGACAGGGTGTATTGGTGGTATTTTAAGTCCACAGAAAAAATGAATTATTCAGTCGTAAGAAATAAAACCTATTTTTAATATTATTTTGTGGAAAATCATGCATTTATAGTTATGGAATACATAGAATATCTTCCAGAAAGCCATTTTTATAAACACTGTTTAAGAAATTCGTTAAGTATTTCTTATATTCAATGGTTTTTTCTAAAATACTAATCTTAAAGAAAATGTCATCCCAAAAAATTTTTATACTATGTATTAGGACAAACAATTACTTTGATATTCCATTTAAAATTGCCAGAGTAATTGTTTATACAAATTAATATTTTTAAAAATTTCGAATTGTCTTATATAAGTCATAGTCAAACTACCCTTAAATAAATAATGCACTTTAGAAATAATGATATTTAATTTAATTTTTAATTTAATAAAGCCCTGATATACAAATTTACCACAAATCGTTTGAATTATTTTCAAAAAATACCAAATATTTCAAAAATTAGTAAACATATTACTACTATTGCTTTTTGTTAAAGAAAACTAATTATATAACATAATTTTTATTTCAAAGAACTTGTCAAACATCTATTTCAAATCATATCAATAGAGCTATTTTTAAATCATCACGATTTATAAAAAAAAATCATTTACCTGTGAAACGACACGAAATATAGCCATATGAAGTTTGAAACGAATACATCAAATGTTCTTGATTATAGATCCAGGATTAAACAGACAGAAAGACGGACATACATGTGAAAAGAGATAATTGTGTTGCTAATTTTTCTATGATTTTGGGGCACATAACAAGTAAAGAATAATCCAAATCTTAAGTTAAAATTTTTCAATTACAAATCTTTAAATAAAAAAGTAGATACGACAATATATCGTTTACTAAAATCTTCAGGAATCGTAACTTGGTTGAATTGTATTACGTTTTAAATCTCTCTCTTTTTATATATATATATATATATGTTTATTCATAATTTATTTTTATATCACCACGTCTTACTACCCATTCGGGTTTTACGTCTTTTCAGTAATTTCGCTAATGGCTATAAAGATTATGAATCTTAAATTTAGAGGATTTGTAAACGTATTTACGTGAAAGTAAATTGAAAAACAAATTAGAGAAAACCACCTTCAGTGCAACAGACCAAGATTCGAACCTCGATCTCTCCATCATCAGCAGTCTAGTCTACTACGAGATTAGAACTTAAGACCATTTGGCCATCGATGTGGGTTTCATGATAGTATACTATATAAGATACAAACAAATAAATACTAACTGGTTTATGAATATACCTACATCAAGGGAGCTTATATTTTATAACTTTTTAATATAATTGAGGACCACTTTATAGAATGCTAAACCATTAGTTATTTTTAAAATTATCAAATTGTTTTCTTTCAGTTATTAAATATTCAATAAATTACAAGCCAAAAGATATTATTATATTTAACTTTACTGATTTAATAATATAATTTATTTTCTTGGAATCATAATACGTATAGACAATTTATTAATATCAAAATGTTGTCTTCAAAAAATTTAAGTTAATCGTAGCTTTATGTAGTTTGATGACTAAACTTAACCATAATTTCGACATTTTCTTAATGGATATGATTTTCAAAGGAAATATTTATACACCCCTTTAAGATCAAGACATCCCTAATAATTTAACATTATGTCCACAGTTTTTGTTTGAATAAATTAAATTAGGAATGGAGTTAAGTCTATTAGTTTTATAGAAATCACAATGACTCTATTCCATGAGTCCTCGAAGAGGACCTAAGACTTTCGTATGTCCCCTTGTCCCTAAGTACTTTCACGGATACTTCTTTCAGGAGAACTGTTTACTTTCTTAATTCACTAAGTATCTTCAAATCGACTATGGAGAGTTGAAAGTTGAAAGTTGAAAGAAACAAAACCAAAGCAACTAGATATTGAGTTTTATCTGAACAAGATTTATGTTTTTATAGAGATAGAGGGGACTTGGTTTGAATGCCGGATGTGTATACTGAGTTGGGATAACCTAAATGATTCTAACTCTTCATCCATGTGAGTAGATATGAACACCCCATAAGTAGATTACTACCTTCCTAATATCTACTATAATCGGCTTTGGTAAATTCTATTCCTTTTGAATTTTTTATTTAAATTCCGTCCCATTATTATGAGCTCATATATAAATTCCACCCTGTAATGTAAATATAGGGTTGTTATGTAAATTGCGCCTCTCTAAATCTCCTTAGTATGGGTTATAATCAAATTAATAAATGATAAGTTAATATTATTATTATTATTATTATTATTATTATTATTAGCACCGCGTCTTACTACCCGTTCGGGTTATACGCACTTACGCTAATGTGTAATGGTAGGGTGATTGTGAGATGAAATGGAGGACCTACAGTTTAACGTGGAATCCGAACCACGGTGGAGGCCTGGCATTCCTCACATTCACAAGATGTCTTGTCAGAGGTGAAGGAAGGGTTTGGTACTCAGATAAATCTTTGCCGGGACCGAGGATTGAACCCCGGCCGCCAGCATAGAAGTCTGACACCTTACCCCTTAGACCGCCAGGTCACCAAGTTAATAATAATAACAATAATAATAATAATCAACCAAAACACGTTATTTCATACCTCTGGGACACATTTGGTAGTTTTAAAGTAAATTAAATGGCCTGATTATAAAAGTATTATTGATTTTGCTGTGCCACGTCTTCATCTAAAGATATACACAAATTTATAATTTCAATGAATATCAAATTTTTAGTCCAGTTCCGTACATTATTGTGATAAATATTAAAATACAACAATGATATTAATTAATAATATCATTTAAGACAATACGTACAATATGTATAATTATAACTGATTGTGACATTTGATTGATAGTACGTTTTGTATTCTTTTTAAAAAAAATAGCCGTCTTCTCAGTATGTGCTTATGAAAAATTTCCCCTTGCTCATTACTCACGGTTCCCAAATTATCATAAAAAAACTAAAGACATTCGGCAACCAATATCTTAAACTATTGTACATAAATTTGACATAATTGATTCATAATTAATTGTGTTATTTCCAATTTTCAAGAAATTATATGAGATTAATATTTTATTAATAACTTTTATCTAAAAATATATTATAAATTTTACCTACAGAACTACGTTAAAATCAAATTGAAATTATTTTTAAAATACATTTAGAACAGGATGAAACTCACACCACCCTTGTTAGTGACGGGATGGAATTTACAAATGATCTTATAGTCATTAAACCCTTAAAACGGAATTTACGTCAACCTACTCAAATATAGGTAATTTATAAAGTGTCATAAATATCTGAATAGCTAATTTTACCTTCTATATCAAACCAATGAAGACATATTTTTATTTAGGTAATAATATACTGAGTGAAAGTAAAATATCCTGCGGCGTTGTAGCGTTGGGTTTGATGCATGTAATATAATAAAGATAAATAGTTCCATATTAAATATGAAATTATTTCGATGTTTGGCAAACACTTGAAAATAAAGGCTGATGTTTGGATGCAGTCCAATGCAATACAATGTTTATTTAAGATAATTTATATCAAGTTTGGATAAATACTATAAAGTAAACATGAATTTTTTAGAATAAATATTTAGATAACTACAGTTCTAACTAGCTTTTAAACGTAAACGCACCGACCACTTCCATCACATACAGATAGTTAGCCTTTCTGTTAAATCCTTTTATAAACTAAATATGGATATAAAAATAAGTCACCCAAATATGTATTGAAAATTTTACTAATATAATTAAATTAACATTTATATTTAAGTCAACTCATGAGAGTAGACCTTAATATATTATTAACTAAAATGTAGATAAATCATTTGAGTCAATGAGTCTAAAAATATGTTGATCATCAAATTCACTTTATAACTTTTGTCAATACTCTATTAAGATTATGGTAGATATAAATTTAAAAGCAGCTATTATTTTAACATGATTGAAATCCCTAAAACCCTAACCTTAACAAATCCTTCCTCTATCTAAGCCATACAGGAATATGTCCCTGGATACGCCCTAAATTCCAAGGCTAGGTGTGAAAACCGACCCATCAATTTAAAAAAAATATATATATATAAATATCATTTTATAATTATGTGTTCTTAAAAATAAAACGTTAAATATATTATAATTCATGACACTCAACACCAGAATGGTCCCTTGACTGGTTAAAAAGAGTCCCAAAATGTCTACGTTCACAGTGGTATTTAATCTCTAGCTTTGGCCAAATGTACACCATGTTTCAAACTATTGAAATTATGTGGACAGAAATAATTGCCTATACGTATTCATATTTTACTGGACGTGATGAATTCAGCCGTGTGTGTATTATTCATGATGCAAAGTATATCATGCAACTACTGAATGAATTGTATTATTTAGATGAGGATACTACAGCAGCTGTTGTAGGGTTGTACGGCTGGATGAGAAGGGTGAATCAATATTGCCTCATATAACAAATTACCATATTGTTAGTTTAGAAGTCCAGAGTATGACACACCTATCAGATATAACAATTCAGATTATCATTTAAACTAAATAACTTCTGAATGATCATAAATACATAGTTTATTATTTTATTATATCTACAATCGTATTATATTTTGTATAGCATTTTTTTACTTTCGCATTCCTTCGGAGGGATAAAATTACATTTTGTTGATCATCAATAAAAATAAAATTAGGGATTTTAATGAATGTCAACATTTTATCACTACATGAACGCAAAAAAGTGGTTTACGGGAGACCGTCTGTCTATATCTATGCCTGGAGCTTAAACTATATTACCAATCATTCTAAAAATAGGTATTTATAGTTTTTATAAGATTCCCCAGATGGTCTTTTTGGAATTTTATATAAATGTTTTTATTTTATCTTAAAACTAAAGGTTATTTATTTATTTACCACCGTGTATTACTACCCGTTATAGCTATACGCTCTTATACTAGTATTGCTGATCATTTTAGGGATTAAAAGCTTATATTTTGAGAATGTGTACGCGCAATTGCGTGGAGAAAGATTGTAAAATTATTTTTAAAAATTATCCTCGGTGTACTCAAACGAGATTAGAACCTTAGTATCCCCGTCATCGGTGGTTTCATCCACTGCCAGAGTAATGCCTTAGACCATACGTTACCCGAATCAAGAATAAAAATCAAATTATTTCTCAGAATCAACTCTAACAATTTTAATTAAATTCGTTTCTAGATAATGTTAATAACAAAAGCTTGAATAAAATTGCGTATTTCATTTTTCTGCAAGATACCTTATAGACTACTCTACTTAAGTGGATATCTCTAATTTCGTAAATATACCATCAGATTTTTGATAACTCAAATAATTAATCATTAAAAAGTTGTAGTAATATTAAATATTAAAAGCTTCCTTTCAATATATTTTTGTAAGACCAATAATTTCAAATGTTAAGTAAACAGGGGTATGGAAAATGGGGAGATAATTTTAATATTAAAGTAACCTTTAGGTTATTTCCTAGTAAAATGAAGTCCACTTTTTTAAAATTCAAAACATGATTAGATATTAAATTTAATCAAAATCATTAAAGCCTAATTTTAGAAAATCTCTTTATAATTTTTATGCTCATAGGCAAACTACTCTTAATTTTAGGGGTATATATTTTTTATTACTAAACTCACTTTGGGTAACCTTATTGAAAACATAGATAGCAAGTTTTAGCTTATTCAGTAAAATGTTTTCGGGATTGGGTTAAGGGAGTCGTTAAACTTTGACATCCATCATCAACTTGAATTCAATTTATTTTTGATCACAATACTTCCTATCTCCAATATGTTATTCAAAGGTAAATAAAACATTATATCCAACCAATGAGCAAACATGAAACAATATTCATAATTACAGAAAAATTAAAGTTTATATCCTCAAGATTCGCCAAATAATATATAGTTCATTGCTCTTTGCCAGACGATGTATTTTAAATGGTTTGGTTACCACTAGCTTGGCGCTACGGTGTTTTTGCATTAAATTTGTAAATTATTAGAAATCACATTCATTTCCCCGTTTTGAGTTTTTTGTAAAAAAAAAAATATTTTATCGGTTATACGGGGACGGGAGTCTTTGTTATGTAAATTTTCAACTAGCCCTATCCACAAATCCATTTTAAAATATTATATACATTTATCCTAGAAACAAAGAGTTTTAAAAATTATTTTATATACAAGTTATAATTTTTGATAGGCCTAAATGTTTGCTACAATTCCATATTTTAAATTATTGTAAATATAAACGAAAAAAAAAATATTAGCCTACATTGGAGATATCCTCCAATATAAATTGATTGTCCTTTACACAATTTGCTCGGGAAAGTGAGATATACCATTTATTTTTTAATCTTAAGTTATACCTAAATTTGGATTTTAATTTAAAAAAATTAGAACCAATTCCGAGAAAATTGTTTCTTTTCATTTTGACCTTTTTGTATACTAGTCTTAATTTTTAGGGTAGATCAGTATTTTCAATTTCTACCTGGAGAATATTGTCTACACCCTAAGCAACAAGCTGCAGCTCAAACTCAAAACTGATTTAGGCCTATTCATAGTCACATAGGTAGAGAGATGATTTTGCGAAAAATTACTATTTCTGGTTCAAAGGTAGACTAGAAAAACGTCACCATCCTAAACATATTGATGTCAATATCATTGATGATTATAAATCTTTCTCCTAAGAATCACGGGAACGCAAGAAAAGCTCATTCTTATATAGACATTTACGAAATGTTCTTTTTTTCCTCGTTTCCATACAATATTTTTAACGTAAATATTTAAAATTCAAATTTATAATAGCACTATTCTATTTGTCAAATATAAACACATGTTAATGTGCTTTCCATATATTATAAAAACAGGACTAAATATTACTGAATGTTAAAATATTAAACAACTAAGTATTCTTATAATAATCAATTTCATAATTACTTATCATGTTTTACTTTTGATTACCCCCTAATCACAATCACTGTACTTATATTATCTACAACGTTTAATAAATTTAGAATTTGAATAATAAATTAATTTTTTTTTTAGATTGATGTAAATCTATCATACAAATAATCATACATATTAGTACTATGTAATTTATTTAACACATATATTTTTATCAATATTTTTTGACGTTCAATGCAGTTTAAAAATTTTTGAATTTTACAGGGAAATTAAAATATTACTAGTGTCATTACATATTTTTTGATGTTTTTAATACAAATATCAAATTTATTTTAACATACTATATTATAATCCTCTAATATATGTAATTTGAAAAATAAATCAAACTTTTATGAAACTAGTCGTGCATATATATAATTTTTTATAACTTTACAGGTTTATAAATTTTTTGAAATTAGGTTTACCAATCGGTTTGTCCTCATTTTCAATTTGGTATAATCATCCGGCAACTTTTATCACGCGATACTATTATTTAAAGAGATGTTGGGAGAGGTATACTAAGAATCCAGTGTTTAACCATTATTTCTTAAATGGTTATATTGTTGATTTTATATCCGTCATTAATTAATTTGGTTTAGCAATACATTCGATTTCTGACAGTGCAGACAAATGTATTTTTAAACATTACTTTCTTAGTTTATGTTAAGACTTATCCTGAAATATTTTTTAAATATGTATTTCAAATGCTTTTTCCTTTAGTTAAATAATACAAGCCTAATTAAAGTTATAACTGTCCAAGGAATATAGGAACTTCTAGAATAAATAAGCATTAAAATAATAGTTGATCTAATTCAGTAGTCACATGGTCTATTGCGTAACTTTACTACTGGTTTGGACTTTTCAGGACGGTGTTTCTCGTGTTAAAATAACACTAAGGTCTAATGAGCTAGTTATATTTATCTATTTCCTCAATATTTATCTATGCAACTGTAGATAAAACGCTTCTAATATTATACTATACCATTCATAATCTAAAAGCATAATTAATATTGTATGAGCTTTACCCAAACGATTCCCAAGATGTTATAAATAGATATCATTTATAAATATAAATATATGTTCTTTATGGTTATATTTGTACAATGTAAATATCTATATTAATAAAAGTCTAATGAATTACGAAGATATAAACTTCTATCCTGAGGACTTTTATTATTTCTCATTGCGCTAGAAACCTGAAATTTGATGAAATTGTATACGAACCACACAAAAGGTGCGAAATAATTTGAAACATGAGAGCTTATAACAAAGCAAAAGAAATCTTTTTTTCATATTAATTTCAATTAATCAACATGTTAATTGAATTTGTAAGCAATAAGTTACTAAAGTTGAAAATACAGCTTTAAATTTAAAGAGAAAATGCAAATTATAATACATCTGCCTGTTTTATAGATTTGTTTGTTGATTTGTATTCATATAAGTAAATAGAAAAGTATTTCTTTGGAATAATAATAATAACAATAATAATAATAATAGCACAAGTAGCGTTAAACATAATAAGTCAATTTGAGATTAAATTTATGTACTGAACATACGTATTCAGACAAATCAATTACCACTCTAGTTAGAATATATTTTGAAAATGAAAGAGTGGGGAAGATACATTGACAGGAATAAGCCGTTTAAGTAAAGAGGCCCGATCCTTTCAGGCAGATCTTTTCCTTTATTTGTTCATCAGCCGAACCAAAGGAGCTGGAATTATACTTTATTTGATAATATCTACAAATACATTTGCCAAAGAAATGTTATAATAATATAATATAATAATTATGATGACTGTGAAATTATGGTTCTCTGATATTTACAGAACCAACTGATCCTCCACGGAGTTAAGTTGGAAGAATTTAACTTGAATAAAGCTCCATAAAGCCTTAGAGAAAATTATCCAAGATATTTTTGTCATGAAATAATTTGCAAAACTACGAAATTTACGTTGTACAAAATCTTGAGTGAGGATGACATTGAAAGCTGCAGCCTTTATCTGTGGCCAAACTGCTAATATAGGATTAGTCAACCATGGCTTCAAGCAATGAAATACAAGCAGTCGATAATTTTCTGAAGAATATACCATATTGAATCATAATTTCACATCTGGGAGAAAGGTTTATTAATTCTTCCGCGTTCATATATAACAGCAATCGTACATATAAGTATTAAATACTCTCAGTTGTTGAAGGAGTTTTAAATTCTTATGATAAACAATAATGCATAGGATATTGACAGTAGATTTTATTATTGACTAATGAAATTATGGAATGGAAAACTGAGAATTTACAGTTTGAAATAAAATGCATATGGAATGTCAGAGAAAATATTGACACACTGCTTGATAGTTCCCGAAACATTTGGAAATAGGCTGACCCCAACTCATATTTTGAATGACCACACTGTGTCCACGAATTGACGAATATGCTAAGAAACTCGGGAATAATTTAGTATTTTACAGTAAGGATTCCAATAATCGATTGGTGTGAACTCAGTCAAATGTAAGTATATGCGAGAAAAATATGATTATACAGTAGATTTTTGACCTTTGCACAGCCTTGGGAGTTCCACCACACAAGTTAAACCTAAAAACAGTGTGTTTATTAATTACACTCCTGGTTTTTTTAAATACTAAAAAGGGCCTATTAAATAGAACTTGTTCATCTGTATCTAAATTGGATGAAAATATAATCCATACAAATATTTTAACAATTTTAGCTCAAGGTAGATATGTTTTGGAACATAATATATTTGGCACCTGTAGACCCTTGTATAGTCTATATTTTGGGACGTAGCTAGCTCCCAATTGAATTGGTGTTCTCAGTTACTATTGATTGGTTACAAGGCCAATCCTTGAACATGGATAATATCAATTTCCCCTTGTTCGTATTTAGCTATGACAACTTTACGTGTCTTTTTCGTAAAATATTTTATAGTTAATTTATTAAATCTAAAACTGATTTTGTTTACTCTCACTGTTATTAATCTTAATTAATTTAATTCAATAAAAGAAATAATTATTTTTAAAAAACAAATCATAATGTTATATGTGCTTTTCATATTGAAAGTTAGCTTTAGTTATGTCGGTGAATATTATAATAAACCTGTCTTTTACAGACCTATAAACTAGTTATTAACAATATAATCGAAATTTCAGCTATTTAACCTATACATTTGTTCGTTAAAATATTGTATGGATATATAACAGATAGTAATTTTATTTAAAATATTTACATGTAATGCTAATTTAAAATTACCTTTATTATTATCCATTTATTCAATGAACTGACATTGTCATGTCATTTAAAATCACGTTATGTAGCAAGGACATATTGAACAACCGAAAACATTAATATTTTTTATTAAAAGAAGAATTTTAAAAAAAGCTGAGCTATAGTTTTACTTTTAATAGAAAATATTTTTCCTCTCTAAATAATTGTTTAAAACTTCCCCTCTAAGCATCTTCACTGTCTAACCCTTTAGTTTTGTTGCCATGTGACGTCACTTACATGAAATATATGACGTCACTGGCAGAGCGTAAGGAAGTGTGTAATTCAAATAAAGCCGGAGCCTTGTTATTATAGTGTTAAGCTTATAATTAACGTTCGCCGGGTTTCAGAGCCGCTAGGAAGACTCACTCTTACAAGGGCTTTTCCCCAGGTGGAGCCCCTGATACTTAGCCTAGCACGCTTAACAGGCTTGTTACACGTATAGTCTGCCATGAACGTCGCAAGGCGAGGATAAAAACTTGCAGTTTTTATATTATTTAATATTTTATTATATTATATTATAAACTTATATTTAGCTGAGTCATTTACCAAACACAAATAATATTTTAACTTTTATTTCTTAATTCAAAATATACATTTTAAGAATTAGGATTTCAATCTATATATTATAATGCTTTGTATTTAAGATATTTTTTTGAAAGAAGGAACAAAAAGGTGAACTTATGATATAAAAATATATTAGAATATTATAAAATTATATATAATAGAAAGAAAAATAAGGAAATAAAATATAGATATATAGTTAACTCTAATTTATTTATATATTACATATGCTCTTAATTTTTTATTTCAAAAAATGTTCATTTTACAGTTAAATAGTTATTATATCTATAGTCATATACAAAACTGATGTGTTATGAATTTTTCATAACATCACAGATTCAGAATACTCAAGAATGTTCTCAGTGTGTGTCTTTTTGACAGTTGAAAAGAAAAAGAATTGCTATTTGCAGAAAGGAAACATTTCCAAAAAAAAAAAAAACAATTTTTTGGGGAGTTACATTTATCCATGTTGGCTATTCTTGAATTATCAATTAGTAGGTTGTTGAATAAATTTGGTTAGATAATTATTCTCTTACAGTATCCTGAACAAAATGTTGGCTTTAAGCAGATAGGTTTACATTATTATTTTATTGTGAAAAATAAACCCTCACTATTTATTAAAAATTAGACATTGAAAATTAGACGAGTTTTGACCTAAAGTTTTTCCAAACAATAACATTGACTTTAAATCTATTATATAAATATTTCCCACTCAAATAATTTAAAGTGTAATTAAATACTAAAATATTAATTATAATGATATTAATTTACCAAAATATTTGTGGCAGTTTTATTTAATATAATATCTAATATTACAAATATGTGTCTAGGCCTAAAGGGTAATATAAGGGGAGCTCGCACCAATGGAAACGCAAGCAAAGATATCAATCTCATATTATATTATTGTATTATTTAGCAGTGACAAAAAGTTAGTGTTTTTAAAAGGACATTCCTCCTCTAAATTATACTAGCCTCAACCCTATATTATTAGTGATTTTTTTTAATATCTTGGATCGGTATTAAAATAAAGTGCACGCAAAAAATAAAAGATGATAATTTAGTATTTACTTAATTTGAGTTGAGACCAACGTCTTTACTTACACTTAACCACGTGTCTACATAATGCATGTAAATATTTAAATATTAATAATAGATTAATTTTAAATGGATGTAATCCCATTAAACAAATATGCGTATATATCTAAGATAGGGTGGAAGGGGAAACGAGAAATGGCCAATATTTTTGCAGTTTCCATGGAAAAATATTTTGCCCAAAATAAATGAAATATCGCTACAGTAAAAACATAAGGTTTAATTTTCTTAACGTGTTGACATCAACAGTTCCTGAATATACATCATTATCATGGTGGCAGTATCTAAAAATATTTTAAATGAAGATAAATTGTAACCATTAAATTGTAGAGCACCCTTGACAAATATTCAAGAAATCGGAGGGTCATCATACAGAAAAAATAAAATTCCATATTTGTACTAAACAATGTTTTATTTATATAGGCTAAACAAATATTTTACCCTAAAATCTTCAAAAACACTGTCTTTTTCTCGCGTTTCACCTTGATGTGGAATGAAAAGAGACACGAGGAATGTTAGGTGTTTTTTTTTTTTGCAATTTTCATATTAAAAAATTATTTTCACAAAAATAAATTCACTATTGCTCCAGTAGAAACATAAAGTTTAGATTTCCACAGTAGGTAATATCAACAGTTCTTGGATATTTGACATGAGCATAGAATTTTATTAGAATATTTTAAAATTAAGATTAATTTTAACATTCAATTATTATAGGTAGCTTTTTACAGATATTTAAGAATTGTTGAGAGCAATAAAAATATTTCCACACTACAAGACAACCAATTTACTGCTATATGCACAAGGGAGATAGGCTATATCAATCTTCAGAAGAAATTGGAGTATGGAGTATTATGACTAGTAACAAGCATTGAATTGCTAGGCAAAAATTTCCCCATAGTAAATGGCTGAGTTTTTAAAAGATATGGATGTTGGTTCGAAACAAGGCAGATTTTGTTTTTAGGACAAAGGTATCTCGCCTGAGGTAATAGAGGTGGATGTGCTACGCTGGTCTTAGCGTGTGTGTCAAGGATAGGGTGGTGGGTATGCCTGTGTTGGTTTGACGTGGCGTTGCTACATGTGTTGCCTACCCCCAAGGTGCATACAGCGCTAACTTTGACGTCTCGTAGCGCTAACATTTGGCGTTACCGACTCTAAGTTTACTACGTGGAAGTACTGGTCATGTCCGAAGTGTTCTGAATAATAATGAAAATGGTATATTTTATCGAAATTATTATTTTATATAAAAACTCCCCTTTGTATTTTTCCATACACTTCCACCTTAACACGCATATATTTTATGAGTAGCTTTAAACAAATAGATAATTTCGTATAAATGAATATAGTTTAAATACATATTTTTTCTCATTGTAAAAAATATTACAATATTTAACCTATATTAAATATTTTGTATACCAAAACTCGATATAATTAAGCATTAAAATGCATTAATATTGTTAATAACAAAAACTAGCTTTAAATAAACTTTTCATTTAAAAAAAAACCCATTGACAACAGACCTGGGAGCACCACAACTGACTAAGGGAGCAAACCACCCTCCTAGAACTTTCCATCGGTTATACTCACCCACCCCTCCATCTTCCTTCCACGCATATGAATTCGCAATTATAACGAATATAAAAGAGATAAGAGATTCTACACATAACTTTTACTGCACACGGGGGTTATTAAATTTAGCTTTTGAAATAAGGTTTTCTTCATTCTTTTCACAAAAGGCAGTGACTATGGGAATTGTGTGCGACTATTTATTAAGCCGTAGTCCAACCATTCCCAGGAAATAACTAGAAGACAAAAATAAATTGAGATATAACAAAGAGAATAAAATGAAACCTTTTTACTACCTACACATTTAAAAAAAATTGAAATGATTTGCAGATTAACATAGAACATATCTATATTCATATACAATATTGTACATTTAAATCATACAATATTTTATCTATATATAAACTTCCAGAATTTTCGTAATTTAGTAAAATGATATATCAGGTGCTGGTGGGCCTAAGAGTTAAAATAGTAGAACAAACTAAATTCAAAAGTAAGTTTTAAATAATTATAGTAAATTTAAAATTGCAGGAGGGAGCTATTTATTTTATTAAGTCTATTGGAATCAAGCATAGTAAAGATTATGTGAACAATTTTTGTATAAAAATCTTAGGATAAATCATATAACAAGTAATCTCGAAAGGCTCTGATCCAAATTTAATTATTTAACAAAAAAACTACCCAAAGAAATGTTTACCAAAGATCCTTAGCTTAATGTAAAACTACTCTTTAAGTCGTGGCAAACTTGTTTTTTTGAAGATGAATGTGGTGCCTTACCTAGAATTTGGGTTGATTATCTAATATAGAGTTGTTTAAAATAGACCAAGAAAAATCATTTAAATATAATAATTTAGGCATGATTTTAACATAATGGAACACATCGAGCTAATCTGATATTGTAACTTATATTATTCGTTTCAAATCAACAAATTAAAAACTGAAAATTAAATAATTAAATTGGAAATCGATATCATTGAATACACGCCTTTTCTAATGGTTAGTACTCATCCTTATAACGACTAACGATTAATGTTTCAGTTCCGGCCCAAGTGATCTGGGCAGTCATTGGGAAAGATGCTGAGCTACCCTGTGACCTGACCCCGGACCCAGGAGATAGGGTCAACATGGTTCTATGGTTCAAAGATTTGTCAGGGATACCCCTATACAGGTAAAACACTTTGGTCCTTACTTTAGAATTTATTGACAAGTATAATGGAAAGTCATTTCCCTGTGTATCCACAAATAATTGAGAACTATATAATAATCAGTTAGGATGGTTAGAAATAAAAATAAATAAAAATGGCTGTTTCAACAAAATAAAATAAGCATTGTTCCATGGTTATTTTTACAAAATGGGTTATTAAACAAAGGGGTGCGAAGCTATTAATGTGGTTTTAGAAGACGGTATAAGAGTTTTACCAAGCTAAAGGAATATTAGTATTTAATTGAATTATAAAACTAAAATCAGAAAACCATTCTCAGTGCATTAGACTGAGATTCTTATTCCAACTTTCCCTTCAAAAACAATTTTTTTTATCGTGATCTTAGCATCTTAGATTGCTATGTCTTGACCAACAGTCTGGAGAATTTCTATAAAATTAATTAATAGTTATCTAGAAAAAATGGTCAAAAAATCTTCAAATAAAATACATCTGCTCTTATGGTTGGTGTGTGTCAAGAATTCACTTCTCTCCATTCCAGTGACTACATCGTCTAAGGCAGTTATGTTGAGTATCATATGCTCAATGTTGATAGGGCTGTCATGATTAAAATTCAGACCTGATGCACTGTATATACTTTTACAATTATGATTATTCACAAATGATTAACAGCCCTCTTTATTTAAAGCCATTTTTCAAAATTAACTTTTACAATCTCTGCCTCTTTAATGAATATCAACACAAAGGTTGCAAATCATTAAAATTATAAAATATTTCAATTAATATTATTCAACTACCTCTTTATATTAAGCTTTTGATAGCCTTTCGATATATTTTTTTATATAAATATTAAGTTGGATGATCAAAGAAAAAATTTATAATTTTTAGTAAAAAATACAAATTCTAAAAATTATCTAGAAAACCGATACAATCTATATTTCAAATTCCAGTGGTAAATGCGCGCAAACAGATCTAATACCACATACAGTATACAAACTTCGCACTACTTATGCCTGATTTACATGTAGATCTTCTTTAAAAAATCCGACCCACTTAAATAACTCTATCTGTACCGGGAAGATAAATATAGTAGGAATCTTGTAGAAAGGAACATTTGAAGAAAAAAAACGTTAGATGTAATACTGGAAGCATTTTACTTTAGTACAAGTTTAACAACCCATTTGGTAAAGTTAATAATCGGATACATTTTAATGTTATTTATATGCGGCTATACAATACATTCATGAAGGTAGAGTGTGTGGATTGAAATAGAGGGATATACTATGTAACACGTGGTTAAATGATGTAGATTGATGTGCGAAGGAGATAAACTTTTAAAAGTTTGAATAATAAAAGAACGAGCATGGATGCCTTGGTGTATGGTTGTTGTTGAAGTGAATAGTAAAAAATATGGAAGTGTGGTGATGGTAGTCAGAAAGGAAGTACAGAGTTTTTTCTTAGCTATAGACACATTGCACAGTTTTTTTGCTCACCCCGTATGGGAACTGCGTGATTGATTATGTATGTATGCTATTTAATACATAATATATGAGCATTAGTAGATATATCATAGTATTAATGGCAGCATAAAACCCTTCCAAGTCGAAGGTGGCTGCGTTACCTAAGAGCTTGCGAACTTAAATTGAGCAATAATATGTATCTGACGATTTTTGCACGTCAATCACATGATCTGCCTTAAAATATGAGTGAATAACAATCCTGAGCCCAGGAAAACTACTGGAAGAACATTGACATACTTAGAAAAATGTCCTGGGTTCAATTACTTTGTCCAAGTGTCATTTTTAAATTTAAATAATATATATTACTTGTCATAATTCTAGATATTCATTCAAGCCACACAAAGGGACAGTTGTAGCTATCATGTAATTACGTTTATGAATATAATTTTACAAACTTTTAACAATATCAAAAATGTTTTTGTCATTTGTAATTTGGACTGTACTGTGTATCTTTTTGGCTCCATGCCAGTGATCTCGAATGATAATATCTGCCTTTGACCCTAGACTGAATCCCATAGAGATTCGTTGGATACAGTTTTCAACATTGGGTTTTTCACTGTTAAATAAGGGTTGATTATCTTCTATTAAACTATCCTCTCAGCCTTAACCTTTTAGAATAGGTAATTGATAACCTTACTTTATAGCCTACAAATATATTAATACAAACCATAGAAAACTAAAGTAGCCAGATTCGATGATCACATGGTATGAAGCATCACTCTTACAATTTAGTGGAATTCCGATTACAGGAATATTGTTGTTTAATTCACCATCAAGTGTACTGAGACTTTTTTCCTAAATGTTTGACCACTTTTCCTCCATTCGAATGAGGCTACACATACTCTTATCTAAACCTAAACTTATTCCAAAACAAATTGTCGTAGTTATTACCTGTATATACAACACGATGGAGAAGTAAAACTAGGTGTAAAAAAGAAGACATATACAAAACGATTCGTTTTCTGTCTTTATGTACCGGTGGACAGGTGGACTATACGTCAAGTTCATAAATTTTAGTGTGTTGTTGACAGGAAGGCGGGGAATTTAATCCGAAGCAAATGTACTGAGAGTGAATTTCCCTAAATTGTTGCTTCTTTTATATACACACATTTAGATTTCTTCTAAAATATTACCTGCCTCGGTGACGTAGTTGGCTAACGTGCTTGTCGTGTTGAAGCTCGACTGCTGAGGACGGGGAGATCGAGGTCCGAATCTCGGTCGGGTGAACTGTTTTTTTTTCTTTCTTCTTAAATGGTTTTCCACTCCCCCTCCACGCAAATGCGGGTTCATTTCCTCTAATTCATCCTTCCCAATTCCTAATCCATTAGCGTTATTAGCACTTAAAGCGTATAACCCGAACGGGTAGTAAGACGTGGTGCTAAATATTATATTCTAAATTATTCTACCTTAATCACCCAATCCCTGTTAGTGTAAATAAATGAGTGAATAATATTATAACTTACCAAGGGATTGATACTAAACGAGTCATGATAATTATTTTGATATTTTGCCCGTTAACATTCTTCTATTTTATTTAGAACTCTGAAATAAAAAAAAAGTCTATAAATAATTAGTAATGTTTCTGTTCTCACCGTAGCAGACATTCAATGCCTCATGCGCAATGTCTTTTGATCTGGTACCAAAGGAAAATATGTATGGGTGGCAACGAAAGAGAGGGAGAATTTCGACGACATCCATCAAGTGAAGTCCCTATAGATTGACGTCTGGGTATGCCCCTAGGTCACATATAGAGCACGAGGGGTGTAGAAGTATGGAGGGAGTTGATAAAAAAAAGAGGGGGTGAGATATTTACTGCTTTAGTTTAAAGCATACGTCAAACTCTACGATCCACGTATGACCCTTTAGCTGTGCCAGTATTATATTGATGGAGGGTATGTGAGTACCGCCTCTTCACCCTACACCCCCTTCTCATCCTTTATGAATATACGCTACGAGCAGTACGTGGTCGGAAATGTTACATTCTCTTTCATATAAATATTGCCCGTACATTTCACTCATGTCTTGATTTACGTATTAAAATAAGGAAGGAAATGGAATGTTAATATATAGTTAAATAAATTAATTTTATTTAAATAAAATACTGACAGCAAAGTTGTTTTAGATGTGATATAGCTATTATTAAATGGCCTAATATATAGTTCGCATTCACAACAATAAACCTATATATGTTTATCACAATACATATTGTCTTACAACGTTGCTATCTAAAAATATATTTTACTTATTTGCTAATCAATTTTTTAAAAAATACTATTTAATAATTTTTAATATATATTAGTAGTGAAATAAAATTATAAAAGTTAACATAAATTTTCAATTCTATGTCAATAATACTATCATAACAAATATACTTTTCAAATAGATATTTAAAATTTCAAAGTAACTTTTAAATATAATAGTCCTACAGTGTATCATTTTAATACAAATTATCTTAAACTCTTACTAAAAGTGATACATACTAAAATACATTCCATTGGAAATAAATAAGTAAATATATTTGAAAATGTTGATTACAAAATATCTGTATAGCCGTGTAATCGAAGAATAATAGTTTCATATTTAAATGAAGGAATTTATATATTTTTATTAAAATATTAATTTTAATACTCATACGGATCAAAGTAAAATCTATTTCACACGAAACAAAAATTGAAATAACACTTTTCTCAACTTCAAATGATTTAACATAATTTTTATACGGTGATATTATTATACAATTCAGAAGGAATGAATTAAAATCTTACAGAATAATACTTATCACCACGTCTAACTACCCATTAGCGTTATACGCTTAAATACTAATTACTCTAATTGGTTAGGAATTGGTAAGGATGAATATAGAGGAAGTGAACACGCATTTGCGTGAAGGAAGAAAGGAAAACCATTATGGGAAAACCACCCTATTTCACCCAACCAAGATTCAAACCTCAACTTCTCTGTACTCGACAGTCTAGCCCAACATGAAACTTAGGCGTTTGCTAAATACGCCACCAAGGCGGGTAAATTTTACAGAAACTTTAATCATCATGTAGTCCGCTTTAGTTGCGTCACAATCGTGTTAGACTAGCTTGCTGAAGATGAGGATCATCAGGTATTAAAACCGGTCAAGTCTATTGAGGATAGTATTCCTCAGATGGTTTAACACTCATCTTCCACGCAAATAGAAGCAGATTACTTCTAAAATGCTTCTTTCTTAATACGTATTGAATTAGAGTTAATTATAATATTTAAGTATAACTTCAACAGGTAGTAAGAAACGGCGATAACAAGAATCCTGAGTTTAAATATAATTTTTATTTTGGTTCAAATTCAGATAAAGGTGTCCCAGCCTCCTTCATTCATATATATATATACATTCATATATATATATATACATACATATATATATATACATTTATATATATATATATACATTCATATATATATACATTCATATATATATATACATTCATATATATATACATTCATATATATATACATTCATATATATATATACATTCATATATATATATATATATATATATGGTAGTTATAGCTCTTAGACATTATGTATGAATTGTGTATGTATGTATGTATATATGTATGTACGTATGTGTGTATGTATGTATTTATGTATGTATGTATGTATGTATCTATGTATGCATGGATGGATGGATGTATGTATGTATGCATGCATGTATATATGTATGCATGATTTCATGTATGTATGTATGTGTGTGTGTGTGTGTGTGTGTGTGTGTGTGTGTGAAGGTATGTGTTTTTGAATGTATTTGTGAATTTATGTGTGTATGTATGTGTGTATGTTTGTGTGTATGTATGTATGTATGTATGTATGTATGTATGTATGCATAATTTAACTAAATTCCTGACAAAATAATCTTAAATAATATTAATCTTTATATTGTGAAGTATTGTCAAACATTTTGTAACGTTTGATTAAAATCTAATTTTATGTTTACGGACTGTAAACATAAAATGTTTCTTTTTTTTAATATTTGTAAATAAAAGTATTTTATATAGATTTGGGTTATTAATCTGTGGATATAGCATGTATTTTATAATAATTAATCTGCAAATCTATGAAAACCCTTCAAATATTTTATTAGGTTACTATTAACTGTTAGGATACAAGTAGTTATATAAAAATTCACAAACGCTCTTTTAAATTGTCATAGTCAAATTTTAGCATCGAAATATTTATTACATTTGTCTGTCAGAAAAAGTAAGAGTAAATTAATATATAGATAAACCTTATTTTTGCTTAACCCTCATATAAATTTAATGAGGAATACTTGATTGCCAAATGTTTTCATTATATATTATGACACAAAGTATAAATATTTTATTGGTTGAAATATGGATTATAATTATTGGAGTTCAAGCAAAAAAATATTTTTTGGGTGGCTGATTGATGACAGACAAAGAAAATATATTTCAGAGTAAATTTACTCCGATTTATGTGGATAATTTATAGGAAACCATTAAAAAAAACCACCAAAATGAGTACCTAAATTTTTACTTATCTCTGGAGTAACCATTAAATAAATCACAATAGCACTAAATGATCTCAAGAAAAAATATGGATGAGTTTATTTATTTTAAACAAATAAATCAATTTCCATATAAAGTAAACTATGAAAAAAAATTAATAAAGTATTTTTTTTTTACAGTTTTAATTGTTATTTGATTATAAATAGCTTTTTTTTCCAACATATACAGCAATGTCATATCAAAAATAATTTTTATTCTGTTTTGTCCAATTTATGCAATCCAATTTTGTGTGAATCAATTATGCAATAAGGTTCATATAGGAACTTCTAAGCGAAAAGGAACTCATATTCATTCGTTTTTCTCTTTTAATTTTCCTTTTTTTTTACAGTGCGTGGATTTAATTTACGCGTACGTCCACCTGCCTTCTACTCTTACTCATCCAGTTGCGCGAATTGAATTGACTGTGTTGGGGTTACACCTACGAAACCGAGCATGAGATGCAAATGAAGGGACGAGTTAAAAGGGAAAGTAAAAATGAAAGATGGTAAGGTGAAATAGAAATGAGGTGGAGAGGGGTAAAAAAGGGGAGAGAGAGAATGTCTGGGACAAAATATAGTGTGAGCTGGAATAGAATTAGGGGATGATTCAATACTGTGTCCATTAGGGTGGCGGTGTAAATGGTAAAAAATAGGGGACAGAGATGGAGGGGGTTAAAGGGACAACGCGCATAAAAATTGGTTTAATATTTATATTTATGTAGACGTAGCTTCGTTAAAATTCACAGTAAAATAAATAAAAATAGTTCAAAAGGTTTAAACGGTTCAAACGATGAATGGTATGTATAACTATATATATGTATATAAATAAATATTAGGTTGGGGAATTCTTTACTAATGAAAAGCAGTTTTGTGGCATTTAAAGTTGAAACGTATTTCCTCCACTAATGGAACTCGTTAAAAGAAAATAATAGGTATTTACCAACAAGCTTAAAGATATTCGGATACTTAGAATAAATAATTCTAAAAATACTACATCGTTGAACATTTCTTTAATCGCCATAATTACTTGCTTATGCTACAAAATGTAAAATAAAGCTTCCTAACAAATACATTACCAACGAAAGACTTACTTTACAAATAAAATAATTCTGTAGGTATTTGTATTAATAACTGTTTTGCTCTCGATGTAATGGCTTATGATGGACATGATAAATAATAGCTATAGTTAATGAAAGTCTTGTTTTGATTTATAGCTTATAGTGGCTTATTTATAATATGATATCCTGTACTAATGTTTAAAATTTCAAACATATTTTTACTTTCTCTCGACATCTTGGAGAGAAAGTATTGTGATCGTCAAAAAATCTAACTCAAATTTTGATAAAGGTCGGCGTTTCATAACCCCCTAAAACAAAAACAAAATTGTTCTCGCAATTACATTTCTCTGTCTGTTTGTACCTTGGTCTAGAGCCGAAAGGATTTTATCGATTGGGCTAATTCTTGGTATCTGGTGCTTTCATAATTTTCTCCCCAAAGGATTTTTGGAATCAGCCATCTGACTCTTAACTAATGGTAGTTTACTGATGGGCAAAAACAGAAAAAAAAAATCAATTTTCTCACAATTTTCTCAAACGATTTTATTAAATTTTATATCTTGAGACCGTTTATCATTATAAACAAGATGGCAATTCTCTTACTCTTATGAAAAAGACTTTTAGGGTCGTTCACATGGGGAGATTTTCCAATTTTCATTATTTTTCCGCAAACATCTGATATATGAAATAACTAATCATTGTAAAGTAGTTAGAAAAAAATATTTTAAATTAAATATGTATTTATAGAACCAACTGTTTCTGAACTATAAGAAATATTCTTTTTGATTCAGGTCTTTGAAATATAATTTTATTCTCATTATCTTTGGTAGACCAAGATTTCTATCTTTTCTCAATTTTTATGAAACATTATTACTGGGGCCTAATGCCATAGAGTAATTAATTAACAATATATATTATTTCACTTATGATATATGTTTTAAAATTTCTACAAAAATGTAGCGAATATTTTTTTTTTCGTTTTGCAAAACTTATTAGTTTTTAGTAAATTTCTATTTTAGGATTAAATTGAGAGAAAGTCTGTGTGTTGCGCCATATGATTTATTTAAATTCTTGGTGCTCTAATAAATTTGGTGATACTTTGAAAAAAGAGTTAACTAACTAATTATTCCAAGCCTAAGACTTTGGATTTAAGATTAAGGGAATGGGATTATATTATTAAGTCTGATCCTCCAAATTGAACAACATGTCATGAGTTCACTTAACGCTCTTTTCAAGAAAAAATATGTAAGAAAGGAAACTTTTTGGGGATCAATTCAGGTCAAATGAGGAATGGATTATCACATCCATAAATATATACATTTTTGAAAATTGGGTGGCTACTATGAAATAGATTGCCCTCTTCTACCACTTTTCAATGTAAACATATCACCTGTGGACGTATTAAAACAGAACAAACCAACATTTTTGCTGAGTTATCCGGAAGCAACAAAGAACCAGCTTATTTTAATCATCCAATTATAAAAACAAATATTTTTTAATCGGGAGTAGGGATGGTTCTACATTGAGGTTAACCCCTCACGAGTAAGAACATTTCCACAAGTTCAGTTCACGATTGCGCTAGAACAATTGAACAAATGTGGAACAAACGAAACCATTTTGCAGAACATCCCCGGAACAAACGATCTCAACAATAGAATGTAAAATTTTAAAACTGTTTGGTAGGAGAGGTTACCGTAAGTTTGGACCTATAAATGTATATATATCTATTCATGGTACTATCAAAACTGAACAAACGAAAATATTTGTATAGAAAACAAATACCAATTGATTGCAATCATAACAACATTAAGTTTTAAAATCTAGAAAGCTAATAAATGGACGTATTTCTAAGTTAGCTCTTAGTCAAACAAGTAAATTTGATAAATTGTGTTTTCCTTTGGCAAACTCAACTACTACAAATGTTTAGTTTAAAATAAGTAAGAAACGAATAGGTTAAACGTAGATTCTACTTTCAGCTATCATGTAAAGTAGCAAATTTGTACTTAAATTTAACAGCCTCTTCATATACGAATGTATAAAATATTCTTCAACACATAAAGCATTAGAGAATACCAAGAGTATGTCATAAGCTTGAAAACATTTCAACAAACTATCCTGTTAGAAATAAAATAGATAGTTCGTATGGCATGGTTAAGCAGAGAAAAAGGTTTTATTAAAAAGCTTTTACAAATTGTATTTCAATGTTACAAGAATGCTTAAAGTTGACAAAATTTAGTTCGTTCCTCTAGTAGAATAGTATAACCTACACAAAGTTCTTCATTAATCATGATAATTTATATTTCAATAAAAGCCATTTTAAAGTTAAGTATATATTTATAATTTTAATTAATTTACTATTGTTTCATACTAATTAAATGTCCACCTTCTCCTAAACAGCTTCCTTTGTTGTAGCAAGAAACTCAGTTATTTCTCTTGCATTAAGGTTAGATCATTAACTCAATGTGTATTTTAGAGATATATTAAGTTAACTATGTAGTTAAGCTTTTAGCAGTAAGTCGTATTATTTATTATAAAAACGGATTAAATATATAAGTTTAGGTTAGTAGTTTACTTACTTTTAGCACGTTATATTTTCACCAATTCAGGCTATATGATATTGATTGATTCACATTAATAAGGATGAATTAAGTGGAATTTTATATAAATGTATCCGCGTTTTGTGTAAGAATAATGTGAAATCATCAAGGATAAAATACCCTCATTAAAACTGGCAGGGATTATAGCCTCAAACTTTCGGGTACCAAAAAGCTTGCTTAGAAGAGTTTGGCATTTGTTCCACATGTCTACCAAAGCGGGTAGTTTAACTAAACTACCAATATTTTCAAATAGTAAATCCAAGTAACTAACATTTAATTTTGATTACAAGAGATTTAAGACTACTATCTGCCCTGATTGACATGTATATTTTATATTAAATATAGTTGACTTACAGTGGCAGGCATGTTATGGGTCCGGTCCTTTGGCATGTGTGTTGATTTTTTAAAATGGTATTTATAGCAGTGGTTCTACCATCCTTTATACCACTGATGTTGATGTAGGTAGGTCCTAAATCATCTAAGATTAATCCAATATATATATTGCCAGATTTACTTAGTCCATATAAAATAGAAAGTGTATGGAATATGAAAGAAAATTTAATTATCAAGTGATTTACTATAAATTAATAGAATCATTTCGCCTAAAGAATTTAATGCCGTATTTAAGATAGTTATACGTTTAATAATTAATAACGCTGAAAAAAGCAAAGCATATGATCACAACAATAATACATATTGAGTACTAATATAACATTTGGTTTGACAGGAATAATGAGATTAAATATTAGTAACAATCATTTTATCAAGCAGCTCTGATATTAGATTTAAAATTAGGAAAATAATATATTGAGGAAATGCATACGATTACTTCTGGTAGCTCGGTAAGCTGTTGACATCTTGCCTTCTTTTATGGAATGTGAAACTCTAAATGTACAAAACACTAACTTTATTGGTTGTTCTTTATGTGTATTAAAAATTATATCTTAACCTTTTATGACGAAAACATATTTAGGATGTTCGAAACCAAGGTGCTTATGAAGATGTTTAGTGTAAAAAGGGATAAGACTACAAAATATTGGAGGAGGTTGCATAATGATTATTTACATACCCTGTACTTGCTAAAAGGCAAGGTTAGGATAATCAAGCCTCGTATATTACGGTGGGAAGGTCTTGCAGTAGAAATGGGATATTCTATAACCATTAAAAGAGTTTTGACTGACAAACTCAATGAGAAGAAACAATTGTGAAAACATTAGGATGGACCTGAAAGAGATAGGTTGTAATGAGGAGAACTAAATAGAACAAGCTCAAGATAGGAATAGTTGGCGTACTTTTGTAAGTGCGTTGATGGAATTTGGTGTTCCTAATGCCATAGAGTAATAAATAATGAATTGCTGTTTTTGGTTTGCCACACATGAGGCCTACATATTTTTCTATTCTATATCTATAAATGATTATCTGCTGGTTGATTGTTCTTAAGTATAAGGAGCTATATTCGTCAATCTTTTACAATTGAATCGATCATTTTTGGTAAATAAGAATATTTAGTAAATGTAAAGTTTATGAAATGCTTTATTTTCCATTTTGAAAGGGAACGTATCCAGGAGTTGTTTTTTAAAGAAATTATGGATCGACTTATTTCCTCCAAAACTAATATGTTAAAATAATAAATAATGTCTAAGATTATTTAAGCTTACAAAAAAAAATTTTGACTACCAATGCCATAATATTATTAATAATTAATACAATATTCTTAAAATAAACATATTATTAATATTTCTTAGACCAAGAATAAACATTTTGGCCAATATTTATTCTTCCATTCATCAGTGCTCACGTTTTACAGGGTGTCAGTTTCAGTTGTCTAGTTTGCTGATGATGAAAAATAAAGTAGGCCATGATCATGTTTATTTAAGTGGTTTTTAAAAAAAATCTCAATATCTTGGTGAAAAAATTGTTATTTTGATGTAATGTTTAACCTGATTTTTGCCTTAATTATTGGTATATCTTTCTATGTGGACTATAAGATAAATTTTAATTATCTTTATTCTTCAATTTATTGGAGATTAATGTTTATTTTTAGCACTGCATTTTACTACTATTTCAGACTATACGTTTAAATACTAGTTACATAATTGTGTTAGGGATGAGGAAGTTGTAATTTAGATTAAGTGTACACACATAAGTGAGGGCGAAAGAAAGAGAGAGAATGAAAGAGAGAATGGGAATATATTTAGAGAAAACCAGCCTCAGTACACCCAACTGGAATATAACCAGGATATCCCCCTTATCAGCAATATAATATATTGCGAGTATAGCGCCTTAGCCCATACAGTCAACAAAGTGGGTCCGATACATATTTCATACATTTAACAAGACCTACCTACTTTATCTAAGGAATTAGGAACTCTTAAGCTCATTGCCACACTTAAAAAATTACGTCACCTCTCCCTGTCTTGAGCTAGCTCATCCGGTCCACCTCAATATAACTTTTTTTTTCAGATCCACTCTAATGTTATTCATAAATCTGCGTCTAGGCTTAATTACACTAATAATACAAGTATATTTATAATAAATATATAATTTAAGGTAATTGCTATTTTATTTGAAGAGGGAGATAAGTGAAAATCAATTAGGAAAAACAAACAACAGTAGACCTAATTGGGATTAGAATCCCAACATCAATATTACCAGATTACCATATTGACTTAGCTATAACTTTAGTTCACATGTCAGCCGATGGAGGTAGTTTGATTATTAAAATTCCAAATCTTTTCATAAGATGATTTTCATATAATGGTTTCTTTAAAAAAAATTAAGTAGGTCATCCCATTTAGATATAAATTTATTAATGAGTCAAACTTCCCTAACAAAAATAATACTTATGTCTCGCTTATCTGATTTCACCTCAAGTAATATTTTGGAATAAGACCACAAACAACTTTAATAAAATCCCGTAAAATTACTCACGAATAAATCCATCGATGATCTGATGAAAAATGTTTACAAAACTTTTAACACGTCTCTCTAATTTTACGGACTTTGCTCCAAATAAAAATTACAATTAACTTTCGGACAAATAAAACTTCAATCAATCTTTGACGTTCTTTTTCTCCCNAATAAACCCATTGTTCTTTCATCCATTCATTTTATCTGGGTGGGGGAAAAAGAGTATCATATGGTTCTTTATTAGGCTTAATTTAGATATTTTACGGTACGCTCCCTCACTGCCGGTGTGCTCTATTATATAAAGGGTTACCCATATTTTATAGCAGGCGGTCTCAATTTTTTTTTGTTTTTAAATACAAATACATAAACCAGAATTCTGATAGTTAGAATACATTCTAAATAATTCTGATAGTCCAAATGTAAGGAGATTTTATTAATTTAAACATATTTTAGTAAATTTAAAATAACTATACCTTAAAATAATAATATGTTATGATTCAATATATTTTTCAATACGGATAGTGTAGTTTTGACGTGCTATCTTTGTTTGAGTACGTTTGTAAATCCAAATTGTATCTAGACACATCCAATTAAATAAAAAATTGCCTTGTGAAAGCAATTCGAAATATATTCTAAATGAATGTAATTTTTAAAAAATTGAGGCAATGACTAATTCAAATAGACTTTAAATGCACACAATTTAAAAACGTATCCAGATGAAGATTATTAATTTTTTTAAATATTTTTTGAGAGCACCAATTCAATTAATTTTTAGAGGCATCTAATGATATGAAAAAATAAATTTAGTATCAATAAATTTCAAAAATCACTAGAGGGTCACTTTAAACATATTTAAATATAATAATAAAACTCGTATTTTTACTACTAAGGTATCTGATCTAAATATAAATATTTGGAAAATAAAATACATTTGTAAAAAAAAATAGAACAGTTTCAAAATGAGTTTTGTATTTCTTGTTTTGATGGCCACATGGCCCAAGGTGTCACTCTTTTGTTTGACTAAGCCGATGTCAGGGAAATCGTGGTTCGAATGCTGGTCAGATGTATTGAGGATAGTTTTTCTAAAACAGGCCTTCCACTCTTTTTTCACGCAAAAAATTGGTAAACTTCCTTTTAATTCGAACCTTCCTTTTCCCTATCTCATAAGTGTAATTTGGTATATACGTGTACATCCTGAACAATTAGTAGTAACACATAATAATAACAAAACGTTTTTTGTAATTTTGATTTTAAATTAAACTCAAATATTCTAATGTGTGCTTGATTTTAAAATTGGAAGTTTAATTGTATGTTATAATAAAAGATTTTAAAACACACAACTTATGGACACATATCAATCTCATGCACTGTACGTAGTCCTATGATTTAATCATTATTATTGTCAACATCGAGATTTAAAAAAAAGTAGATTCCAATTATTTTTGGACTACAGGTTTCATCCGTTTGATTCAAATTGATATAAATAATGTCAAAGCTTCGATTCTGTCTGGTTAAATCAAGAGTGGTTTTCCAGAATTGAATTATACTTTTGCTTTCCAATCTTCTTTTTCCACTAATGTGGGGGGAGTCCTTCAATAGAATCCTTATAAACCAACCCTGATATTGAGTAATATATATAATTTATTTTGGTAACTATAAGCTATATTAAAACATAATTAATACTAAACGGGTATTTTAAATCATATTTTAATATATTTAGAATGTACTTTTTTATTATATCTTTATATATTTTATTTACAAAGTCCAAAAGGTTTTATATATTGCTATTTTCATTGACTGCTTTTC
Organism: Timema poppense; assembly: GCA_902141375.1. Taxonomy (NCBI): domain Eukaryota; kingdom Metazoa; phylum Arthropoda; class Insecta; order Phasmatodea; family Timematidae; genus Timema; species Timema poppense. Next base: position 274,509 of record CABFOV010000041.1, on the reverse strand, counting down.
CTTAAGGTGCTTTTTGTCACAGATGGTCGTTGAGTCAAGGTTAAGGTGCGATTGAGATTAATTAATTGAAACTGATTTTTAAGGGATTATTAAAAAAAAATTTACTGTATGAGCTAGACGACCAACTTTTATACTAAAGATGGTAGTCATGTCTAAAAATAAGATATAGGTTAGAAGTGAAACCGTAGGGCCAGCATGATGAATTAAGAGCGTCACATGTCCATCATCTATGAGGTATAGTCGGTTTGAAATCGTAAATTTACATGAACACTATTGCATATTTATAATTTCTGATTAAACATTAATGGAGATAAAGAGTTAATAGAGGTTCCTAATACAAAACATCATTGAAATATTAAACAATATTGGGTTAAAACTCTCATTGAAAAGGCCGTTTTTGTACATTTTAGATTGTATTTACAGTCAAGCATTGTGCACAAATCTTTATTCTCTCACTATAAAGATATACTGTAGTTATTAACAAGTAAATTTGTCACTTTGTCCCCCATAGTCACCATGGAAAATTTTGAGTAATCTTCCAAATACACATTTCTGTTATCTCCTGGTATTTCTTTTTCTTTTAACTTCCATACCTAGCTCGAGCTGGGAGCTGAGTTGGGCCTGCTATGATGAACGTTCTTATATTAAAGTAGTATCCTGGTAGAGATACTGAGGGGTCCTTTCTTCTTTGCTAATGCACGGTGTATTTTGGACACTATTTTAATGTATGACACACTACACAACTAGTCATGATTCTCTGAGTGAACTACACAAAATCTGGCATAAGACACTAATTTATAAAGCGTAACGACATTGAGTTTCTGAACTCCTGAGCCACCCAAGATATGCAATAAACTCCTTTATTTAATCATAAATAGAGGGTGTATTACCCCTAAATAGTTTAATCTCTGACAATCAACTTTAATTGCGTCAGTGTGTGTAACAAAACATATTGTGTTAACATATGAGAAAATACGCCTGACTAGTAAAACCTTTTTGTGTATGTTGTTTGGAATTGTTATTGTTTTGATATTGAATGTGGTCGTTTCTGACAATGTAGGGTCAACTTAAGCAATATTTTCATTAAAAAATAAGTAAGAGGGTAAAGTCTTCAGCAAATACTTATGTAACATTTACAAAATGTATATTATTTACTTTATGGTTTAACACCAATTTGTTTTATTTTACTAAGGTCTTAGATTATATTTTTCACTGCTTCTTAGTCGGTTAATACGAATAAATTAACTGCACTACCGGAGTAGAGAAGAGATTTGCATACTTGAATAGAGAATTTACCCCAATTTAAACGTTTATGTGGAGAGATAGTGGAAAACCAATTACTAAATACAATCTTAGTACACTCGACGGGGAGTCGAGCTCCTATTCCCTTATCTCCAGACTTCCAGTTTAACTTGAGAGTACTGCTTGAGGGGTTTGACCATATTAAAATCAATTCGTCAGTAATTTATTTATATTTAATATTTTATTTAATTAGCGCTGTTTATATATTACTTATTACATTTTTTATGCATTACAGTAGTTAAAATTTTGTAAATTTTTTCATATCAAAATTTTATTAGTTAAGAGCATGATGTTCCTAATTTGATTTGAATTTAAAATATAGAATATAAAAATATGGTTTTTGACATATAATAAAAAACATAATATATTAAAAGTAATAAATATCATATAATGTGTTCGTAAATAAAGAGAACATAATTTTAAATCAATCAAAAATACTATTTTAATTCTTTCGAGCATTTGTTAAAATATTTTACAAACATGTAGCTCTATGTATGTATATTTTTGTATGTAGCTTAAATTTAAATTATTGCAAATGTATGCTCCATTGAACTACGTAGTAATTGAGAAAACAATTTTATTTTTTAAATAAAACGAGTGAGAAAGGAATATCGTTTAGCGTTACCATTAATTTAAATTGTAAAATGTATAGAAAGCGTTTGATAAATTCTAAAAATATAAATAAAGGAAGAAATGCAAACTCCATATTTTTTTATGTCTCTTTTATAATTCGTAAAATGAATGATGAAATATTTCTGTGGTCATTCTGGAATAATATAACGTCGCTAAGCGTCAATCGTACACTCTTTCTCCTTTCCTCCTCGTCCACCTCACCCCCAATTTTTCCCAAAAATGCTGACACGAATGAAATGCTATGTATCACTCATGGACATCGACTGCTTGTGACAATATAAAACAGCCTTTTGTTGTGTGAAGTACGGTCATTCATTGTCTATGAGGGAGATAACCCTGATATTTTACTGGCATAAACACACATGTAAACAAAGAACAAAAAAATGTGAGGCCCTCTCCCCCCAAAAAAATTAATAAAATATATTTGATGATATAACAGACAACTACTGCTGGCGTTGAGTGTCGTAATCTGTTATATATACCATTGTGTTACGATTTAATTAGAAATGTTTCTTATTATTTATTTGTATTTGGTGTTAAAATAAAAATAATACAAACTGACCTGTATTTATAGTCACGTGGGCTGAGGTTTAAAAATAATCCAGTCCGGCTTAACCATGATGGGAATATCTGGGCTATAATCGAATTTGGGTGTTCTGAGGGTGATTTTGCATTTATGTTTTTTCTCTCTTACTCCACGAAAAAACTGGTAGGTTTCCTTTGAATTATTAGTCCCTATTCAATTGAGTTACGAAAGAGGTTTGTAAAGATTTTCAAGTGGAGGGGTGCTATATGGATCTGAGACGTGATAATAAGAAAGCGGTAACAAAGGTATATGGAGGGTTTTGAAATTTGGTTGTGGAGAAGAGTTGATAAGGTGAAATAGATGGACCGGTTGAGGAAAGAAGCGATGAGGAGGGTAGGAGAGAAAATGATCCTGAAAAGGATGATAATTAAAAGAAAAACGTTTTGGTTGGGCCACACTTTACGTAGGGATTGCTTAATGAAGAGGATTTTGGAAGGGAAGATAGGGTCAAAAACAGGAAGTAGTGTAATGCTAACTAATACCAGAAAAGAAAGAAGCTACAAAAGGATGAAAGTAGACGCCCAGGATCTAGGAAAATGGAAAATGCCTAGTTGATACCTGTCTCATGATATGTTAACATATAAAGAATAATGACTTATTAATGAATGTGTGTGTACATCCTGGATAAATAGTAGGACGTGGTTCACACGAATAGACTAAATAATAAAATAATACACTCTGAAAGATTATTAAGATCTCTTTGTTGACTGGAATTCTGGATAGTTGGAATTCAAGGTTAAAATATTATCCGAGTATAAAATGTTATCTGTTAGGATTGAATTCCTTCTCCACTACACTAATGAAGGTGAAACTTATATAGATTATAACCTCTCTATTAATAGCTCCTAGATTAAGATGTTACCAATCTTTTTCAACTTATAAATAAAATTAATCAATATTGTAAGATAACAGGGAATGATGTTAAATCTCATCTCATATTGTGTTAGTGCAGCCATATTTTAAACCATCATAAGACCTTTATACAAAAAAAATTGTGACCCAGTAGACTAGGGATAGAGTGTCAGACTTGTGTGCTGGGTGTCCGGGGTTCAATCCTCGGTCCCTGAACAGATTTATTTGATTGCCAAACCCTTCTTTAGCCTCTGACAAGACGTGTATTAATCACATCTTGTGAATGTGGGAAATGCCAGGCCTCCACCATGGTTTGGATCCCAAGTAAAACTGTAGGTCCTCCATTTCATCTCACATTCACCCGAACATTACACATTAGCGTAAGTGCGTATAACCCGAACGGTTAGTAAAACGCGGTGCTAATAACTAGAATAACAATAATAATATAGTGCATTTTTTTATTGTGGTTATAAAAGGTCAAAGCCTTTTATTTTATCTACCTATTCAAGTTTTACGCATATATGTTAGCTACTATAATGGTGTAGGAATGACGAAAGAAGCATTTATATGCAATCTCCCGATATCTTTGTGAAAGAAGAATTGAGAATATTTTAGGTAAAACCATCCTTAGTACACCCGACCAGGATTTAATCAGGATCTTTACGCCGTCAGAAGGATTTTCTAACATAAGTGTGAAGCCTCTGACAATCCGGACACCAAAACAGTTCGTATTTAAATTAACTTGGTATTAAGATACTCTTAGGTGGATATGGTAACTGGACCTCAATGTGATCTTGTCTGATATTTCCACTATAGTAAAGTAAGTGGTTGATACCAGAACTGTTGTTTTTTAAATTATATTATAAGATACGTTGTATTAGGTCACATTTAAAATAGCACTTGAGGTTGGAATCTTTGAACATTAAATAACGGTCTGCTACATCATGGATATTGATATAATAAATAGGTAATATTTTTAATGTATTTAAATTTGGTGAGACTATGGCTACTTTTGATAATCTAAGGTAAATATTTCAATAAAAAATGTATATTACTCTTATTTATGGTAGGTAATTTTACGAAGAAATTTATAGAACAAATTTATATTCAATTTTATAATAATGATAATTATACATAATGTATATGTTTTACAAATATTCGGTGCTATTAGCTAAAGTCAAAGTGAAGGAAGCAATAGCTAAATATTAAGTGTCAGTGATAATAAAACTGGTATCCGTGAACACATCTTAGGGGCTATGTAAATTTATAATTAATAATAATAAATTATAATTATTATGTTTCTATTGATTTAGTATGTATAATGATGCAAATTTTTATCATAATATTAGTTAAATAAACTAAATTTTAAAATTTAAGGAAATCTTTAAGGAATTTGTTCGGAATACAAATTTCATAAATAATTTTTCTACGTGCATTTTGATCTAGATGGTGAGGAATGAATGACAATCATACAGTTAAGAGTAAATACAGTAACATATGTTTATAAAGATATTTGGAAATTATTTAGATAAAAACATTATAGGTCCACCCTCTGGGGATTTAAGACACTGAACACTCGACCTTCAGACTAGAATTATATTATATTTAGTCCGCTTGGTTATTGATAAGGGTAACTATTTATTGAAGATTTACTAAATATTAAACTGGTCTAAGTCTATATCATGATATACACTGAACAACCAGGGAATTGCCTATGGCTAGCCCAAAGTCACTCAGGCGTAACTACTTTCAATCGGGGTGAGCCAGTTTAATTTTAGATTTAGTATATAAAATCTGTATTATTTTGTTTTATACACAACATGTATTAAGGTTCAAATTTAGAGATTAATAAATTGCACGCGAACAAACATATTTGAATACAACTGGTTTAATATTTAGTAAATTTTCATGAATAATAATTATACTTATCAATGAGCAAACGAACTAAATATAAGATTCTTCAAGTCTTGAGGTATAAAGTTTGATGCCTTAAATTTAGAGTGTGTGGACTTAGGGTAAATTCCCCTAAATAATTTACAAATCTCATTCTAAGCTTATGCAACTGCATTTACTCTAAAATTTACCTTCTCATTCATTCCTAACCATATTGATCAAAATACTTGTTGAAAAAGATTTGGATTTTTTTTTTTAAACCAATTTCTTAAAATGATACTTACATTTTAAATCTTAACTTATTTAACTAATATTTAAATACGTAAATATAAAATTATAATTCTGAAAGACAAAATTAGATTATTTTAATATGTTGGAGATTTGAGTCCCATTTTTACTCGAATAATCTAGTAGTATCCCAACACCTTCAACTGCATTCTGGCCTATGGTGGCTAATATAAAAAAATTCCTATCTTAAGCAGCTTCGCATTACTGAATAACTAAAATGATCTACTTTGAAACTAGATCAAATAAAACTCATACTTATATAAATAGTTTTAATTGATTTTGTGCCTCCTGTCCACTAATGAAGCTTATCTCGCATGTTACTGCAACGATATATATATAATTTTATACACGTATATTTATATATATATATATACAATTTTATATACCTCTTTTAAGAAATCACTAAGTACCACTGGTTGAAATCCACTATAGTAAACACCGTTGTTTATCCCATTTGTGTTGGGCCTAGGTGGTCTGATAATAATTGCTCGGTCTGAAAATTATGGAAAATTTCAATAAAACCAATGACCAAAATTACACACGTCTTTGTTAGAAATATTCTTTTAGATTATTATCATCACCGCGTCTTACTACCCGTTCGGGTTATACGCACATTCTTTTAGAAAATACAAGTGTATTTACTAGTGGTCAAAATGTTAACATATATTATATTATAGGTATTATTTTATAGATAATGATAGTATAAATAAAATGTGACCTGTTTCAATCATATTACCTCGCATACGAATACGTCTAAGTAGGCTACATCTTGTAAATCTTTCAGCTGTCAAATAAAGTTACTTATACTTAAGTTTAACTGTACATACGCTTAGTTACTAGGCCGAAAAAATGAAGAGAATAACTGAAACGTGATCACGTGACGAGCTTTAAGCCAATCACAAGTAATCATCACTAACTGTATCAGTGTCTCTGTAGATAAAGAAAATACAAATCAGCTAACTCCACCTTAATAAATAGAATATTATTCATAAAATCAAACCAATTTCAAAAACCAATCAATTAAATCAGGGAACACACATGTTATGTGAAAGATACAAGTAAACAGCTATATTTCATTTTGTTATGAAAGGGTTTGAAATCATTTGCCCCTAAATATAATTTTTTTGTGTCATTTTTATTAAAGTTTTACCTCCCTAAAAACATTCGAGTTTGAAAAAAGGTTTGAGAAGTACTACAATATATATCACCTTAAACAAATTTAATAAAAGGTCGTATGCCAAGAAATCCTGAAATAATACAGAAAAAAATACTTACATATATAAAAATATTAAAATGAACATTATGTTGTTTGTATCAAATATATGTATACAAAATGAGTTATATATAAAAAGACGTAACACAAGCACCAAGTCATTTATATTTCAAATAAAATTTTACTAACTAACCCAGTTCAACACACGGACATACACACAAACAAGATTTAATCAACTGTTATTGATAAATATGTGTCTAATAAAAGTAAGGTTGCAGTTTTAATTTAATATTTTATATGAAATACTTTACAAACACAAGTTAATTGATAACCACAAATCATGAAAAGAATAATATCTTATATCGACGAAAATTAAATAGATTAAATATTATTACATTTATTGTAAATAACACAATATTCATTTTTCTATTTATTCAAAACTGTGTCACTATAAATTTATAATACAGCAAAAATACATATGATAAACAAATTAAATGTATAAGAATATATCCTACATGTAGATATTTAAAACAATAAAACTTATAATGGTTTTTGGAAGGGATGGTTTTTTACGATTTGGTGACCCATTTTTCTAGAATATTAAGCTAAATATTGTTGACAACCTAATTTAAAAGATATACAGTCTATCTACCTAAAATATTTGTTAGTTAAGTAAATTATAGAAAATACAATTTAAATATTATTTTTATAATACTTAATTTTATTATAAAATATTTATTTAACAAATTTAAGTTAACCCAAAATATATATATTACCATAATTTTCTTAATTATAATTTTAAAAAAATATGAATACCCAAAATATGATAAAAAATTAAATTTTCGGTAAGTACTATAAACTGTTATAAGACAAAGAGTGATACGAAAGTAATTTAGTGCATTTTTATGAAAAATAATAATAAGAAGGGAGCATTCTAAAGGTAATTTAGCAGTATTTTGGTGGAATAAGTTTGGAAAGCTATTTAGTAAAAGCCACCATCAGTAGACCCAACCGAGATATTAACCCCATCTCCTCGTCATCAACAGGGCAGTCTAACACTAGAAGGATCCCCTAGTCCATTCATCACTCGTGGGTTTTAACACTCTTACAAAATGTAGGTGAAATCAAATTTATTGATTGGTGTCAATAATATTTTTCTTAATTTATAAATATTATTTTGAATAACACCAGACAATTGGGTTATTTCCCTTACGTCCGACTACCATTTCGTGGCATTAACATTGTAATAAAGCTTATAAAATTAGTTATTTAGAATTATATAAATTAGAATAAATTTACCCTCATTTTATTGGAGAGAAAAAAATTAGTAAATCTAAAAAAAAATTGTCAAGATACCAACCTATTTATTCCCCTGACCAGCTAACCAACCACACCTGGTCAATATTCTAATATAGATTTTCCCCAGCCCAACCAACTAATGTATATATTATTATTATTATTAGCACCGCGTCTTACTACAACTAATGTATATAAACTCGACAATTAGTCAACGTAACCACCAGTGTAAGTAATATAATATTCATTTGCAAATGCTCACTCGTAAGGTTTCAATTTACAACAAATTTACTGTAACATGATATGCAGTTTAGTAAAATATTTTTTTTCAAATAATAATCCATATATTTTAACACTTTTATACAATGTCCTATAACAATTTCATGTTACATGAGTCGACTATAAAAAAAATACTTGTTTGAAACCCGTTAGAATTGTGTCCTCCCGTTTTCAGCCGATATTCATCCAATTACATAATGTTCGTGTGCACGCAGGTCACGAAGGGATAAACTGCACTAAATATACAAGGAGCTCAATTAGTATAACAATCCAAACCAAAATAGGAATAAAGATCGTATATTCTGACTGCACGAAACTTATTTATGGCTCAGGACTTAATCAATGACCGCAAAACACTCAACAAAACTGTCCCATAAATTCTCATTATACAAGAGTGTATATATTAATCCACAAGGTTGGTTTCTAAATCAACAATAAAAGCGTCTTTGAAAGTCTGAAACGTTAGTTCTCTTATCTTTAAGGACTAATAGTTCAAAACCAAATTATTACGATAATGTTTTCTCAAAATATAATAGGTTTTAATTTTTAATTTAATATAATTAGTATTTAGCTTTCCACACTAAAAAAACCTCTAAATTTATTTAACCTTTCCTCGCTGTAAATTAACTCAGATGTAGCTTTTAGCTTTTCTTACTACATATCTTACTACCCGTCCGGTCCATCTACAAATATAATGTTAACGTAGTGGGTAAGATGAAGGTCTAATTTAAAGGATTCTGGCCCTCATTTTCGTGAAGGTATGGTTGGAACCTATTTACGAATATTCACCTCAAAACACACGGTCGTTTTTATAGCCTCAATCCCGTGTTATTGGTAAGCCTGAGAAAACGAGACTGGCAACGCTTATAAAACGTTTGGTTTATCAGCTCATCTAAAGTTATTTGGATTTACAATTCTAAGTTATATTTTGAGCACTTTTGGCTTATTTTTTATTAAATGATATATTTTGCTAGGCAGACGTGAATTTAATGTACAATTAAATGTATTTCTAATGTTTTTTAGTTTTATTTTGATAATGAAGGGCCAATGACAAACTATGATACAAAGATAAGTATTAGAAGATATTTAAACATAAATAATTACTCCAAAGATAAATCTTGAGACTGTAATAAAGATAAGAACATAAAATTATTATTTTCTTTATATACGAAGACTAAAAGAAATGGGGCTAGTATTTAGTAATTTAAAAATATTTGTTGTGCATAACTACTTCTCTCCGCGTAAGTCATATAAATAAAATATGTTTATTTTCTGTTTGTGGGATTTTTTCCTCGTGGATTTATAAGTAATACTGTTATTTAGCTATCATGAATTCTACTATTCACTGAATTACAAGTGTTATAGTATTGTAACTTTTATATAAGATAATTAAATAAGTGAATATATATATTTCTCTGTTGAAATAAGCATACTTAAAACATGTTGATTTTTTCCGGCTATTTGCATATTTATACTAATGGTATAGGTGTGAGGAAGGTACATTTTGGAGGAATTGTAACCTTTTTAGCACTATCGGAGATTGCCAAATTATTTATTAAAGACCTCACTTTGTACATCTGAATGTAATTATAGCCCCGATAGCCCCATCATAGGCAGATCTAGTCTATTTCAAGAGGGACGACATAGACTATGAGATCATTAAAATGGCTAAGAAATCGTAATAGTAGAAATCAGAATGAATAAAAAATTTAATTTTTTGTGTTTGATTGTGATATTACATTAGAGCTTCTGGTTCAGTAACCTTATAACAAAATTTAGAAACAGGAAATACATCTCCAAATCAAATGTTTATCAGTAATATAAATGTATTATAAAATTAGTGCATACAACTCGAAAGGGTGGTAATATGCAGTGCTGATAATAATGATATAAAATTAGAATATAGCATGTATACATATTATGCTTTATAATATCATATTATTTTGATCGTGTAAACATGTCTTAAATGGTGACTTGGTCTACGAAGATGGGTTGGGTCTAAAGGGGAGGTGTGGTAGTGATTATCTGCCATCTTCCTCTTGATGCTACGATTGTTACACTAATTAGGTAGGGTATTAATTACCCTGTTGCAGTGTGTTGACTTACTGATGTGTATCCACACAACGAACCTGGTCTATTACCAAGTGCGAGCTTATGTAGTACACTTGGTACAAATCAAAATGTCTGATACCCACAGAATTCCATGTTGCCTAGGCATCATTCATCACTACAGTCGAACGCGTCTAAAACCTAATCTATAGAGCAAGGTATGCTTTTGACATTTATTATTTATTATTTATTATGTGTTTTGTCTTTTGACAAGTTCATTTTCTTTTGTTAGCTAACTAAGACTGCCAGTACACCCTTTCGTCTCCCTGCTCCTTGAGCTCCCAGAATTTTCTATTTTCCTTCAAATTATCTAATATTTCAAACCTCCTTTTTCTTAATCTCCTCTTTCCCTCAGTTTCTACTTCTATGACTTCGTAAAGAAACAAGTTTTCACCCGATCCTGTTTGCTTTTTACCGAAAATTCACATCCAAAATGGTTCACTTATCACCCAGTATTCTAGTGTCTTATTCATTTAGCACCCTATCTCTCTACTTGACCGTTATATGGGTTACAAAAATAAACAAATTTATATATATATGCATGCATAGTTTCGTATTATCGCTAGCTGCCACGCTTGATAGTTAAAATCAATACGTATGAAACAATACTAGCGATTAAATAAAATGTAGTCAACGATGACTGCGAAAAATAGTTTATAATTTTTAAATGTTCCTTACTTTCCGAATACCTAAAAATGTAAAAGACTTTAGGAATCATAATCAGCTTGAGTGAGTGAGAATCAAATTTAAATTATTGTCTGTATCTGTTAACATGTTTTAAAACTTGATAGTTAGCATTGTAGGGTGGAAGAGGACGCAAGAAAATAAACCACTGAGTTTTTGGTGGTTTTTATATCAAAACGTTTTTTTTGTTTAAAATTAATCGAATAATTCTCCATTAGAAACATTTAGTATAATACTTTTTTTCGCACAATTCTTCAATATCTGTCATAAACAAAGCTGCATTACATGATAAATTAACGGAGGATGAAAAGTTGTTATTAAGTTCCAGGACACCCTTGACATATATTAAAGAACTGCTTAGGTCACCATGTGAAGAAAATTCCATTCAATGTTTATACTGAAGAATTACTTGTATTTGATTTATTCTGGCCAAAAACAAATGCTTTGGCATAAAAGCTGTAAAAACAGCATTATATTTTGTATCCTTTCACCCCATTTTATAATCAATTCGTAGTAGATTAATTATAACACAATTAATATACAATAAAATAACTTTACACAAATTTGCTTCGGTGTCCACGTGATATAATACGCCACTCTTGCAATAGACTAGATTGCCGATGGCAGAGAAATCGGAGTTAAAATCTCTGTCGAGATTACTGAGGGGGTTGTTACCTAAGTAATTATATTCCACTCTCTCTCCACACAAATCCAACAAAAACCATTTTATAAAATCTACTTTCCTCATCCCTAATCCATTAGAGTAATCAGTATATATGCATATAAAATGAACAGGTAGTAAGAGGAGGTTCTAGAAATCATCAATACAACTTTGGTATTTTCTAACAGTTGATGTGTAATCGCTCATCAGCGACAGTATATATCTTTTCTTCTCGTAAATATGTTTTGGAACTTAAAAAATATACTTAATTTAGACACGCTTTAAAAACATATTTGAAATGTAGCCTAAGTAAACGCACATTTGCTAAATATATATAGTATCGATTTAAATGTCCAAAATAGAACATATAATCTACAATTAATTCCATATATTTACATAAATAATTATTTTAATACCTGTAAATACGAGACACTCAAAATAATTATCCATCGTGGACTGGCTTACCTAATTTAAAGAGTTAGTTTGAAATTCATGGTCATATCCTTGCTAAGAGTTTGATGTTCCATTATAGTAGTTGTCAATGTAAAAGTTCCGGAGCTTGTTACAGGTGTTTTAATAACTTTATAAGCTGGATTGGTGCTTCTGCTAAGTTTGTTAAGCAAACAAAAGTCGAGCTACCAGGAACGTAGAGATTCAAGGAAGTTTTGTACTGGTGAGCCGCGGTGCTAAGGTGCATGTAGGTAGAGAGGAATTTTTTTTTAAATACACTTTTATACATTTAACTGGGATTAGAATCCTGATATTCCAGTTGTAGCGTGTCAATCAGATTGATTGAACACCTACAAGGAAAAAATTAACTATTTATCACTATTCGTGTAATTGGGTGCCACGTTGGAGTTATGTCGAGATCTTGAAGATAAACTACCTCAAAGTTATACTCTCATACAAAAAACTGCGTATTGGCCTACGTTCAAACACGTGGATTAGTCAAAAAATTAATTATATTTTGATAATTGCTGTTATAAATATCACAAAAGAGGACTAGTGTTATTAAAGTTATGAATAAGATTTTTGAATGTGTGCCCTAGTTATAACAAGGGGTCTGATACAAAACTTACAGCTGACCATGCGGCCGTTAAGATAATTTAAAAAATATACATCTATATTATTTCTTTTCGTAAAAAAAACGGTGAAAATCAAATAACTAAATTAATACTGATGCATTGTGATATAGGATATGTGTGTATAAACTCACCATCGACAAGATGCCTGCAGATATCTTTAACTCACTTCAAAAAACAGAATTGTCTATAATGGCTGCTCCACGTGGCTCAACTCTCGCCTGTCCAGTACAGAGAAGAAGGGATCTAAGTGGAGGCCACAACGCCGATCACGTGCGCATATGCGCCTCTGGTGGCCAACAGAAGAAGCTCGTCAGTTTCTTTCTTCTCTCTCTTTCCAATCCTCGTTTATTTTGCCTTATTCTACCTCTGCTTCGTAATTCATTCTCCTTTATCTCCTTTTTCATGTTCGTGTCTGATTGTCACTATATAAGGGACGCACCACGAGCTCATTTATGCACAACGCCTTTTCATAGCCTAGGTACTAGAACGAAGCTCTGCCAGTGAAGACTACCAAGAAGGATCATGGGGTCTGGGTCGTTGGACTCGCCGCCATAGCATCGTCGATGCAGTATGAAGACTACAAGAAGGATCATGGGGGCTGGGTCGTTGGACTCGCCGGCCATAGCATCGTCGATGTAGGAAGAATCGTCCGAGTCAACGAGCTGGAGACAAGGACACCTCAGCAAGGGTATCTGTATCCAGCAAGGGTCGTTTAGTCCCTAGCATGTAGTCAGAAGATACTTTATTTTTATTAGATATAATGTAAATAGTCATTCGGAAGTCCTTTACTTTAGCAAGAGAAATGTTTCATTTTATTAGATCTAGTATCATGTTCAGAACTAGCTAACTTCATTATGCTAGAAGTACCTTGGCAATATTTCGCCTTTCTGTCTGATGGACAAGTCAGATTTTAATGACTCATAAAGTCAAATGCTGAGTGCATTATTGTATTTTTTGGACACTGTCCTAACTTCAAAGCCTCTGGCTCGGAAAATGTGAATTTTAGTGTGGTAACTGTACACTAACTCACAAGTTCCTATAAATCTTAATAAAAAAGAAAAGCAATTCATGACACCCTAAACGTCATGTGCATCAGTGCTTTGTTATTGATGGTTATCGCCAAGGAGTCTGTTTCTTTCTTCTGCCTTACGCAGTGCAGTTGTAAAACTTAGAGATTTGACTATGCAGTCAATGTTCTTTAAAAGTATTAGTTTGGGTGCGCAACCCGTGGAAATTGACCTATTGTCATAGTGGGGTCCGCGCAAATAATACTATTTTGTTTTGGCCTGTAAATAGGTTCTCAAATTTTGTGGTAGTTCAAAATTAGGTTAATGTACTATTGAATGCATTGGTAGTACCGGAAGGGAACATGTCCGGCCATAGTACTTTAATGACTCCTGGCCCTTAGCCATCATCCAGCTGGATTCACCAGTCAACTATCCAACAAATTTAGTAACACTCAACCTTGTCAAGTGAGACTGTGTAAATGTTATACTATAAATTTGTTCTATATTTTGCTTTAACTAATTCTCAAATTACTCTCCTTTTAGAAATTCTACAGCCTCTTGACTGGTCACTGTGTTGCCCAGGTCACCGCAAGTAATCAAGTAATCAAGTAATCCCTCAATTTTATTTGTCTTGAGAAGAAATTTAAAGGTCTATAATTTTCTACCTGTTTGTAAAACTTGTACCTTTTTAATGCATTTGTTGTCTACTAAATAAAACTATTGTGAAATTGAAATGTTCAGTTTTCTAATTTACTTAGTTTAGCAGTATTTAAGTGACAAGAATATTGCACCGTTACTGGATAACCAGCCCAGAAGAGACTGATGCTTTAGTTGTGTACACAAAAAAAAAAAAGTTCCGTACTCGATGAAAGAAACAACGAACAAATAATGTATAGCCCTAGGATGGCCTACAGTTTCACAAACCCCTGTTTGATGTACCCTCCCGCTCCCCCAACCCAACGTGCATCCCTTCCCCCTTTTCTCCAATAAAAGCACTAACGTGTTTCCTCCTTCTCCTCGTATGACTGATGTTAGGTTATTGTTGAGACTCAGGTGGTGCCAGCGCTGATGTGCGAGGGTACTAACTCCTTCCCCCCCAATCCCCCCCCCCCCCCAACACTCCAGGCCTTCTCCACCATAAGCAGGGGAGGTAGCTCACTTCATCTCTAGAGACGAAGGGGCAATCATTCCTGGAGGCATAAAAACACCCATGAAGTGATTGCTTTCTCTTTATGGCTGGCGACATAGTTTTGTCAGACTGGGAAAAGGTCGCGCATCTTGGACGGTCGCTACAAAAGAACATTACGGGGAGTGAAACAGCCTTCACTGTCGGTCGGTTACAGTGATGGCTTTTTCCATTCGATGTTGAGTTATATGTCTAGGTGTATGTCTTAATCTGGTTTAGTCTTCTCATCCATTTTCCATCAGTCGTATTGTTACGTTAAAGAGAGGTGTGTATACAGCTATACAAAAAGTAAAAGCGTGGTTAACGGGTTTTTAGCTGAAAGGAAATATATTTGGATCAATGACAAATTTACAAAGTTCTAAACAAATTACGTTTGGTTTGATTATTTAATTTACGTATACTGATTGAGTTTTAAAGATCCAAAATATTTTAATATCTTTTAATAATATAAATACTATTATAACCAATCAATCATTCAATCAATCATTGTTTATTTAGGGTTTAGAAGAAAAATTACATTGATGAGTATTTGATACAATCCCGAAGTAACTAAAGGTACATCTTCAGGTCTTGTAGTTAAATAAATATTTAAAAAATAGTAAAAATTATAATAATAACTATAGTAATAAAATAATTAAAAAACAAAAAGATTTACACATATCATAACGTTTCCTCTCAAAAATATTTACATGGTTGTTTGAAGCATGCCATGAAGTATACAGTCTTTAATTTTATTTTTCGCTATATTTATTTTAGGTATTTCTCGGAGTGTTGGTGGTAGCAAATTAAACAATTTGTGGATGGTACATCTCAGTTCCTGTTTACTATAATAATTAGAGTATTTGCCGATTGTATACACTTCTTTGTTAGAAATTGAGCGGGTGTTAATGGAATAGGTTTTTATTTGATTGTATTTATCGGTATGGTAATATCCTATAAAGAGGCTGTACACATATAATTGGTTAAGAAGTAGAACTTTATGTTGAATGTATGTCTGTCTGTTAACATTTATGGTACCAAATATAATTTTCAAGATATTTTCTTGTAAACGCAATATTTTGACTGTGTAACATTCTGTCGTTAATCCCCAGATGGATATGCCATAAGATATTATTGATTGAACCAATGATTTATATATTATTACTAAAGTTTTGATATCCAAGTACATTCTAAGATGGTAAAAAACCTAATATAACCAATGATAATAATATATACCATTACGTTTGGTTTGATTATTTACATTTACGTATACTTATTGATTTTTAAAGATACAAAATGTTTTAAGATTTTTTAATAATATAAATACTATTATAATATAACCAATAATAATAATATATACCAAACAGTGGATGTACATCAAATATTTGTCACAGCTATTATCCATTGAAATTCTTTCAGATATGTTTACCCTTAATGTCCATTACATCTGAACTTAAAAAAAGAAATTATATACGATGAAACTCATGTTAAAATTCGCACAGTCATATAAGTGTATTATAATCAAAATATGAGTTATTAATTATATTTGGTTATAGAAAAGGTTTATTAAATACCCAACAGGTTTTTTAATAAAATAAATATAATTTAGTTAAAAGTGTCGCTACTCAGCTAAGGTTCATTGTTTCGATTCCTAGCATAGCCGAAAAAATTATCATAGGTGAAACTTGGGCTTCACCTTTAACCGTGTCAAATTAACGGCCACGTAATATATATATTTAAGTTAGTTTGTAAGTCATATGTTGATATAATCAGTCAATTAATAAAATTAATATTCACTAATTCAAATAAAAATTCACACTAAGGCTCAAAAGTGTGTAAAATAAATAATATTATACCCATATCTAAAATGGAATTTATCTGTCATGGAGAGGATAACATTTTAATCTATATGTACATACGATTATTATATTTTTAATATCTCATTGAAAATCTTTAAAAAGTTAATATATCACTTTAGTTCAAGAAGATTTTCTTCACATTCACATAAGAATTAGATAGTCAACGTGGAGTTATAAAAGTATTTTTTTGCTATACCTTACATTCATTCTAGTATAGAATTTGGAGGAGACAGCTGACGACGCCCTTCTCATAATAATATTGAAGAGATAATGTAGTAAGTTTAGAATAAATTGCAGATGACAGCAAAGATTAATGCTTTGCAAAGAAAAACTATAAAACACTCTTTCCTTAACATTATTAAAAGTAGGGGGAAATAAAAATGTCTTGAGGAAATTGGTCACATAATATATTGGCTTTCTTGTGCTTCTACTATATTTCTTTTACATATTTCCAAATTGTTTTATCAAGAAATATACGCTTTATAGTTTTTGTTTGCTTTAATATTAATAGAATCACCGTAAAAATCACTATAATATAATGTATCAAAAACATTTCGAAGTTTTTTTCAAATATTATCATAAAATATTAAAAGTCAAAGAAAGAAACAATTATAAATTTAAGAACATCGTGTTTGTATACAGATTTTTTTTAATTCACTAAAAATTAAACAATAAAATTACATAAGCTATTAATTATTTTAATGCCAATGTTGTTAACAAGGTTGGAACAAGGTCAAAAATAAGCAAATGCATCTATATTAAAAATGAAGAAAAAGATAATAATATCATAGTACACAAGGTTTAAATTCGAACCTCATTATTCTCCTCACTGACAATATAGTCTATTTTCAAGCCTGACACCCTAGACCACGTAACCATTGTATCTAAATATTTAATCTAATAACCAATACTAACCCCCTTGTCAGGATATTTAGCTTGCACAGCTAGCTCACTGCTTAAACCACTCTTAATGTGTATCATGCCCGTTGAGTTTTTCCGACCTCCACTCCTCACCTTAACCAGACTGTTTAAAATACTCAACCATACCATATTTATTTTCCTTAAATATGCTAAAGTTTCATCAATAAGATTCAGAAGGCTATTTTTCACAATTTATTTAAAAAAATCTCATTAAAGTTACTCCCGGAATGATAGAACTTATTTTAAAGATCAATATTGGGATATTGCCCTCTTGTTTCCCAAACAAATTGAGATATAAATGTTATTTTCTTAGCGCCGCGTCTTACTAACCGTTCGGGTTATACGCTTACGTACTGACTTACTCTAATGGTTTTAGGGATAAGGAAGGTTATATTTGGCGAAAGTGTATCTGCATTTGCGTGGAGTGAAAGGGGACAATTATTTAGGGTAACCAGCCCTCAGTACACCCAAACAAGATTCAAACGTTGATCTCCCCGTCATCGGCAGTATAGTCTATCACGTGAGTAGCACGTTGGACCACAGGGCCACCGAAACGAGTATCTGAAGGTTAAAATACATTTTCGTTACGGGTATTGTCGTATTTGGATGTATCTTTATATTTAATTGAATAAAGTTATTATTATTATTATTATTATTATTATTAGCATTGCGTCTTACTACCCGTTCGGGTTATACGCACTTACGCTAATTTGTAGTGTTAGGGTGATTGCGAGATGAAATGGAGGACCTACAGTTTAAAGTGGAATCCGAACCACGGTGGAGGCCTGGCATTCCCCACATTCAAAGATGTCTTGTCAGAGGTGAAGGTAGGGTTTTGGTAATCAGATAGATCTGTGCCGGGACCGAGGATTGAACCCCGGCCGCCAGCACAGAAGTCTGACACCTTACCCCTGGACCGCCAGGTCACCTTGAATATAGTTGAAATGGATAGATAGATAGCTGGACTCGGGTACCCAATCTGGAACCTCTGAAATAGCCTGACAATGTTGTACCACTGATATATCATTTTACAATCATAGTTTATGGCAGAGTGTGTAGAGGTCGTGTAAAATAATCTATGACTTTAGATTTTACTGTAACATAATTACCAGCAAAATTCCACAACTTTTAGCTGAGGTACTGACAAATATTCCAACAGATTATCATTTCTATGAATGCTGTAGAAAATATATTCGCAAAACTAGGGATCCAAGATTGTAGTATGGAACATTTGATCGGTAGTAAAAACTACGCTAACGAATGGATAAAATAATTCTTTTTTTGTTCTAAATCGCATCTTACTAGCCGTTCAGGCTATATGCTTTTATTAATTACGATAAGGAAGTAAAGATGAGGAAGGTAGAGTCATAAAAGAAAGGCACACGCACTTAAGTTGAGACAGAGTATGGAAAAATTGAATAAGAAAACAGTTTCCTTACACACAACTAGTATTTAAAACCCACCCTTCTCATCACTAGCAGTCTAGTTTATTACGAGGATGACGCCTTAGATCATTAGACCATCAATTTGGGTTGACTCATATTTATATATAAAATGTTATTCCCATACCCTCCTGCTAGAAAGCTTTATTACGATGTTATGACTAAGGAAGAAAAGGATTTCAATTTCTAATTCAATTTCGTTTTCCTTTAAATTAATCCCTATATCTTGGATTAAGTCTTTAACTTGATATTGATAAAAATGATTACTTTTAGGGAAGAGGGATTGATACCTATAATAAATAATAGAAAAACAATGTCCATATAATGAAAAAAAAAAAAATTGTGACACAAAAAAGACGTAAAAATTACCGATGAATGGTGGGTCGATAAAAATCACGTGTCACTTACTATTCTCACAAACTTTCACATCTTTCTTTACTTCCCCGACCTTTCAAAACGTTCACAATGGCTGAATAAGGAGGAATACAAGGGTTTGGAGGGATGTTGTAAAGGTAAGATTATTAAGATTTTAACACTTGTTGACTTATTCTCCCGTTTAACGGTCTACTTCTGTTAGGTTTCCCCTTATTTCTCTCTCTCTCTATTAAAAGAGTCATTGGAAGTATAAATGTGACTCGAACTATTCTGGTCATTCATGCAATTAATTTTTATTATCACCGTTTCTTACTGCTCATTCGTCTTGTATGCGTATGTTCATTAAAACATTTAGGTATCAGGAAGGTTATATTCAAGGAATGTGTACCAGATTTTGCGTGGAGGAAGAGTGGAAAACCATAATGTAAAAAACCACAATACATCTGACCGATATTCTAACCTCTATTTCCTCATCACCGGCAGTCTAATTTACCGCGATAGTGGTGCGTTAGAGCATTTAGAGCATGCGGCCAACGAAGTGGGTTGTTTGTTATTATTATTATTATTATTATTATTATTATTAGTATTATTATTATTTAGCACCGCATCTTACTACCCGTTCGGGTTATACGCTTAAAGTACTAATTACGCTAATGGATTAGGAATTGGGAAGGTTGAATAAGAAGAAGTGAACCCGCATTTGCGCGGAGGGGGAGTGGTAAACCATTTAGGAAAAACCACCCCCAGTTCACCTGACCGAGATTCGAGCCTCGATCTCCCTATCCTCAGCGGTTGAGTTCAACACGACCAGCGCGTTAGCCAACTACGCCACCGAGGCGGGTTGTTTGTTATTGAAGTCTCATTGGATCAATATCACAACCAACATAAAGACTTAAGTTATTTTATATATTCGTACTACCACGTGTTACTACCCATTCAGGATCAACACCTATGTACTAATTATGCTAATGTGGTAGAGCTGAGGAAGGTTGAGCTATGAGGTACTGTACCAACATTTTCATTGAGTAAGAGTGAAAAAAAAAAATGAAATGCTAATCCTAGTACGCACAACCAAGATTCAAATCCCAATCTTCTCGTCTTCGGTGGTCCAGTTTATTGTAAGATGAATACTAAAAGATTAGTGAATTACATAAGTGGGTCTAATTTTATTCTGGACTTATAGTTAGATAATATATTAAATCAATATTTTATGAGCAAATATAACTTAGTTTTAGAATAATATTGGCTTTACCATGTGCAAACCATATATTTTCAGATAGGTACAATTTTATTTTTTTAAATTAGTACTACAGTAAATATACAATTTATTGTTTAAACCACGTCTTACTAAACTAATGGATTATGTCTTAGATAATTAGAAACTAGATAAAATTCATACGTATGTGCGTGAAATTTAAGTGAGATATTACATATCATAAAATAAACAATTTAGCATACCTAGCGAGGGCTCAAACAAAAAGAACATCTCTATTAAACCATAATTTAAAATGAGAGTGATATTTGTCCATGAACCTACCGATTTGTTCCCAACTCTATGGATTTTCTATTTAGATTTATTTGTTTCTTAACTATTGTTTTTCAATATAATTTTAATTCATAAAATAGGAAATTTGGCTGCAGATATCAATTTTAATAAGGCATATAATTGTTAATGAATAATAACAACCAAAAATATTTATTCGTGTTATTCTTTATTTCTTCTTGAACATTACCAGCCATTCTAAGGTATGAGAATGTGTTTAATATGTAATACGTTTATTGTTCTCCGTAAGATCACATTAGAAATAAGTGAGTTGATCTCCCTAACGAAACACCCAGTTGTCTTTAGTAAAGGAGTCATTGTTACATCACAGAAAAGGAATGAGCATAAAAATGGTTAGTTTAAATATGTGACAACACTTTTAAACGTACCCTCGGTGCACCTCTGATAAGAAATAAACTTTCCCGTTTCCATCGTAAGAGAAATTTCCAGGTCGTTCCTTAAACCGGTAATAAATTACTTACCGTCGCAGTAAACAATGCCATATTTTTCTGCAATTACTCTTCAAGCAAACGGTATTTATTTGTCTAAGTCCACATGAAACCTATTCTAAAATATTTAATAGTTACCATATCCCTTCACCCCTATCACTACCTAAACTTTCCTCCACCCCTACCAACCCTAAAACTAAATTATCGAAAGTTTTAGGCTTCAAGTATTGCAACATTAGTGAAATATTGAAGCAAGCGAGCTTCAGCACGAATATAAAGTTACCGCGAAGGAAGGAACCAAAAAGAAGTGGGGGGAGAGAAAGTGGGGCATATAACACAATGAAGGCGAACATAGAATGAGTTAAAGTTTAAAGGGTTTGTGAGGAAGGGAAGTTTGTTTCTGTAGGTAAGAGCCCGGAAACTTTGTATTCAGTAAGTTGGTAAGAGAGTGTGCAAACATTGGTAGAACTGGTGTAAGAGAGAAATATCTAGAGAGGGATAGATATAGGAAGGGTTACGGTTACTGAAAGGGGAGAAAGGGGGGGTTATATTCGGGTTGGAACAGGGAAAAGGGGTGGTGGCGAATGAAGTTGGCGTGATTACTTTACACCTGGGCCTATAGGCGAGAGAAATAAGGAAACTATAGGGTTATCTAGAACTTTTGGAAACCCCTTCAACCCTCAAATATACCCCACCCCAATTGTTTGTTTGGATAACCACATTAGTAAATCGACATGAAGATGCTTCTATTCACGAGATATTTGTAGTTTCTTTATTTCGTAAGTATTTGTTTCCATATTCTTGAAAAATATGCATAAATATATAAGAGGGTGGTGGCTTCATCTTATGTTAAAGATCTTTAATATATTATGTTTATGAAATATAAATTTTTAAACCTGTTATTCATATAACAAAATAATATTATTTCTTATATAAAATAGGAATATAACCTATATCAGTGTTTACGTAGTATAATCGTCAAACTAATAGTCAATTTGCCTGATATTTAGGATATCAAAGCTTGAACCCCAGAAGGATGTACAAAAAGTTTTTATTCCTAAATGCTTTCCTATCCTCGCTCCACCAATATGTGTGCACATTTACTCAAAATCTATAACATTCTACTATCTATCATGTTAATATAACTAAAAATGGATAACCCAATTTAGTGGTCACATAGCTAAGGCCTTAAATCAACATTGTAATAATCGACCTACCTGCTAATGACGGGGAGAGCAAGGTTCAAATGCCAGTCAGGCATACTGAGGATCTTTTTCATAAATGGTTTCCCAAACTCCCTCCATGCAAATACAATTAAACTTTCCTAATCCCTTACATATTTAGCATAGGTAGTACATATGCGTATAGTCTGAAATAATAGTAAAGCCATGGTGTATAAAAACAGATACACATAAAAAATATATATATATTATGTGTGTCTGTTATATATATATATATAAACCCACTATACGTAACAACAGCTGTAATTTTTTTAAATTATTTTAGCACCACGCCTTACAAACCATTTGGGCTGTATGCCTATGTACAAATTACACAAATAGTTCAGGGATTAGGAAGCTTTAATTGATAGGATGTTCACCCCCATTCGAGTTAATAGTGGGAAAACTTTTAAGGATAACCACCCTAAGTACACCCGACCGGGGTCAAAACCCGATCTCCCCGTGTTCGGTAGTTGTTTAGGAATGAGATAATTTTGAGTATCACTATTGAAGGATACATTTAGTGCTTTACACTTTATTATTATTACTATTAATATTAGCACCGCGTCTTACTACCAGTTTGGGTTTTACGCACCTACGCTAATGTGTAAAGGTATGGTGATTGTGAGATGAAACGTAGGACCTCAGGTTTAACGTGGAATCCGAACCACGGTGGAGGCCTGGCATTCCACACATTCACAAGTTATGATTAATACATGTATTGTCAGAGGTGAAGGAAGGGTTTGGCAATTAGCTTTTTTTAATAACCATCCAACCTAATATAATATATATTTACAAAATAGATTTTGAGACATATTTTTAATTTAAAATATAGAGAAAAACTGTAGTCAGGGACATTTGGTTCGATATTTTTATGGATTTTGTTGTTTTAAATAATCTCAAACTTATAAAAAATAAGAGGGCATTACAACTGTATATCCCCATGTATCCCCCTCCATGTTCGCTAGAACCTTATATCTATTTTTGTAAGGTCATACTTTGAGGCCAAATAGTTACTTATCCTACCCATAAAGTAAATGGAACTTTACAAATGATAATTATTCGAAAATCTAAATATTTTCAAAAATGGCTATATAAACTTAAAATTCAATTTAAATAGGGTTTCCTGGGATTATTAAAATATATCTTTCTTACATTAGAGTTAATTAGGGCTACTTTCGATTTAACAAATTAAGAAATTATCCAAATTACAATAGCTTATAAAGATTATAGTGTATTTACATCAGTGTAAGTCTAAATAATTGCAAATGCTATGCCTTATACTACATGACCACCTATGCGGATATAAACCTGTTAGCATAAATTAAACTAAAAGTCTTAGCACGCCAAAATTAAACTACTTCCAAATATGTAAAGTAAATTAATTTCAGGACCAGTCTCTATAGCTCGTTGTCAACAGATCTCATCTTTAAGTTTAACATCGTACGTCATATCCTATTCCGTTTTCAAGATTAATTACTATACGGACCAGCAGAGACACGGCCACGCGATAAATACACACGAGAAGGTACACAGACAAACCTAATTGAAAGCAACAAGCGCCCTGAAAACTTATCGAGTTGCCACAGTGGAATTTATTCGGGCAGTTTGATACAATTTCATTCCACCAAAGAGAGGGAGTGAGCCGGTCTGTTTGAGCTGTATATTTCTATTGCCTCGCTCCCGACAGAGAACGTAATGTGTTTATTCGGCTGGGCCTGATGAGACGTGGGATGGCGGGAGGGTGGGGGGG